>CM022489.1:9533037-9545084 GCA_011952105.1 Coreoperca whiteheadi | reverse complement strand
CCCCCCCCCAAAATAACCCCTTGGGGGAAACAAGTGTTAATAGGGATGCCTGAATATCCAGTATTGTCTTAATGGCTTTCATCCCTGCTACTCCTTTTCTAGCGTGTTTGTAGGCTGTTGTCATTTTATCAGTGACTTTTCTGTTAATCGAGCCCTCTAGATATTTTTAAGACCGCTAATTTTCACTGATGGTGGTCATGTTTTTATGTTCTTGCTCTCTGAGATTAGGTTCAGTGTTTTACAGAGAAGCGTCAGGTGACTGTGTGGTAGTTACTCACATTAATTAGCTCTAGTAACAGTTTCTTCAGCTGTGTTGTATGTTTTGTGAGACGGTTGTCGTTGAATAGGGTGGGCATTCCCTCTTCAAGCGGTTTGAAGTATTTGAACTAATGGTGGAGCGTTTGAGACCAAGTAACCAGGCACTTGAAGAGCTACAACAAAAATAAGCTAAACAAAACACTCCTTGTGTTTTCTTTCCCTAAATATTTGAAATGTATTTCTCAGGGGCCTGCATCATAAAGCAAGATTAATGGGTAAGACAGATAAGACAGAACTTTAACCCAAGCTTGCCGGTCTCTCAAACTCAGCTCACTTTAATTAAACAATTTACATCACAAAACCTATGCTGCTTGGCTAACCTGCTTCAGAGAAGTTTCAGTTTAGACGATTAGATTAAAACCTGTTTACACATCGGATTCACTCGGCTTTACATTCTATAAACTGTATCAGACATTAAAAAAAAAAAAAAAAAGTTTATAGCACAACCAGTTACCCACTCTTTTTAAAAAGAAATGTTTGTATGCCTTTATTAGGTGAAAGTAGAGAGGTGACAGGAAATGAGGGGAGATAAGAGAAGGGGAACGACATCCCGTTGTGGTTCAGCGTCATAACCCTGAAACCACAGGGGCGCCCCGCAGTCGCCCACTCTTTAACAGCGCTTCTAGCATGTAGCACAAAGCAAGTTTGCCATAGTTATCAATAATGAGTGACATTTACGGTTGCATTTAATTGCTCTGAAATTCCTTAATTGGTACAGCAAAGTCTAGTTTGCATTAATGAACAATTACTGCAACTCAGAAGAACATGTTGACTCAAAGTGACGATCATAAACAAAAAGAAATACTCTCTCTACAGCAACTCTATTACAAACATTATATCCACACACTGAAAATTAGCTACTAGTACATTATATCCACAGCACCAGGCATGAGATGACGCAGAGTGCTGTTTCCACTGCTGAGCATTACGCACCCACTGCATTATTTTTAATATCAGGACACATAAGAGGTGCATTATCACACTTATGTTGTAGCCAATTTCCAAAGGAAATAAAGGTAGATTGTTTAAATCATCGTTCAATAATCTGTGAAACCCATGGTTAAGTTAGCTTTACCAGAGTTAACTGGCCAATGTGAACATTTACAGTTTACCAGAAAATCAAAAATGAATATTCTTCCTCTTACCTGTAGTGCTAATTATCCATCTAGATCGTTTTGGTGTGAGTTTCTTTTTTAAATATCATGATCCGGTTACTCAGGATAATCCCCAGGAACTATCGGTGGAAAGAAAATAGTTCCTACATGAAACTGCTCACAGCAAATTATTTAGAGTAACCTGGTCATGATTTCTGGAAAGACATTGCTTTTCAGTTTTTCAAATGTATTTTTTTTTGGCACTTTGAGCGCCACAAGCCGAGTGCAATATAGTGCCATTATATTCAGGAAAGGCAGGCATCCATATGGCAGATATGTCCAAAACTTGGCAACTCACACCAAAACAATCTAGATGGATAAATAGCACTACAGGTAAGAGGAAAAAATGTGTTTGATTTTGGGGTGAACTGTCCCTTTTTAAATATTGTTGCTTTGGTTACATGCAGTTGAATATACTTTGCACACTGATTTAGAACAATTTAACTGCAATTAAATGGTTGACAGGAACTATATTTTCAGGTTTCCAGACATATAGCCTTGTTCTAATGGCCATTTAAAGGTTGCTTTTCTGTGGCCACGGAATAATGGGCAATAATTCAGATTTTCTTTATTTTTTAAGATTATATTTGGGGATTATCATGCCTTTATTTGATAGCGACAGCTGCAGAGATAAACAGGAAAGGTGGGAGGGAGAGAGGGGATCACACACAGCAAGGGGCCACTGGTTGGAATCGCTAAGGACTCCGCCTTAATGGTACGCGCCGTACCAGGTGAGCTACTGGGGTGCCCCAAGATGTCTGTGTACACATTTACTCTAGCTTTTTGCAGCAGAAACAGTGTTAATTTTATTTGTCAGGTTCTGTATTACTTATAATTACTCATTTTACTTGTTTGTTCAACAAGAAACAGAAGCAAAATGTCAATAATCAACTTTTTCTCACTCTAGAACATATTGATAATTGAGTATGTTCAATTTGAGGAAGCCTCTATAATAATACCCACCATTAGCTACAGCCTATTACTTTTAGTATTTGATTATAGCATTATTTGACTATTATGTTTACTTTTTGTTATATATGTAAATATTGTTATTTACTGTATATTGCCTACTTCTCTTGATCGTTTTATGTTTATAACGCGCTGAATATGACCTATTTGCTGCTGCACTGACATTTCCCCAGAGAGATCAACAGTTTTATCATAAAAATGAAGCTACTCTTGATGTGATGTGGCACGTGATTGGCTTAAGGTTACACTTCCGTAATGTAAACAAACTCCTACCCGCTTTGGTGAATTGAAAAGAGCTAGGAGGCAGCTTTGTGAGACCGGTTTGCAGGATCACCAGTGTTAGGTTTTGTGAAGCCAGAAAACCCAAAGAAAGCCATGCTGAGGTGAACTTGCTTCTTGACTCAGGCCCCTGGTGTGTTAGTTCCTGTGGCCCCTCCAGGCTTCACACGCCCAGGTTTGTGCCCAGGCCAAATGTGGTACAAACCTTTTAATGAGCGATTCCCTCCCTGCCTTCCTCCCCTCCTCTTGTTTTCTTCCTGCTGACAGTGTTTTTATTCTGACGCTTCGAAAGCTTTAATACTTCGCTCTCTTTTTCCGTTGCCTGCCTGACTCAGCGACATGTACACACTCCCTCGGCCCTTACTGTAAACGCCATCTGAGCACGGAAAATGTGTCTCCAAAAAAAAAAGAAAAAGAACAGAAAAACCAGGATCCCTGCCGCCTTATGTGCCCTGCAGTAACCACCCCCCACCCCCCTGCCCTCACTTTTCCCCCTCCTGTCCCACCCTCATTTTCTCTAGGTGTGCCTCTGTCAACAGAACTTCAGGCCGTGATTACTGAGAATGAACTTTGAATCTGTGTGAGTGACGTTTGTGCATCTGCAAGTGTGTTTTGTCAGCGATAGGAGAGATTTAAAAACCAACCTTCCTGTCCTCTTCTCTGTGCATCCATGTGGGAACTTTTAAGTCCTAGTTCATGAACTCTGACCTTTGACCAGGCACTCATTCAGTCCCTTGTCGTGGTGGTTGAGAGGGGAGGTTACGTGGGGACGAGAGAAGCCCCACTGTCTACCCACAGCCAATGTTTTATTTATGGACCTCTGCACTTTTGGCTGTGATGACTTCAGTACTTAAGTAGTTATCTAAACTGTATTTTTAAGGATTTTATACAATATTTACATGCAATACAATATGAATTGATTTTGTTTCTTTGCCAACCATTTTGTTTTTGTTTGTTTATTATTTAATTGTTTTTATTTTGGCATGATTTGTCACTATTATTCACAAACAAACGTGCCCGTTGGATCTACTTTAGGTAAAATGTTATGAGGGATGTTCCCTGAAAGTTTTGTGTGTCATGATTCCGATGACAGCTGAACACCAAGAAGCAGGTGTTGGAAAATATTTGCTGGATGACCTAAACTTTGATATCACCCACCGCTTCCAGTAGGAATAACTGGACCAGAACGGGGACAAGAGGAGTCCACGCTTTGGTTCAGGGAACTGAACTGTTTATTTTCTGTCATGTCCAGATATGATTTGGGTGTTTATTTTCTACTCGTTCATAGAAGTCTGTACCCAAACACCTAATCTTTTTGTGTTATGATAACTATGATAACGTGAAGAAAGACATCATAGGAAACAATAGAGTTGCGAGGTGGGATGGAGCTGTTTTGGGCGCCTCTGGTACCGGAAGTAATAGTGCCATACATTTTTCCTGTAGGCGGTGTTACATGACTCACAGTTGGAGCGCTTCTGTGGCCTGGATCGGCATGAAACTCTCCAGATTCAAACATCCAGACATACAGTCCAAATGATTAACAACGGCGTTAGAAAATATCGGTTTGGTTATCTACGACTCCCGAAGAGCATTGCGGCAAGAAACATCCAATCACAAGCTATAAATTCCGTCACGTGCACCTGCTCACGGCGTGCGGAAGCTAAAGACTTTTTTTTTTTTTTTTTCTCGGAAGCTAAAGACTTGAGAAAACTGATTTACCAATCTGCAGTTTAATCTGCACTTTGAATTTTGTGTCACTTTTGGATCAATTCCGCCACCATGGCGCCGCGTTTTGTTAACTCCCACGACGAGTCGGTCTACACTCGCTACCTGATTGGTCCCTCAAACTGGCTCCTTCTCCATGGCAACTGTGGCTGAGGTTCACGGGTGCCGCGCGCTATGCCAGTATGTAGACTAAAACATGATTTCTCAGAAACAAAGTTGAATTAATTGAATCTGGTGGTCCTAACGCAACCCTATATGATCGTTACAGTATCCGGCTCGAGTCCTGTGTTTCTGTGTTAGGCAACAGTTAAGATATGAATGAAATCGCGAACACAGAATGGCGAAGAACACTTCCGGAACCGGCGGCCCCTCCCACGCCGCAACTCTAAGGAGCTCTGTGGAAGCGGAGCAGTTCAGCTGAGACTATTATATATATAATACGTGTATAATACAGCAAAGGTAGAATATCTACTGTGTGGATCTTTAGAGGATGAGCAGAAAGCGGAAATATAGAGCAAATGGGTCCTTGCAAATATGTGGAGGGGGGGTGGGAGGGGGCATGTGCAGACGGGATGTTTCCTGTGTCCGTGGTAGTCATAATGTGTCTGTGGCAAGGGGACAGGGTTGCCTGTATTTATAAAGGTGTTTGGTTTTTTATTGGGGGTAAACGGGGGAGAGTCCAGCCCAAAACATGTTCCATGTATGTGGTCCAAGCTACAAACGACGGGCAGAACAAATGAACTGGGTGATGATGATGATGAACAATTTGGTATTTTTGAAAATAAAAACTTGGCATTACAATGCCACCATGTGGCCATATGATGCAAGTTGTAAACAAGGACAAAATGTTATTTTAATGTTATTTTTTATTTTGAAATCATATTATTAATAAAGTCATTAAGTACTGTTGTCCCCGTGTGTGTCCGATCATTGGCCCCTGTGTGACCCGGTCATGGCTGCGTGTGCAGGGTTCATGCAAAGTTCATGCGATGGTCAATGCAGTCTGCGGGGTTAAAAGGACAAGCAGCAGGCCTGGCAATAATGCTCATGATGCATTGACCATCTATCCAGGGAATGTCGCTATAGTGAGGGACGTTTGTTGGCAAAGGCTAATCAATATATTGCACTCTGTGACACTGAGAAAAGTTCGTGTGAGAACGGTGAGGCCTCTGCTGCAGTTTAACCTCAAGCAGTAACTGTTTTATCCAAATCCTACAGGATATTTGACACTACAAATGGTACAGTAGTGGACTAAGGGCGATATATACTGTGAGAAGATAGAAAATTGTTTTTCCAAACCCTTTGTTAATATGTCTGGCTGTAATCAATACTCCTGTTCGCCAATATTGGATGATATGACTTTTTTTGAGTTGTGTCGAAGTACATTCGTCAAGAATTTAAACTGCAGGATAAGCCATAAACAGACATTTAGGCCTGGTTATTTTTTCTATAAACAATGTCTCTATTCACTTAACAGACAATTGGCTATATTACAAAACGTGTCAACATTGCAATAAAAGCTGAAACGATTATTAGATTAATTCATTAGTCAGAAAATTAATCGACAACAATTCTGATTATTCATTTTTTTAAAGGAAAAAAATGCCAAAAATTCACTGGTTCCAGCTCCTCAGAGGTGATTATTTGCTGCTTTTCTCCCTCTTCTGCGAAACTGAATATCTTTGTTCAGACAAAACAATATTCTGATATTTTATTGTAGGCAGAAGAATGGATTGACTGAGAACGTGATCAACAGATTGATCGATAGTGAAAATAATCTAAAATGGCAGCGTTAATTGTAATATAAAAGCACATACACAGTGAGAAAGGATTTTGTACCATAATACCCACTCCATTTTGGTGTAATCTTGACCCTGACATTAGAACATGGAAAAATGATCTGAGAATGTTTCTGAATCTCTACCTGATTTGAAATTACCGGCAGAAAAGGCACCTCTTTGCGTCACTTACAAGGCTCAACGGGCTGCACACACCTGCCACCCGTGAAGTCCCGTCAGGAGCTCGCGCAGCAGACGCTCGGGCTTGTCGCGGCAGGAGCTCGCGCAGGTGTTGCCGATAACATTAGTGACGGCTCCGTGTAGTTGAACGGTCAGATTATTCGCTGTGAGGAAAACGAGCTGTAGCCTACGTCTGTAAAATACTTTTGGCTTGTCGGTGAAAAACGCGAAGACCCTCAGCAGCCACCGCCAGGAGGTATACGTGGCGTCACAGAAGAAGGTACAACTATTGTTGCTCTGAGCGATCAATTGTCGACTCCGTTGTTTGGTATGTTTGGTTTTTTTTACATTTAGGGTCATACGATTTATTGCAGTGTCTCTTTAGGTTGTGCAGGTGCAGTGATGGTAACAACTAAGGCTACTTACTCATGTACTTAAGTAAAGTACCTTTTTAAAATTGTACTCGAGTACTTCCTTTCATACCCTTCTTGTACTTCTACCCCAGTACATTTGAGATAAATATTGTACTTTTTACTCCACTACCTTTTTATTTGACAGCTTTAGCTACTAGTTACTTGTGATTATGTATTATAGGTTAAGACTTTATTGATCTCAGGGAGAAACTCCCAAGCTACCCAGCAGTATATCAAGTAATTAAAATTAGCATTTACCTGCAGCAACATGATAAACATATTAATGCATCAATAATTATAATCCAAAGATATACATTATTCTGAAATGGGACTCATTCTGCATAATGAGTACTTTTGGTACTTTAAAAGTATATTTTGATGCCAATACTTCTGTTCTTCTGCTTCAGTAACATTTTGAATGCAGGACTTTACTTTTTAACAGAGGCTTTACCTACACTGTGGTATTGCTGCTTTTTAGCCTACTCGAGTGAAAGATCAGAGTACGCCTCCCACCACTGATCCACTGACCCTGGACACTTTACATCAAATATGAAACATACACTCAAAAGACTGACGGAAGACACTACAGAGCTCCACACATTAGCTTCATCAGATTTTATTCCATAACTGATCAAACACACACACACACACGCACATTCACAGGCCTGCTTCGCTTTTCTCCTGCAGCGTCATGCGCGTTTCCCCACTTTCAACCCTGATATTGTTCACAACAAGAAGAGCTCTTAAGGGTCAGGTAAATCCAGTTTTCTGTCTGCAGGCTTATGAGTTCTCGCTCAACTGTTTGAGGCTTTTACTGAACAACATTTCAATAAAATAGCTTTTAATGATAAAGTGCTGTAACTAAACCATCAAATAACAAACCTTTTTTAGATTCAAAAGCTCTGTTTCAGGCTCTTATGTAGTAACTGGCCATTATTGGCTTCATGAAGATTTTACAAATTCAAGACAGCAAGAAACTCTCACCCTGACACAGTGAATCACCATCATTTCCTTATTTAACTTTATACACGCATTGCTCTGTTTAGTTTTCCCTGAACTTCAGTTATTTTGCGCGAACCATAACCGCCAAACCTTCACTTTGAACTAGAGCTACAAATACCTATGATAAGCTTCTATATACACTTTCTTCATAAACAAGATGGGCTCTTTGGAGTGCATCAACCTCTTTTTACTTCCTTAAAATGTTTTCTTTTGAAGAGGTGTGAAATGTCTTCAAGGGTTAGGGTTAGACCAGATCACAACCTCGAGCATCTGAACATTTTGTGTTTGTAATGCTTAAAGGATGGCAACAGACCATTTAGGACAACTCTAATACAGTGCAGTTGATATAGTTGCTATAAACCGGCATATAATATAAATTATATACACTTTCCATTCCTCTTACATTTATTTCCACGTTTTGAGTGGAAACAAAAAAAATTATGCATGGAGATTTCTGGGCTTCTGATTAAATGGCTGAAAAACTAACTAAAAAACCAAATGAAAAAGAAGCGAAAGATGATGACGTAGGCAAAAACGTATTTACAATTTTACACAAAATTACAACAGGGCTACACACAGGACTGTTGGAAAACATTTCAACAGGACCAGGCAGGTGTGTAGGCTGCAGTGAGTCGGCTTAACAGAACAAGTCTGACTTTACAGTTGCAAAAGGCAAAATATATGGCTTCAATGACGTGTTTTTACAGCATGACAAACAGAATGTGGATGCTTAGTTATGAGAGAGCTTTCAATACACCTCTGCAACTGCGGCAACACTTGCAGACAACTTTTGAACACATGCACAAAATAAACCATCACTTGCTGTCTTTGAAACCAGGCTGAAAAAGATGACATAAAAACCACCAAATACACTTAAAAAGGCCAGTAAACATTGGACATGATTGCTGAATTTCATATGAAGTCTTTTCTTGAAATGCTCCTTCATTTGGCCTACGTGAACTTTGTCAAATGGAAAATAAATACAAAACATGTTCAAAAACACAAATTACTCCTTTTTGAAAACATCCTATAAACCTTCTTTTTTGATTCTGTCTCTCCAGCTCAAGTAATGCAGTGCAATAAACAACTTTTCTTACATGCAGCTATTACATCTATCCAATATTGCCGTTCATCTGAATAAATAGTTGAATTCGTCTTCAAAATCAAAGCTTTTTTTACAATGGCTTCATATTTTTGCTTTTCCTTTGTTGTACAACACCCGTACATGTAAAACAAGACCGAACGATCAAAACTTAAGGCAATCCAAAACATTTTTACAAGAGGAGACTGGCAACAGGGAGAGGTTGAATAAATGAGGCGGTCTGGACCTTCCTGCAGGTGGAGGAGCAGCTTTATTTGCGAGGCAGCGGGTTGTCGGGGGTCGTTGGAGTTGCCAGTTCTTTATAAAAGTTCTCAATCTGCTCCTTGTACATCTTCACGACCACAGGGCGCTTCAGCTTCATGGTAGGGCCTGTGGAAAACGAATAATGAACAAATACTGTTAAACACTTTGGGGGGGGGGGGGGATTAAAAAATAAGCGAATCGGGTGGCCTCTTTAAACCCCCATTACCTCAGAAGCTGTGGTTTAAACTGGCCAAACCCAGTTGCTTTGTCCTGTGGAAATCGCCTAAACCCCACTAGAGGTCATTGTATCCGAGGATTAACCTGAACCCACTCCAGACTTCGTCCAGCAGCAGTGTGAAGGTCAGCGTTCAGTTTAACGGCAGAGTTCTACAGCTTAAATCACTTTATTATTGTTTCTAAAAGATTTAAAATATTTTCACCATGATGATGATGTGGATGAAACACTTTCATAAATGGCAAGTTGATGTAATTGTCATTTTGTGTGTGTGGGTGTCCCATCTGCCTCGGCTCATTTTAACTCCCAGAAAGCAGTTTACTGATGATCTGACAAACGCAAGCAGCCATGTATTAATAAACGCACGAGCAGGGAGGACATGTGGTCAGTTTGTAAGGTTGGCATGTGAAACAATTGTTCACTCACCTGAGTCAATCACAGACCAGTTCCCACTGAAATTCTAATGTAAGCTAATGCATTTATCTCTAGATAATGTAGATTACAATAACACAAGCACACCATAGATAAATAAATTAGATTTATATCTCTAACCCCCAGGATGGAAACCACTGATATAAGAGGTTGAAAGAGAAGAAAAATTGGAAGTTCATAAACAAAATGGTTTTTTTCAGATTTTGTTTAAAATGTCATTTTTTGGCTTAGTATAGTTTTTAAGGCTGCAACTTAATTGGGTTTTTTTTATAAAAAGACAGAAAACTGGCCCCAGAACACAAGGTGACTTATTCAAATAGCTTGTTTAGCGTTTTTGCTTGAAAAATGACAAACTATTAATTAATGATCAAAATAGTTAACAATAGATCAACTAATTGTTTCACCACTCCAGTTCTCTATAAATGATTCAAATAAACTGTCTGAGAAGGAAACATTACTTTTTTTTTTACTGCTCACAACCCACAGACCTGCACCATGTGACACTGAGATGATGCCTTTAATCCCATAAGTGGCTCCAGAAGGATTATAGCCTCTCTATTGTGAATTCCACGAATTGCAGGCTTTAAGATATCCGAAGTGACAGAGTCAACTGCGCTCTTCTTCTTTCTGCAAAATAAAGATCCCCCTAATCAGCCCACCCTGTGTTCCCGTCCCACTCACCCAGCTCTCCTCCGGGAAGGGAGAAATCTCGATCCAGAATGACCCACTTTTGAATTCGCTGAGCATTGGAGGTTGCCTTCTCGTTGACTTTGTTGATTCCCTCCTGAATGGCAGCGTGGACCGCGCGGTCTCGGCCGCCCGCGATCTCCGAGACACGCGTGGCGTTGCTGCCCAGCTTCCGGCAGAGCTCAACGGCTTCTGGTGTCAGCTCGTCCTCTGGGTCTCCTGACTCGGCGTTTACCTGGCACTGGAGAGAGAAAATGGAAAGGTTTAATTTTACTGCCTGATATTTAAATGTTCTTGTCCATGCAGCTTAAAGGGACCGTTCACCCCCAAAATACGTGTTTTTCCTCTCACCTGTAGCGCTGTTTATCCATCTAGATTGTTTTGGTGTGAGTTGCCAAGTTTTTGAGATATCAGCCGTAGAGATGTCTTGCTTTTTTTTTTAAAAATATTACTCTGTTACTCAAGGTAATCCACAGATTTGTTATGAGCAGTTTCATCTAGGAACTATAGTTAGAAAGACAATAGTTCCCACATGAAACTGCTCACAATAAAATGCAGACATCTCTACGACCCATATCTCCAAAACAATCTAGATGGATAAATGGCACTACAGGTAAGAAATATATGTATTTTGATTTTGGGATGAACTGTCCCCTTTTTTTGTCTTGTTTTTTTTTTCTTTTTAAAGCATTAATACTTGGTATTGGTTGGTACTTAACCAGTATTGTATTTTTTGCTTAGTACTTCTATTCTTGTGTGCACTGCTGTGATAGTGAGCTGCTTTCCCCTTTGGGATTAATAAAGTCTTTGGATTCTAATACATTTAAAATGTGGGCCTGTCTATATCATCCTGCAGTTTTTCTTGAAGCCCACTAGATGGCAGCCTGCAGTTTTTCTTGAAGCCAGCACTTCACTGCTCCTTTGGCCATCAGTTAAGACCAGTATATTGACTCGGAGATTAGATATAAATATAAAGGTATAAGATGTTGACATGGCTCAGAGCGTTTTACATCCTGTGTTATCTACAGGAGTACAGTTTCCCTACTCACTACAGTGCCCTGCTGTCCTACTTCAGTTATGAGTTAAAGTGGACAAACAGAACCAAGCCTGCTGTTAAGTCTACAGCAGGGGCCAGATATATAAACGATATGTATGCATTCAAACCAGGCATACGCTATTTCCCCACACACAACTGGTAGTTCTAAAGACTGTGCACTTCAGACCAGGTGTAGTCTACACACCGTTTTCTAGAGGCCACGTCGAAGGATACTTCGACGCATGGCACGGCCGCCCCGGATCTTTCAATGAGATAATTGTAATCATTGATCATCCTTCTGAGGTCAAACAATGTTTTAAGGACTCTCCTTCGATCATGGTTTACAGGTACTGGGATGCCTTGCTGATGCAGCGCAATCTGTGATATTGCACTACTTCTTTGCTTTTTTTTTTTTTTTTTTTTTTTTTTTTTTTTTTTTTCCTCCTGGTCTCTATTTTTATCATTTTCCTTTCTTTTTTACCCTCCTTATTTTT
>CM022489.1:9513991-9533012 GCA_011952105.1 Coreoperca whiteheadi | reverse complement strand
TCTTTTTTTTTTTTTTTTTTTTTTTTTTTTTTTTTTTTTTTTTTTTTTTTTAAATGCATCTGGCCTCCAGGTCTCAATTTCTAACAGTTACCTTAATGGTGAGCAGCATCGACAGAAACTTCCTCTTGTCTCCGATCAGCATGGCGTTGCTAATCAGCGGCACGGCCTCCTTCACTGCGTCCTCGATAGGAACAGGGGGAATGTTCTCTCCTCCTGCTGTGATGATCAGCTCTAAAATCAAAATACAGGTTAAGTGACAAGATAGGTGTATTTGATTGCGGATAAAGAAGGCCTACAGATTCAATCTATGTAACAGGACACTGCCTCCATATTTTTTGGAGGCTGTAAAAGAGAATGCAAGTCCCTCTCCTAGATCCAGTACAGATCTACCTGTTTTGAGGGTTATCTAGCTGTACAGGGAATAAGCACCTTTAATTCTTCCGGTGATGAAGAGGAATCCGTTCTGGTCGTGTTTGCCCAGGTCACCGGAGTGCAGCCAGCCGTCTGCATCGAGAGCCTCCTCCGTCTTGTCGGGCATGTTGAGGTAACCCATGAAGACGTGGCGGCCCCAGAAGCAGATCTCACCGTTTCCCTCCTCGTCCGGGTTGTGCAGCTTTGTCTCGCACCCCGGGATCTCTTTACCACAACTGAAGGACAAAGCATCCTCTTTAATTCACCACCAAACACATGGGGGATTTTTTTTGGTTAGTGTTTATTTTTAATTGGCTCTGATTTGTCAAAGCAAAGGAAATTTGGTGTCAAATCACACTTAAGTAGAAAGAAAAATGTACCTTGTGAGCTTGAAGGCTTCAGGGAGGGAGATGGTGTGAGGTCCGGTGCTCTCACTCATGCCGTACAGCTCGTACAGAGGAATGTCCAGGCTGAGGAAGAACTCCAGGGTGTCTTTGGTAATGGGTGCGGCGCCGGTGTAGCACTTACTGCAGCGGTCCAGGCCCAGGGCTTTACGCACCTTTTTGAACACAAGCTTTTTGGCTATGTGATAGCTTAACGGTGTGCGGCCAGCTGCCCCGCTTCTGAGGAGAGATCAAAAACAGCAAGTGTGAGTGTTTTGAGCCATGATAGCACCACCAAATACCTGCAAAAGTAATGGAATTCCCATCAGCCTCAGTTGTACTTTGGGTTTAGTGCTAACTAGCAAATGTTAACATGCTGACACACTAAACTAATATGGTGATCAGGGTAAAGATTATGCCTGCTTAGCATCAGCAGGTTTGCATTGTCATTGTGAGCATGTTGACATGGTGACACTAGCATTTAGTTCAAAGCACAGCCTTAGAGATTATACACTCTTAGTATTGTTGTGGAATGAGTTAAACAGGCTCGCAGAAATCTATTGTCCAACAGATAATACACGAGACACACAATGTTATGAACTAACTGCAAGTCTCTCTGGATGCCTAGATACCCAAAAATAACATGCATGTGTTATTCCAATCACAGTAGGAGAAGAGGTGTAAGAGGGAAGTACTAACAGAAAAAAATAACATTTCAGTAATAAGACAGAACCAAAGCATGGAAACGGGAACGTGGAATGATTTAACGTGTCTAAATAAAGCTGCAATTTCGTAAAACGTGCACGTACTGATTCATCTTGGTCAGATTAGTCTGCAGACCGACATCTTTGGCCCATGCAGCCACCTTCCTGCGCACAGTCGAAGACTTGGCTCCAATGGACTTCATCTTCTCCTGCATCTTCTCCCAGACACGTGGGACGCCCATGAAGGCTGTGGGACGCACCTCCTTCAAGGTGTTTACCAGAGAGCCCTGATAAAAGAGCAGAATTTTTAAAGAACAAAGATAACATGCAGTTTACAGCTCCCGTGGAGAGGAAATGAGCTGAAAAATAGAAATCTGCTCCCACAATGTGAGGAAAAGAGCTTGGAAAACTATTGCATGAAAAGAAGCTTTTTCATGTCTATGTAATGCACTCTTGTGTCCACCCTCAGGATATCCCTTGAACTTTCACTGGAACTCTTGGTAATCCGCCACTCCTAACTACATTACACACTTCACGTGTGTGAATAAACGTTTAGGGGTGGTGATGATGCTGAAATGAAAAAAGCCCAAAGCTCAGCACACCAGACGTGTTTTTACACTGCAGAAAAAATGCAATTCCCGTGAAAGGACACGTTATGAAAGATGCATATAGTTGGTGGAGGGTTCAAGGATCACAGAGAGGTTTTTGATGAGAGGCTCATTCATGACTTTATCCTTTCTCTTTTTATACCCCCTAAACTATGAAACTCCCTTCCTCTTGATCTTAGAGTAGAAAACTGGCTTTGAATATTTAAAAAGAAATTAAAGACTTATTTTAATCTGAAGTGCATTTTTTTTTTTTTTTTAAATCTCATTTGGGAGCCGCCGGTTTTCATTTAATTTAATTTCAAATTGCCCGTTTTTAACAATATTAACAAATATTAGAATATTTCTCTTACATCTTTGCAGTAAATAATGGGCCATATATTTGAATGTTTGTTTGTGTACTATTCAACACAACTGCTGTATCACACCTTCAGTGCATCCGGCTGAGCGAAGTGGGTGGCCCCTCCGACCCTCATGGTGACCCAGATGTCGACCATCTGAGCTGCGATGTGGCTGAGCGGCAGGTAGCTGACCACCGTCTCCTGAGTCTGAGTGGCGTCTGTCAGTTGCACATGACAGCTGGTGGAGAGTGCGGTCCATGTTATCTGAGGGGAAGGAGAGAGGAATACAGGTATTATGATGTATTCTAATTGTTTTATGTATGGGAGGTCATATAGAGACAGGTTTTACAAGATACAGAGAACGACACGGCGGTATGCGTTTATGACCACAGTGTTTTATACGTCTAAAAGTGAACTTTGACAAAAATAAAATACAATCATTCAGACGGCTGGGTGCCAAGTTAATGAGTCTATGGTTTAAAAGGATTACACATAATCCTCTATCCATGTGGAATGTCTGAAACACACAGTGCTAAAGGGGAAGTCGTTTTAATTCCTTCAGGTAATTTCCTGTGTAGAAACCTGCCTAACAAGCAGTGCAACACTTTCAGCTGTCAGCTGCATCTGCACATTTCCCCACATTACAAGACAGGAGTGAGTTTCTGCTATCAATCTCAGGAGCCGAAAAACATGTGACACATGACTGTTCTCAGAGGTAGAAGCACACGTGGCTCATGTAACTTACATTGTCATGGCTGAGCATGACTCCTTTGGGCTGGCCTGTGGTTCCTGAGGTGTAGATGAGCGTGCAGCATTGGTTGGGCTTCTGGCTGGAGATGATTGCGTCAAGCGGTGCGTCAGGCTCATCACGTCCAAGCTCCATGAACTCCGCCCACTGCAGTGCCCAAACAAAATGACTTAGATGAACGCTTATTGAACTAAGTAACTCTTTTCATGTTTCTCATAAAGCGATTGTTTGCTTACTGTGTAAAGATTTGGTCTCTTCTCTTTTAGTGCATCTTTGTACTGGATAATGGCTTTCAGGTGTGGCAGCTTGTCTTCAACCTGTGAACAAACAGAATACAACCTAATGAGTACATAACTGCAGGCAATGGTCAACGAGAAGACTTGTACCATTTCTGCACTACCAGCTATAAATACTAAATTATTTTATGACAGAAAATAAGACGAACACTGTATTGATCAAGGGCTTACTACACCATCAGTCTTAAAAGTAGGATGCAAAAATCTCCAGTTGTGTCCCAAATCCACATTGCACATTAGTTCTAAGCAGGTTGTAAGTATGCAAGTAAGTAAAATGTTATTTACGTAACACCTTTTCAAGCCAAGTCACAAAGTGCTGCACTCGATATGTAGAAAAATAAATAAATATACATACTGTACAGTATATAGCAATATATATATATATATATATATAGTGTGCACACTCTGAAAAAGTTACAAAATAAAGAATACTCAGGAGAGTCAGTGTGCAGACTAAAAAAAAAGCTTGACCTTCGAATATGTGCTGTAGACGTGCACCATGGAAATTGAGGAGTTTCTCACAGCTGGAAAAAAGAAACAGTTCCAGGAAAAAAAATAAAAATAAACTACTTAATTTTTGGAAAATCATTTAGCTGTCTTTTCCAGTTTAATTGGCAGTGACATAGGCAAGTATTGTCTCATTTCCTCGCAATAGAAAATGGTTAAGTGTGTTGATTTCTTCTGTGCTAACTGCAAAAGCATTAGGCTATAAAGATTAGAATGTATAATGTAAACAATTTGTATTTAGCATGGACTTGGGACACAGTATCTGTCTTATCCACAGAAGACAGATTTCCTACATGATATGTGGTATGTAAACTTTCTTTGTATTCACCATCTTCAATTCATAGTCGTCTGCAGTATTTATATGCAGTGTATCACTCATTCTGATCTCACCTGAAGGATCTTCTGCAGCTGTTTGTGATTCTCCACCACAATGATATTGGCCCTGCAGTTGTCTGCTACATACTGGCATGCCTCAGGAGAGTTAGTGGTGTAGATGCCCACAGCAAACCCACTGCAACAGACAAAAGGACAAGTCAGACAGTTTCTATTTCTCATTTACAGATACACAGATTCAGATGAGACTCTGCCCTTGTGCTATTCTGGAAGATCATGTACATAGAAACCTGCTCTATGAGATATTTCATTTAATCCACAGAACAGTGAGACCTGATGTCCCATTGTTCGTGCTTTCAACTTACAACTTCATTCATCTGTACTGGTTTGATTTTTTAACAGCTCTCTACTTGATCATCAGGAGACTTCAGGTGAAAACGCTTAAGTACCTTCACTAACTTCCTTTATTCTCTCCATTTTTCTCTGATGTTTTGTCTTTTTAACGACCCCATTCCTCGTGAAGATGGGACAATAGAAACTATCAGACCTAGCAGCATCATTGTAGCAGCTTTCCAACAACATGATCTGCAGCAAACGAGAGTCTACTACTAAATTGATCAAACTAAACCTGTGATTTGGCTCATCAGGACTGGTTTGACTAGTTTACGGTATTTTCATTACATTCTTATTGCAGCATCAGCACTGAGTAGGCGTGGGAAACTGGGGAATCCACAAACATAGTATCAGCAAGCGTGTTACAGCTACCAGAGAAGAGTTTTAGCTACGACATGTACTGATCTTCCAGACTCATTTCCCTCAATACACTCTTATCAGCCTTACAGGAATTGCAGTAAACTGAAAATGTCACCATATTCATAACTCAAATTGGGCAGAAAGTGTGAAAAACCGCAACATCACGTAAAAGGGTTTTTGGTTTCTGAGTCAATGTCTTGGTCCCTTTTAGCTTGCTGAATGAAGCACATGGTTTTATTTCTGTTGGGGCTGTCCACACTGAGTATTTATGCAAGCACCACAGAAGAGAGGCTTGTGAATACTTTCATGTCATCTGTGCACAATTCATCAGTGATGGAAGAAATACTCAATACCTTTACTGAAGTAAATTGATAAGGAATTAGAAGCAAAAGCCCTGCGTTTACGAATGTACTTAAAAGTAAAGTAGTTAAGTACAAAATATATTAGTTAGGTTTAGTCCAGTGGGTCCTCACCTAGGGGTCGGGCCCCTTCAAAGGGTCACAAGATATATCTGAGGGGTGGTGAGATGATTAATGGGAGAGGAAAGAAGAAAAGATCAAATTCTGATACAATGATGATGTGTACCTAGTGACTACAGCTGTCAGATAAATGTAGTGGAGTGTAAATTACAAGTCCCTCAAAATTATACTTAAGCACAGTACTTGAGTAAATGTACTTAGTTGCTTTCCTCCCCTGGAGTCCATCAGCTTCCTGTTTAGCATAGTGCTGTAATTTTAAATATAGATGTCTTTAAGCCAAGAGGCTACGTGCTGAACTGGAGGTCACCTTGTTATCTTCTGGTGTACTTCTTGGATTGCATCACTTAGGTATGAAAGACATGCCGACTTACGCACATTTACACATAGCTGGCAATGAAACCGTGAGTGAGTGAGTCAACTCATCACTGTTAAATTAACTCATAAATTCGGAAATGAAGACAACACTCACCCTGCCAAAATGGCTCCAATGTCAGCGATGAACCACTCAGCAGAGTTGAAGCCCAGGATGCCGACGGCGTGGAAGCGCTGCAAACCAAGCTGGAGAAAGACAAAGTATACTTTAAGTATAAATAAAATAAAACATTGTTAAAAAAATAGTCTTCGATATAACATAGTGAGATCTTGCACATCCATTTCCAGTTCATAATTTAGCTGGGACATTGCAGGTACAGTCCTCTAGGCTGTAAGTTTCCATTTCATTTATTTCCTTTTAATATATTTTGGGGGTTATTTTTGACATTGCAGTCTATGTGGTAAATGTCTCATCCCTAAGCCTCTGTGATGTCAGTCAGTCGGTCATTTTCTACCGCTTGTTCCCATTAGTGGTCGCGGGTGACTGGAGCCTATCCCAGTGACTTTGGGCCTTAGGCTTATTTTCATGTTTTAAGATGCGAGAAACATTATTCTTTCCTTATGGAACTCTTTCAAAGTTACATTTTCACACATGCACTAAAATCAGTCCAAAAAAAAAAATGTTGTCTTTATTTCTGAAAACATTTGAAGATGGTTTTGAACTGACAGCAGCAGATCTGCTGATCTACAGTGATCAGAGCTCAGGGTTGTTTCAAGCACATGGCCATGGCAGCTGTTACCATGGAAACAGATATACAGCCAAATGTACACAAGACTACCATAATGGGAACTGATACCAAGCTCAACCCTGCAATGAGCTTTTTAAATGAAGTCTTTCATTACCGTAGTTTACATATAATATGAGTCTTGACATCTGAAGCTCGACTCCTGGAGATAGAAGCGTAACGCTGACTTAGGTGTGCTTTCTTATTACTATTGTACACACACACACACGCATCTGTGTGTGTGTGTGTACATGACCCCTGCTGAGTCTCCATGCTGACTAACTATGTTGGGTTTCACAATAAACAATAACATGCCCTGTCCTGTAAGAACAGCTGAGGCCTGTTCTGAGCTGCCTCACTGACATTTCAGCCCGAAGGAGTCGGGCTGGGTCGTGTGTTGCCTAGACTGACTTGGCATGAAATTAAATGTACCGATACAAGACTTTTTAAAACAATGACAACAGAGGTTGATTGTTTAACAGAAAATCTTGGACCTTTAAGATACTGAAGAAGAATTGTTGCTCAGGGTGGATAAAAACAAAAGTGCTTTTCTCTGTGAAGAGAATAGACTTTTTACAGATACTTCTCTGCTCTCTTTTAAGGTGTTGCGTAATTGAACTTTTATAAATTTTTAAATGACTCTACGCTGAGGAATTTCTCTAATTGCGAAATGCCATGTGCCATCATTTTCCAGCACTGAAAGTGCAAATATAACTGTCCTGGGTTGGGTTGGGTTTCCACTAAACCGGACAGTGTTAGCAAGAAATGATAGAGCTGAAATAATACACTTCCATTTATACAAGCAACACCAGTCACTGTGTGTGTTAGGGCTGCAACTAACAAATACTTTCATTATTTACTCAAAACATTTTGGGAAATGTCCATTATGATTTTCCGACAGACCAGATGACATATTCCAGTGTCTTGATTTTCCCGACCAACCATCCAAAACCCAAATAAATTCAATTAAAGGACTGTAAAGATGATGCTTTGATCTTTCCATATTTGATGCTGTTCATACTACATTACTATATAGATCTAAGCTACCTTAAGGAAGCTCTTGGCAGCGGTGCGGCAGGTCTGGTAATATTCTCTGTAGTTCAGGCTCTTCTGCTGCTCGCCCTCCTTCCAGCTCAGAGCTGTATAGTCGCCAAAGCGCTTAACAGCTGAGGTGAACATCTGGTTGACGGTCAAAGGGGTCTCAGCAGCCAGGCCAGAGTCCCCCATCCTCAGTTTCACTTCTGCATCACCCTGTGAAGTCCACAGGCCGGACTCTCCTGCTGCTGGCACCGACAGGGAGTTTGGCCGCTGTGCTTTCACTGGTGAAAATAGACATTCATAAAAATAAGCAAAGACTTGTCTAGATTTCAATGACAAATCTCCTTCCAATGCCGAACTCAACTTTCTACTGGAATCTCCTTGTTCCCATACTCTCCATGGGAGTTGCAACAGACACCCTGTATTTGTCGTATTAGAGGGTCTGGCCCCTCACTAAAGCTACAAACAAACATGGGCCACTGAGCAAAGGAGCAATCCTGATGCCTTGGCAACAGTCACACAAAATGCACAGTGATGAAGCTGTTACTTCAGGCTGGCTGGATGTAGTTTTCTTTGGAATAGTAAAGTCTATTTTACTGCTTTGGACAAACAACTTTCTCCCATAAAACAAAAAATGTTCTGTGCCATCCTTGCACCTGTATTGTTTTTATTTTTCTAGGTTCTTTGATTGAATTTGTTATGTAAAGTGTCTTTGAGTGCCTTGAAACGCACTCTTTAAATAATGTGTATTTGCATTATTATAAAATTGTTGTTCAAGAAAAAACACTGTCTATTACAACATGGGGTTTAATTTTTGTAGTTCTGGCCACCTGTTCTATCGGTTATGATAATATTGTAAGTAATTGCTGAGATGTCAGTAGCATGGTAAGTCACATCATCATACAGGTTGTTAACAAGCGCCCATGTCAGCCAAACGTCTTTAGAAGAATTCATTTCTGGTTCAACTTTTAACAGCCACACTGGCCACAGTTGTGTGCACAGCACACACAGTTTCCTGTGCATTGAGGGATCATTAGCAACATTTCAGTGCACTGCCCTTTGTTTTCACCTTAGAGTAAATAAAGTGGTTTAGATAATCTGGCTAAACTGTTGGCTTGTTTACAACCTGTCTGATCATCTTACAGTGTGTACCATGTTTCTTTCACCTATTTTTTACCTTTTTGGTGTATTTTGTCGAGCTCAGAAATTACTTTGGTGACTACAAAATGATCATAAGCAATATACCCAATGATCTGAGCTACAAAAATAAAATCCAATTTGTAATAAACAGTAGATTTTACTTAAAGTGAAAAGGGGAAAGCAGCCAATTCCATCTTGTGTTTTTTACAATCAGAAAGAAAGATGTTTTCAGTATACGTATATTGCAGAGAGAGAAATTGGTGGATTTATGACCAAACACAAACAGCTGGTTATCAGTACCAATGTCCTATAATAACCTATTTAACAGATTTACTACTCCACTGATGGTAATTATGAAGGTTCCCGTAAGTAGTCCCAGTTCATTTAAAGGAACTTTGAATCACTACAATTTTAAGAAAGCCCTATTTCACAGTCAAAGAGAACCTTTGCAAACAAATATCATGGAATAAAAAGTATGTGTATTTTTCCCCTCAGTGACAGGAAGGAATGTCAAATGCAGACTGAAGGCAGGAAAAGGAAAGTCAAGATGTTCTGCCAAAGAATGTGGGAACTTCTGTTTGGCCCACTTCCTCCGGAAAAAAGTTGAGAGAAAAAACATGTTCACTAATGCTGACTTCAGCAACTAGAGCCAACACAGTGACTGGATCCAATTCAGAATATAGTCCAGTTGTGTCTGTATACTGCTTATCACAATTTTAATCCAGCT
The DNA here is from genome assembly GCA_011952105.1 of Coreoperca whiteheadi. Taxonomy (NCBI): domain Eukaryota; kingdom Metazoa; phylum Chordata; class Actinopteri; order Centrarchiformes; family Sinipercidae; genus Coreoperca; species Coreoperca whiteheadi. The sequence goes on along the minus strand of CM022489.1, from coordinate 9,523,450 downwards.
GCACCACTCTCACAACCTGGTGGCTTTTCTTCAGCCCTCACCTGTTTGTGTTTTTGAGGTCTGTTCAGTGGGGACCTCTGTAGTCTTGGTGCTGCTGTTGACTTCATCATGTGCACCAATCTCCTCTTCTCTTTCCCCTGTGAACTCTTCCTCTGAAGACTCACTGAAGAAAAGCAAAGGGAAAAAACAGGTCACTTAACACAGGAGACTGGGTCTCCAACGTGACTGTCACAACCTTGAGGAAAACCAGAGGCAGAAACCTGGCCTTGAGTCATATGTGGAAAACTGTTAAACTCATCCTTAAAGTACATATTATGTCTTCATCTCAACTGTAGATTTTGTAAACACTCACAATAATAGCTTCAAAGTCAAGTTTATATTATTATTGCATTAAATTAAAGCTGCAAGGATAAAGGAAAAGTGATAAAACCACTATGATTAAACTGACAGGACTGTAATTCTATACACAATTACTAACATTATGTGAACTACTACTGAGGGCTGGAGCTCTTACCTGGGTGGTATATTTGGCTGCTACCTGCATGCTGTAATTTCCCTATCATATTTAAATCTTAGTGAAAGACAATGATGCTACACTTGTGCAAAAAGCACTGCCAACTAGCTATCAAGCTAGTAATATTACAATCCCAGGCAACGTCTGACTCTAGACCAGTGGTTCCCAATCTTTTCAGCTCGTGATACTTTACTCACGAGCCCTCACAGCAGGTTACATATTTCTGTGAGCTGTGAGCAGATCAAGCCAAAGGTGATTTTTACATTCTAGGATTGTTTAATTTGAATCATGTTTAGAGTTTGAAAGTGGTAAAACCATTCAGAATTAACCAAGTAAAAAGCAAAGATAAATGTCTTTCAATCTTTTAGTTCTTCTTTTCTAACTTATTGGTCATCTTGTGAGCCCTCTTTCATCTTCTAACACCCAGGTTGGGGACCAAAGCTCTGAAGTCAAGGTGTCTTGGATGCGTTTGTGTGGACATACTTATACACAATGCCGTCAAAGGAGGCTGCGCTGTCTCCTGCACCGCAGGATGACTCCAGGCAGCCGCCTGCTTTGGGAGGCTCCATCACCACGGCTTCAGACATGGCGGTGGGCTCACAAATGGTCACTGAAAGAGACGAGTGACTGGGCTTGTTAGCTACTGTATATTTGACAAGCATGACATCTCTTACAAGCATCCGCACCAAGTGAAGTTGTGGCTGTTACAGATGATGAAGAAGATAACTAGACACAAGCCACATGTGCATACACAAAGTACTGCAAGCATATCCCAAGATCGTAATAGGTGATCATCATTTAGTCTTCTTTTCCTTTGGGCTGTTCCCTTTCAGGGGTCGCCACAGCGAATCATGCGCCTCCATCTAACCCTGTCCTCTGCATCCTCTTCACTCACACCAATTAACTTCATGTCCTCTCTCACTACATCCATAAATCTCCTCTTTGGTCTTCCTCTAGACCTCCTGAAACTAATGATTATATTCATTATTGATTAATCCATCAATTATTTTCTCAACTGATTAATCGTTTTGTTTAGTCAATAAAATGTCTGAAAATTGTGGATAATGCTAGTTACAATTTCATAAAACCCAACTTGACGACGTCAGATGCCTTCTTTTGTCCAAACAGCCTAAAATCTAAAAAAAGATATTCGATTTACATTGATAAGCAGCAAATCTTCACAATTAAGAAGCTCCAACCAGAGAATGGTTGGAATTTTTGCTAAAAAAAAAAAAAAAGAACTTCAACGATTAATCGGTTATCAAAATACTTTCTGATTAATTTTCTGTCAATTGTCTTCTTGTTTCAGCTCTAATTAAGTACATTGGGTTACTTATGAGTGTTCATTTCTTTCACTTTATTGTTAATTTGTTTGTTGAATAATGGCGAGTCCTCTTTGTTGCATGTATTCAAGTCATCTGAGAAAAACTGATTTATTACATTTATTATGTCATTATATCCAGAGGATCATACGATACGGAATTTAAACATTCGATAGCATACTATTGACTAGTATGTAACAGAAGTCTTGGAGTTTTCTGTTGGTAAATATTGTAAACAATGTGATGTGTTGATACTGACGTAACTGATAGTAGAGCTTGACCGAGGATTTACACCTGGGATCATTATTTCTCGGTGCGGGTGCCTTTTTCTTGATAACAAAAACTAGACACAAACACTCTTTTGGAGTAAGATTCAAGCCTGGTTTGAGAAGGAAGATACCTTATGACTTTAAAAAGAAAAAAGGATTGCTCCCCCAGTCTAATTGTAAGACAGTAACACCAATGTGTGACAGCCAGGAGCTTCTAGTACTCACAAGACTCACACTTGAATGCTGTTGGCACCAGGTCACATTACTTTTTCTAGGAGTTGTAGTTGCTGTTATCCATTCCTGTATTTGGCTCTTGTGCAGTGTATAATCAGTTATTTAGACATTTCATTAAGTCATAAGTTGTGACTCTAAATATTAATGACATGGTGACTGACCTCTGCTGAATGAATACAGAAGGGGAAGAACCGTGCATAACATGCTGACAGGAAATCCTTCAAAGGACCACTGTGTTTAGCCACGCCTTTCTTATTATCAACCTTTATAGCTGACTTTATGAGCTGCTAAACAAGCATTGTCTTTGTCTATACCACATCTGTTCTGCTGACAAAATTGAGTTGTGTGGCAACAGTGTGGGAAACCTATGGACCTGAGCTGGCAAAGTGGAAAGTCTTGCTACAGATAACATTGTCTAGCGGCGAATAATGGATTGCCTTGCGCTGCCCTGCTAAGTCAACAAAACCCCTTCTAAAAATATTGCTATCGCTCCAGCACCTTCTCAAAATCTAATGAAAGTCATGTAGATAAAACTAAATCTGATTATGAAACTATATGTTCAAATATGAGGGCGTGAAAGATTGACAAAGCCAAGTGGGACAGACGAAGATAGCCTTATTTCTTTCTCCCCCACCAATTATCCTGCATCATGTACACGGTGTTACAGTGTTTAAAAGGTGATCAGTTCCTTTGCAAAAGAGTAGGGAGAATCCTGTTCTGCCTTTGCCATTACCTCATCACTGGAAACACGTCAAAGCCTCCTAAACAATAAACCATCGGCACTTGGCCACCATCAAACCCAAAACTCCATGACGCTCCCTCTTTGGTAAATCACAGGTCTGAGTTGATACTGGCCTGTTTATTTAAGGGGGCTGAAAACACATGCCAGCAGCTTTGTCTGCCTATTGTGGCAGCAGCCTATCATGACTCGCATGTCAGGGACAATTGGTCTTGGGCTAGGCTGAAAGAAACAGGCTCCAGGGAGGTCAGAGGGCAGGAACGAAAATATTTTTTACACATATTTGCCAACCAAACCTTCCAATATATAGAAACTTTCAGGTGACAATTGTATCTAAAACGGCAGGCACGAAATTGCCAGCATTCCTGAAATTCTGGCCTCTGAGGAATCAGCAGCCATCCCCTCAAAGTGCCAAGCAGTCATGATCAAAAACTGTCAAACACAAATAAATCTATCCTACTTCCGTCATGTGGCGAGAAGCCAGCTGCCCCTGATGAGACTTCGTTATTCCGAGTCATACGGAGGCCTGAAGGTCGCTCAGCCAAGGAGACAGAGGTTATAGAGTGATCTCAACGCCGCTCACCTGGACACATGTAAGGTTGCCATTTTATTTCACCTCTTCCTTTCAGTGCTGGTTACGGAGGTATTTGTCCATGACTAGTCCAAAAATACAATCTCCTGCTTGGTGTGGTAAACTTTCAGATTTGTAATAATCCATTTCCTCCAGTATACTGATATCACCTATGGCATGTGTTTGTGGGCTTCCCCTTCACTTGAACTCTTTAGCAACCAAAAGCAAAACCATGGTCTCTTGGGAATTAGGGCCGCAACTAATGATTCTTTTCAGTAAAGCGTAACCTGCCAATCGATTAATTGTCAGAAAATAATGAACCCCAGAATCCAAGGTGACGTCTTCAAATGTCTTGTTTGATAATTAGTCAAAAACTGAAAAGATATTTAATTAACAATGATACAAAACAGAGAAAAGCAGCAATGTTTCACATCGGAGAAGCTGGAAGACCAAGAAAATATTTGCCATTTTTGCTTGAAAAATGCCTCAAATGATGAATTGATTATCAAGAGATAATTTTCTGTTGCTCAACAAATCAATTGACTGACTAATCGTTGGGAGCACCTTTTAGCCCTGGAAGCATTATTTGCATCCTTTTCTTGCATGCTTTTGTTAAGTTTCCTTATCATGTGCCAGCACTGCAATACCCAGGATGAATTATCTGATGGATTTAACACTGCGTAAACTGACATCATTATTGCAACTGCATTCTTGCAATCAGGAGAGGATTAGGAATGCAGGGCAGAGTCATGCATAGCAACAGCTATTTGAGTCAGAAAAGACAAACTCAACAGTTTGAGAGATAACGAGTCTTAAACCTTTAAAGGTTTATTGTTGATGAAGCAGAAGAAGATGGATGGATGGATGTAGAAGAGGTGTCTAACACAAACCTATCCACCCATGCCAAAAACCTGAATGCTTAAAACCAAACAAGGGACTCTCCCCAACACAATACCATGTCTGCAAACTTCAGTTAGGTTGATCCCCTGTCAAACACAACAGACAAAACCCCACCCCTCCTTTTAGGTTTTGTGTCTGTTCTCAGGACCTAATGCTGTCGCTCAAAACACAAATGAGACAAATTGCTTTTCTATCAATACATCCTCTGAACGATCTGCATCCTCAGCCAGCTGCTGCCCCTTAACAGGATCCAGTTTTGTTTTTTTTACGACTGGGCGTAATCCTCAGCATCCTCACTGTACAGTTACCACGTCAAGCTCAACATTTTTTTATCCAATCCTAAATATTTGTAAGCTAATGCGGACATTTAAATATAATGGGGCAAGGCTTTCAATGCATCCCTTTAATGTTAGTAGGGTTACACCCTTTTGCAAGCGAGCTGCTATCCACATGTTGGGGAGAGGGTGGTTGGGCCATACATTTCAGCTCTCTTGAAATGTACAGATTAGATAGTGTGAATCAGGCTAAAAATGATCTCCATTTAAGTTCAACAAGTTTAACTGTAGAATTAATTTCAGGGAATGGTTAAGCCAAATGATAACAAAGGGAAGTCAGACTATGGCATAAAACCTGAGGAATTAACTGATCTTAATTCATATAAAATCTGTAGTATCATACATGAAACACACATAAAAGCAAGCGGTTTTCTTGGAGATCATCCCCAACCGGTTTCTTAACAAACCTGATCTGTCTGAGTGAAAGCTGGAGCTCAAGGTAAAAGGACTACGTCTCAGCTACATGAAATATAAATGTAAATTGAGGTAGGCCTACTCACATTGCATTGCTGGACACAAATTCTTTTCCCGGTTTGTATTACAGGTTTTTTCTGGAATCGTCCACGTTTCCTTTTCCCTTTTCTGTAAATGTTGTGGCTTCAGTTTGCCGCTAAACACACACACACACACACACACACACACATATACACACACAAATACGCCAGCTGTCCACTGTTTCTACAACTTGAGCAGCATATCATTCATTTTCAAACACTAACCGGCTCGGTTGGTCCCACCCCCTGAAAACCCCACCCAGACAGGCCAGCCAGCTTCCTCCAGACACCCTCTCCCCCCTCCCTCGATCACCACAAAGCAAAGTGATTGGCTAAACCTGCTCACACCACAAGACCCATTTTCCATATAAGGCCACGCAAGCTTAATGAATAAGATGGGGAAGCGACTCTCTTGACGGATGATGCTATGAAACTCAAACCCATCCCCCTACAGATATACTCCCATGCACACACTCTCCAAATACACGTTGCAGATATGCAGGCTGGGGTTACTGTCGGACAAACTGTATGCAAATGTTTCTGAGGCCAGATTACAAGTGCAGCTGTGCCGGCTTGGCTTTATGACTTTCCACTGACTGAAATCATTCTTATGCACACTGCAAAGACGCCCACATCATGTGACCTACATTATAAAAAATATTACAACAATATTACCTTCCTCTTCTCATCTTCCTTCATTTTAAGCCACTGGAAACACATTAAGGCTGCAAATGATGACTATTTTCATAATGCAATCATCTGCAGATTATTTTCTCAATTAATCGACCAATTCTTTTGTCTATTAAATGTAAAGAAAAAAAATGGCATTTTTCTTGAAAAATTACTGAAAGGATTAATCCATTTTAAAAAATAGTTGCAGACTAATTGTTTCAGCTCTACAGCCTCCTCCAAACCTTCAAAATAGCAGTGGTAGAAAGTAAGTACATTCACTCAAGTATTATTTCCATTTCATGCCACTTTAAACTTCTACAACTCTGCAATTCAAATGAGAAACTTTTTTATCTCAACTACAATAGAAATACAACATCTATAGTTACTAATACTTATACTTACTTTACAAAATAAAATATTACATATGCACAATGTATATATATATATATAATAAGCTCATAAAATATAATGCACTGTTATAGATTAAATTAGCCAACTGCAGACAGAATAGAGCTGAGATGATGAATCAATTTGTCGATCAGAATGAAAATGAATCAGCAACTATTTGAGAAATAGTTGCAGTCAATCCTCAAGCAAAAATGCCAAGCATTTTAAGGTTCCAGCTTTTCAAATGTGAGGATTTCCTGCTTTTCCATCTTAGATTACAAACTGATGTAACATTTAACAATGTAACAGGGCCTTTTCTTTTGCATTGAGTACTTTTGATACGTTAAGCACATATTGCTAATAGTACTTACATACTTAAGTAACATTTTCAGTGCGTATTTCACAGTGTGGTATGGTTACTTTAAATTAAGTAAAGGATCTGAATAAATGCTCCACCGCTGCACAACAGTGTCATACAATTGATGAAAAAGCTTCTAATCAAACTAAAAACATTGCTGAGTGCATCACAGCAGCATTAAATATATCTAAACAAGTGGGTCACTGCGCAACCAAGAAGCTTTTGCTCATATTCTGAATTAAAAAGTTAAGTTTCTCTTCTTCTGCAGTTGTTTGTTTCACCCTGTATATCAGGTCAGGACGCTAAAGAACTGGAAGTACAGGATTGGCTTGTTAAAGGTGGGGTATGCAAAATCCAATACAATGATAGGAGCGAACAACGACACAGCAACGTTTGCTAGGTTGTGGGTTCGCAAACTGTCCCTACAGTGGCTGCTGTGAAGCTAACAGCCAGAGAGGAGCCAGCACACCAGCTCCAGACAACTTTCCTCCTACTACAGCTAACGTCACAACAACAGCATATAACGGCAAACTAAAAAGTAAACAAACTAACAGAAATGTTTGCTGTTGGCAAACACTATACTTTTGATTCTATGAAAATAAAGGACTGAAAAACAGGCCACCATCCCTAGTAAACGGGTCTGCTTCTGTGAAGGAAGTGTGGGTGGGGATTCATAGCTATGAAGGCATTTCATTTTTACACTTTAACTCCAAATGAGAGTAAGTTGTCGTTCGTACACACAGAAAAAAATACTAAAGCAGAGGTAAAAAAAAAATATATATATGTCTCACTGGTGGATGAGACCAGAGGAATTTCCTTTACAGTTTCCCCTAAAATCCCCACCTCCACCGTTCAATAGGTCCAGTGGTTCAAGTAGAGGAGGCAGAAAACACACACATTTCCTAATCAAACTCATTCAAATATACGGCGAAAAAGCAACTGAAAGTTTGCTGAAAGCTTTTTTACATTTAACCTCACCAGAAAATAATCATGATTTTTTTCGCCACTACCTGTATTTATAATAATACGATAGTTTTTTTCAAAAATCTGAGAAAAATACATTCTTATACACTTCCAAATTGATCAAATATGTGTCTGTTTATGCACATGTCATCAATTTAAACTGGTGTCATTAATTGGTGATTGTCTTCTTAATGTTCAGGTGCCTTACTTTTTTAAGATCAGAAAATGTCTCACGTGTGTAGATGATGACGTGACTTCACATAATGTGTGCCATCACCACTCTATAGAAAGATCAGTCTCAGCCAATTGCCATGAGAGACGAATACGCAGAGCCACCACACCACACCATCACATGACAGCCGGAGGACGGCAGATCCGGTCTACCCATGCGCACATGCTGAAATGCTGCAGGATTTGTTTAGTGCTGATGCACCATGCACTGAGGTTATTGTCAGTCAGTGACATCCTCTCTATCATCCCACGCTCAGCTGAGGCAGTACTGTGAACTGTCCAGGGGTAGAATGTACATTTACTCAGGCACTGTACTTATGTGGTATACTCTTGCTGTAATTGAGCATTTCTATTTTCTGCTACTTTATACTTTTGCTCCATTACAATTCATAGGCAAATATTGTGCTTTTTACTCCACAACATTTATTTGATAACTTTAGTAGTTACTTTCCAGATTCATTCATTCATTCAGATTAATAATACAAAATAAATAATCAACAAATAAATTATGATGTTGTTATATCAATAAGCCTTTATTGATCCCCAAGGGGAAATTCACAAGCTAGCCAGCAGTATATAAAGTATATATAAAATTTACAGTACCAGTCAAAGGTTTGGACACACTTTCTTATTCACGTAAATGGGAAAGTGTGTCCAAACCTTTGTATATATATATATATAAATTGAAATCGGCCACACATTTCCAGCTGCAATATTAAAGTGATGTACACATTCATGCATCAGTCATCCAATAATATAATATACATTATTTTGAAATGGGCTATTATGAGCCATACAATGAAGTTGTGGGAAAGAGTAGTGGAAGCTAGGCTAAGGGCAGAGGTGAGCATTTGTGAGCAGCAATATGGTTTCATGCCTAGAAAGAGCACAACAGATGCAGTGTTTGCTTTGAGGATGCTGATGGAGAAGTACAGAGAAGGTCATAAGGAGTTGCATTGTGTCTTTGTAGATTTAGAGAAAGCGTATGACAGGGTGCCGAGAGAGGAGCTGTGGTATTGTATGAGGAAGTCTGGAGCGGCAGAGAAGTATGTTAGAGTGGTGCAGGACATGTACGAGAGCTGTAAGACCGTGGTGAGGTGTGCTGTAGGTGTGACAGAGGAGTTCAAGGTGGAGGTGGGTCTGCATCAAGGATCGGCTCTGAGCCCCTTCTTGTTTGCTCTGGTGATGGACAGGCTGACGGATGAGGTTAGACAGGAATCTCCATGGACTATGATGTTTGCGGATGACATTGTGATTTGTAGTGAGAGCAGGGAGCAGGTGGAGGAGAATCTAGAGAGATGGAGGTCTGCTCTGGAAAACAGAGGAATGAAGCTTAGCCGCAGTAAGACAGAATACATGTGTGTCAATGAGAGGGACCCAGGTGGAACGGTGAGGTTACAGGGAGCAGAGGTGAAGAAGGTGCAGGACTTTAAGCACTTAGGGTCAACGGTTCAGAGCAATGGAGACTGT
>CM022489.1:9471068-9513809 GCA_011952105.1 Coreoperca whiteheadi | reverse complement strand
CCTCTAGACCTCCTGCCTGGCAGCTCCAACCTCAGCATCCTTCTACCAATATATTCACAGTCTCTCCTCTGAACATGTCCAAACCACCTCAATCTGGCCTCTCTGGCTTTATCTCTGAAACATCTAACATGAGCTGTCCCTCTGATGTACTCGTTCCTGATCCTGTCCATCCTCATCACTCCCAAAGAGAACCTCAACATCTTAAGCTCTGCCACCTCCAGCTCCGCCTCTTGTCTTTTCTTCAGTGCAACTGTCTCTAAGCTGTACAACATCGCTGGTCTCACCACCGTCTTGAACACCTTTCAGTATTTTGGATTTGTGAATCTACTAGAAAAATACCACACTTTTAATAGCAATTATTAGGTCTATATCCCCTAGAATGTAAAGGGAAAGTAAATTGAAAGGGAAAATACCTGTGTGATTTGCAGCGGTGGAAAGTATTAGTATATATAGTATTCAGATCTTCCACTTAAGTAAAAGCATTAATACCCCACTGTAAGAAATACTCCAAAGTCTAGTCAAAGTACTTGTTATGCAAAAAGGATTCTTTTCAGTGTTTTAATTATTATTATTATATATTATTGCATAATTGTATGGATACTATAGCATGTTATGAGCATGTTAATGTTGTATTAGGTTGGAGCTCATTTTAAGTATGCTATAACTGTTTGGATTCCATAACAGTGCATAATATTTTATAAGATGATCATATTTTTGAATGTAAAATCTTAATGTGTAAAGTAACTAGTGTTGTCAAATAAATGTAGTGGATTACAATATGTACATCTGAAATGTAGAATTAAAATTAAAATACTCAAGTAAAGTATGCCACCAAGGGATAAATTAATTTATAAATAACACAATAAATTATAGATTTTTCACCTGAGAGGCTCGGTTTTGTATACACTGTTCATGCAGGAGACACACTGAACCTCTGGATTGTGACATTACAAAGGATTATTGTCATCATCCAAAAACTACAGCTCCCAGAAGACTTAGACTCTTGGGATCATGTTGTTGTTGAATGTTAAGAAAAATAATGATCTTTTACCTTGGGAACAATGAGGTGTTCAAATGTAACCATCCAGTAAAGTGTCACAAACCCATTTATCTTAGATTATGGACAGAAAACTAGGGTTTTCAGAAAACCCTAGTAATACGTTTTACATTATTTTAAGATTTACTGCAGATGCTCGTGGAGGAGATGCTAGCTAACATTAATGGGATTTACTCTTAATGTGACCATAATTTACAAATAAAGATCATGCTGTACTGCTATATTGTATGAAGAAGAGTTGAAAGTAGAGATTGAGACCATAAACTTATTAGTAAAGTGTTTACTGAGGTAATAAATCAAATTAGAAGTAAGATCATTTTCTCATAGACATCTATACAATCCACCTTCTTTCTACAGCCAGTGGAGGTGCCCCCTGCTGGTCATAGAAATAATGCAGGTGTAAGGCATTTCCACATTGAGGAAGGTTTAGCTTGTTTTAACAAGAGCACTATTTGACACATACAAATAATACCACAACAGATAAACTGAATAATAGGTGGCTTGATGCTTGACTTATGTTAAGATGGATCATCAATTGATTAACGGTGGCTTGACTTACCACTAGAAGAGGCTCTTTTGGTGATTGTGCCTTGTCGTGTGAGTGTGTCGTCGAAGGAGCAACTTGTGAGCACTCCCTTCACTGGCAGAGGATCAAATACCTGGCGAGTTCATAAAACAGGTTCTCGTATAAAACAGGGTTGGGCTGAACTGCTGCTCCGTGCCAACTGTTTTACAGCTTTGGACTCTCACCTGACATTCACCATGCATCACACTGAGTATAAGTATACTCAGTATAAGTATTTTATTTCTTAAAATAAAGTTTATGGAATCCCAAAGAACACTGCAACTTCTTCATTTTAATAACATATATATTTTACAAACATATATATTTATTATTGTAAATGTCTATTTAGTTTTTTTACTTTGAATTTTTCACTTTTGCAGTACTTGATTTGTATTCTTATTTTCGCTTATACTATGTTTATTGTTATGCACCAAAATACCAAATTCCTTGTATGTAAAATCCTATTTGGCAATACACCTGATTCTGATACATTATGCTGTCATTATGTTGGCCTATATACATTCTTTCTCATTATGTATATACATGCCACATTACTGCACAACCTGTTTATACATTTTACTCTTACTCACCAGGCTACCACAGTATTACGTTTTACTTTATATTTTATTTCAGAAGAGACAAGACTACATACACTGTGATATTCTATACATTGTAAACCTGCTTTTGATTTTTGGTAAATATCATATCCACACCAGCAAGTTCAAACCAAAAAAACAAACTTCTGTGTGTTCAATGTCACTTGTAAATATCTGGAATATCTTGAATCTTAGTATGTGAAAAACTGTCTCTCGTAAAAGCTAAAAACTTAAGCACCATAGATTAATTTGTTTTTTACTCTCTCTGTTTAATTTCCTATTTGTTATATCTGTATTGGATCGCTTATATTTATTGTACATTTATATTTTCCTGTAAGTTCAAAGGGTTAGTGCAGCAATTTTGTGTTGCAAAAGCCTGGGGACTAAGAGGTAGATATAAAAATAAATAAAAGTGAAAATGAAAACTGCACTTCATGTGTAAAATTGGAGTGTCCCTTTAATTTCTCAACATGTCAATCTAAAGTCAGTTTCTCCTGAGAAATACTGAATGTTTTTGCCTAAAATGTAAATATTAATATAAATATAAATTCAAATATATCCAAGTTTATATGTTTGAAGAAGATATTCGCACATCCTACTAACAGCTATACAGGTGTGTAGGAACGTATATAATAATATATCAAGTTTAAAATATTGGAATCATCTTATAACATACCCACCATTATGTTTATTTAGATATAAATTATAAGATATAACTCTCCCCTGTTATTTAAAGCCCGCAAATTTGGCATTATGTGAATCTTTAATCAACCTCACTCTCCAGCCTCAAAATGCATGAAAAATAATACATGGGCATGAATGTGCGTTCACAGCTTTATTTTATTTTCCTGCAGTGCATAAAATCACAAAAAAAGGTGTCCCCTGGCCATCGTACAATGTACTGTATTTGGTGCAGCTCCAGCAATTGAACTCCTAATATTTTATATAAACTGACTAATGCTGAGCTTATGTTTGCATTGACAAATCAATAAAAAGATCAACGAGAAGAAAATTCACTCTTCTTGGGTTTTGTTGCCTTGTATAAACAGCATCTCAGGAAAGCATTTGTCTAAAATAATCTATTCATCTGACACACTGTGACCATCCACAATATAGACATATGCTGCCACCATGTGCTTAAGATCTGAAATGCAGGAAGACGAGGCTGATTGCACATTTTTGCAAGAAGAAAAGAAACTAGGAAAAATAATGTTTTATTTTAACTTTTGTTTTTATTGAACACAATCATACATACAGTAACATATATACAGTAGGTGATTAAGAACAAATGGAAGAGTATTGCAGGGAGTGAAAATAAATCAATATGTAGGAGAAAGAAAATGTGGTAAAGATGTACATTCAAGTAATTTCTCTCAGTAATCTTATGTTTTTAAAATATTTTGGGTCTATGCTGCTTTCCTTTATTGGCGCTTGACTAAAGTTTTGGAATGTAGCTGAATGTCTTCAAAAATATGAGTAAATAATAATCAGTTTAATTAACATGTATTTTTAATTAAAGAAATAGCATCTTCACATAACTGAAGTCATTTTGATACATAGACCTACAATAAATTATAAACATAACTTGTATCAGTCCATCAGTGAAAAAAATACTCATCATGTATCATCCATCTTTAAATCCTGCAAGTTGTATATACTATATATAGACATGTAAACATGCATATACTGTGCATATCCACCCACTTCGTGTATATAAGGTAATCTAGTACTTTACCAATTCAATATTTATGCCTTTGCTCTATTTGTATTTGTTTACAATCTACAGAACGCTTGATAAATAGATATTATATGTTGTTAGTCATTGTTGCTTTATATATATATATATATATATATATTAATTTTTTTCACCTACTTGTGTGTACATAATAGTTCTATGTTTATTTTTCCCCATCTTTGTTCAACTATCTTTATTTCTATCTTTCTGTAAATTGTTTTTATACATTGAGAGCAACTTAAAAACCGGAGTGAAATCCTTTGTATGTGTACACCTTCTCTGCCAACAACGCTGATTCTAATTCTGGTCCAAAGAGAGAAATGGAGATCTATGGATAAACTGAATTTATCCACCAGATCTCTAGCTAAGACCACCTCCTAGTGGTTCGATTCATGTTTACAGCTTTATTTAACTGGGCGGGATTCGTGTCCCTTTGGCCCCTCCCCTTGCATAGTGAGGGACCTGACGTAGGCATTCGAGGGTAGCAACAGTTGCCTCGAGACCCCCTCGCGCTATAGTGACTGTAGTCGTGGAGACAGTTACTTACCAACGGGCGCAACACTCAGCAACAGCAGCAGCAGCATCTGGAAGTCACCGAGCGAGTGGGAGAGAGGGGAAAGAGAGCAGAGCCAGGGCAGAACTTTTCTCAAGGCAAAGGTGATTATGTCTTTATAGAATTTAGATTCTGAATTCATCTTAATTTGGAGAAAAATGCTCTGGGATCAAATGCGTTGCTAGCAGTCTTGGTTATTTTCCACAACACAACTTTCCATTCTTTGTGGCATCCACTCCAAGTTGAGAACGGCTTTGCACTCTTCATTTAACGTTAACTGACGTTCACATAATTGCTGGCAACAGCTTCTTGCACCCAAAGCCAGCTTGGGGGGGGGGGTTCTATTTCACCTCCTGCTACTCCTTTAGCTACACTTTGCTTGAACGTTATACACAGCGTCATCGTTGCTCCAGCTCAAAATCGATTCAACATCACATTACACTTGTTGCTACGACGTGTAAGTGTGTGTCGAGATCTACGTGAACGCACATCCAGCTCGATCCCAGCAGGGTGGCTGGTTAGGCTACCAGTCAAGCTACAGCTAATGCTAACTTGGACACCCAGCAGCGATGAGTGTGAGTTCAGTTGTGAGTCCAGCCGTTTGTCGCGTTTTTGACCGCAGCGCTGTCTTGGTCGCCACAACACGGACAAACTTATATTCTTGGTGTGTCTTTTCTCGGGGCCGCGTTCAAGCAGGTGGAAATGTAGCTCGCTAGCTAGCGTTAGCAACGTTGGTCCTGGTGCTTCAACCGTAACTAACGTCCGCTGCAAGCAAGCGTGAAATCAGCAGGAGGACAACTTTCGTTTCAACAGGCAGTTTGCCAGCCCCTTGTGGTTTTTCACACACAAATTGTATCGTAAAAAGGAAGAACAAATATTATACAGTCGAGCACGGATATTATGAACTTCTACCCGGTGACGTTACGACACTCACCGTTACTAAACCTGATGCTTCCGCTGGTCTCTACCTCAGGAGCAGTAAACTGTCAAGACGAACTAACGTTTATCGCTGTTAATCTGTTTGTATAACGTTTGCTATCCAGATGGAACAAAGTTGGTACTCCACAAAGTTTTGAAATATTTCAGAAATGGGTTGAAAAACTGGACATGTTACAGCTAGGTGGTGCTATGATGGTTCTTTTATGCTGCTCTGTCTTGTTTTTACAGTCTTGGGGTCAGAGATGGAGTATATAATGTAACTTACTGCTTTTTATGTGCTTTTAAAACTAGGCATCAAATATGATGTTAAGCTGAATGAATCATTGGACCCGATTCCTATCCTTTCACTCATTTCACCAAGTATTTTACCTCTATCTACTAATCTTTCCAGTTTTACTGATCCAATATATTGTATATGAACAGACCCAAATACAAATTGTTTAGTAATAGCTAAATTGTTGTCAGCTGCACTTCTTCATTGTTCACATAGCAGGAATCATTAGGGCTGCTGTTTGACCTGTCGGCAGAGTTAAAGGCTCCTATCAATCTGTGCAATAGCGATAATGAGAAGCCAAGGAAAATTAGACCCCCAATGATTTTAAATTCCTCTCTTCATTAGTTTTACAGTGTGGCTGTGGCAGGTTTCCAGCACTTAGCTTACCTTCTTTCTCCTTTTGGGATTCTGTCTCTTTTTGTCCCCCGAGATACATTAATTCTAATGAACTATCTTTTCAGAGACAGCTGTCAGGTGCTCGGTCATTTGTAATGTTGTTTGCTATTGATGCATCGGGAAGAATCTTTGCAGCATGAAAATTTCTCTAGTTAACGCCCTCTCTGCTTGCTACTAATGAATTGAGTTATAAACTTTCAAATGTGTATTTACGTAAAGTATTCGTCTTGTAAAGGAAGAGAGCAGAATGATTAATTCAAGGAGATTTATTATTGATGCAGCCCAATATCTATTTCCTCTTAGGTGAAAAGGGGTCAAAAAGCAGGTCTGAGTGTGGTTATATTAATCATAATTAATATCTTGGTTGTGTAGCATGTTAAAATATAAGGTTCTTGAAGCTTCCCTCCTGCCATCATTTTACTCCCTTTTTGCCATAGTATTTGAGGGAAGAACTGAATGCGCATCAACAGAAGACTCGGCTTGTTTTGAAGTATGTGTCAGAGAAAGAAATTTAACTTTGATTGGTCAGACAACTCACCGCAGCTACAAAGAAAATAAAGAGATGACTGTGCTGAAACTCTGTGTAACCCCCACCAACCTCACCCCCCAATTTGAGCGTGACACTGTTATGTTTACATGGCAACTTGATATACAAATACACCCAAGTCATGGAAAGAAAGGGGATGGAGTGGGCCAGGGGGCGAAATGTTCTTCTTTTAAAAGTCAGTGTTTTTAATCAGGTTATTTTCATCTCCTGCTTTGTGGTAAGAGTGCATAGCTTTGGCTTGCAGAGGCAGGTCAGAAAGAAATGGTGCTCAGAGAGGAGAATTAAACAAAGAGGAAAGCAGCTGGTGGATGGAGAGTTATTTCGAAATTTCCTACTGGCTTGTAAATACAAAAAAATATTAATGAGTGTCAGTCTGAAAGGAGAGGTAAAAAATTTCTTTTTTTTTTCTTTTGTTTATCTGTTGTTGTTTACTTGTAATCTGTCTGTATCGTGAATTTCACTGACAAAGCTTGCCTTTATTGGCCTGGCCTGCAGCCTGCAGCCTGCAGCCTGCGATCGTGGTCGTGCTTTGGTTCATTTCAGCAACGAGTGCCACACTGGCCTGTGATTTACACCAAATTATGCTCCTTCTTTAGCCCTAACCTCCTCTCCTCTAGCCTTCTTTAAAGCCATCTCTGGAGTTGCTTGCTTGATTGTGCATAGTAGTGTTCACCATTACCCGTGTGCCATTTTGAGTGTTTAATGGACCCATGTGTGTAGTACAGTTCAGCTATCAATAGGACAGCTGCAGTGGTCTCTTGGGCAGCGGGTGACCTGACACAGCTTTGGTCACATGTTCTGTGTGTGAGTGTGTGTGCAAATACATGAGTGTGCTTGTGTGGATGTGCTTGTGTGTTTGCTCATGCTGTATTTAGCTTATCTTGATGAGGCCCACTGTTGCCTCGGGGAGAAGTTCCCAATCCAATGGCCTGATACAGATATAGACATTGACCTAATCACTGCTATCAGTTTTGTCACTGCTGTTTACAGTTGATCATATTCATAAAGAGTTGCATTTACCTCCTGCTGTGCTAACTGAACTGCCTGGCTGTTGCACATTTCATTGTCTGATTTTAACACAGTTTTAATGGGTTATCCCATAACTCAAGTCAAAGGCATGTCAAGAAATCATAGAGCAAAGCAGAAGAACTGAGAGGAGAATGCCTTGTGGGGCTTGTTAAGTGGAAAATAATAGTGCTATTTGTACACATGAAATGTTTCAGTTTCATAATCTTCTTAATTCATTTAATTGTGAAGGGCTTTTCATTTAAAGTGATGTGCTGTTATTGTTTTATAAGAATCTGTTGAAAGGAAAATAGTTTAAGTGTCCTCGTGACTCTCACATCACGTCTTCCAGCTACACAGATTTTGGAAATCGTTGTCGGCTTATGCTGCTTGGATACAAAGAAACAAATCTTGTCATGTACCAAAAAACTGTTGCCTCTGATTGGCCCTCGCGTGGTGGCAACAAGTTGAATCTCGTTGTGAAATGAAATGTTTTTCAGTCTGTCTCTTCTGTCTGTGTGTGTGTGTCATCAGAAGCATTCTTAACATTCCACCTGTTTGTATCGTAGCTACACAACTGCTAATTAAATTTCCTGCCACAAACAGCAGACAAGGCAGTAACATTTGCATTACAATGACCGACTCCCCTCCCTCCCCTCTTTCAGGCATGGATAGTAGCAGCCCCACATCCTCTCCTCACTTTTCCTTTCTTTTCTAGAGTTTTAGGCTAGTTTGTTAAGAGATGTTTATTTGGCTTAAAAAGAGCTCTTGTCGGTGTAAACCTGCTACAAAGTAATTACCAGAACAAAGACTAGGCCTTTATTGCAGTCCAGATTTGCCAGACAGTATTTTTAGATTTAATTTGCTGGGTCTTCTGCATAGGTTTTCAGAAGCTCTTTAATTAAGAGATTTGGTGGTTAACAATGGCAGAGGAAGCCATTGTCACAGGTGGAAACAACTCTGTTTCAGCTAAATGGTGGATGGATGTCCTTATATAGTGCAGCCCTCAGATCTCATTCCTGGTCTTTCAGAACCTTCCCTCCCCTTCCCACTCATTAGCTTCAAAGAGAGCAAATGTTAATGTTGTAATGTTCAGTATTGGGGGGCAACTTAAAAGCAGCGTTGTATACAAATTATTTTTCATGTACGAATTAACAGCATTTGTGTTGCCTGACTAAAGAATGTTAGATTGTAGCCAGGGTAGTAGATTTGCCAGTAAAGTGTCGAATTTCACAACATCTAGATATGGTTTTAAAAAATGTGAACTTAAAGCGCACCAATATGTAGACCAATAAACAGGATGTCAACCGAATCATGTCACCACCTTTTACTGTATCTTCTCTGATTGCCATCTTGATGCAAATTGCCATGCAGGAACACTTTTCAGATCCTTAAGTAATTTGATGCTTAATGATCTGGAAATGACACTGAATAGGATTTGCTAAATTTGCATGTGAATGCTGCTGATGTTATGTAACGCATAATTTTTAATATCTAAAGCATATCACTCGATCTGGCTGCTAGCTGCACAGAAGATGATTTGAAATCCAGACCTTGTTCAGTTTTTCGGATGAGAGGTTGAACAAAATGGATTTAGGTTGCTAGTTTTGACTAAAATGATTCTTAAGAATAAGTATTTGACTAAATAAGTGACTGTATTAACTTTGCACCATGTTGACTCACTAGAGTTAAGACAACATTAAATTCAACACATTCAATTACATGTAAATGTGGCAACTGTAGTTATTGTAGGAGTATTATTTACAAAAACATGGTTACAGACCTGACTCTTTTGTGAATGGCAGGAACCTAGAGTTTACCTGTGACCACTTTTCTGGTATGACCTGTCAAATGCAGAGTGAACTCATTGTTTAATATCTCATGTCTTGCACAGGGTTTTTTATGTCCGAGGCATTAAATACTTCAATCTGAGTCTGATGGCAAGTAATCAGGGTGGCACAGTATTCCCTGCATGAACAACAGACACTTGGATCTGTCTTAAATTTCTAGCATTAACGGATGACTCATTGTTTGTGTCAAGTAGTGCCTGTGAAAGCATACTGTACATACAGTATGATAAATCCCAGTGTCAAGTGTGTGTGTGTGTGTGTGTGTGTGAATGAACACTTGCCAAGAAGGCAGATTCCTCCAGTGCAACAAAATGCTTATCTCAGGTTTATCGGTCAAGATTGAGGCAGCCCGCTGCCAGCATCTGAGGTAATCTTTGCAGAATGTGGTTCCCTGGGAAATAAAACTCCCAAGGCCGCACTTTGGAAACACACCTGTTTTAAGAGAACAAGTGAAAGCAGATTTAAAGAATGTCAGCGTTTTGCATCTGGAGTGAGTATCGTTAGTCTTCCACAGAATAGGATGCAAGTCTGGGCTAGGCTAAAGTGTTTTCTGCTCCAAGTTGTCAGTCTTGGTGATTGGTTTTGATTTAACACGATCTCTATGTGAAGATTTTCAAAAAGACAGCAACATTACCTCCGGCAATGAGGTTATGTTTGTAGTTCTTTTTATTTGTCTGATAGTTAGCAGCAGGAAATCTCATTAACTTGTTAACAGATTTCATAAAATTACATTAAAAGGTAGGCCATGGCACAGGGAACAAGTGATTAGTTTTTGATGCAGATCTAGATCCCAGATCCTTGTGGATATAGGATTAAAAAATACTTAAACATCACAAGTGCATTTTCAAAGATTTTTTTCCCCATTTTCTCATTAAGTGCTGCTTTTACTTAAAAGAAACTGATTTTAAATCACATAGTAGTTTCTATTATTAAAATATCAAATTTCTAGGATTGTGGAGCCCTGGCAGGGGTATGCTCTGTGCTCTGTGTTCTTTCTGGTTTTGTGAATATGTTCAGTGACGTAATAGCTTTAAGAAGGGCCCAGACTATCTGTGACTATGTTTAAATTGAGATTTAGCTAATCTTTACATGCTGTGCGGATATGAATGTAAAGGCCTTATAGTGAGATGAAGGAGCAGAAAAGTTATTGCATGATTGTAATGTGTTTTGGGTGTGCCGAACATTAATAATGTCCTTGGAAAATGGGGAATAAAACAGGTATGCAAGAATCCCAACTATAGCTGTTAGTATTTGCCAGTTTCTCTTCGTTCTCCACCATTTCCTTAAACAGCCAGGTGACTTGCATGAAGTTTCCTCCTTTGCGTCAACAGTATGGCAGCCTAAACATTAGATAGATACTTGTGAAAGAGAGAGACGCCCACATGTATGAAGAGTCTGACTACGTTCCCTGTTATGATCATCTCCCCACTCATTTCCTGTTCGTCTTTGTTGTGTTTTCCAGTTTAACTTCTCAAAATGTTCGGTTGCAAATCCTCATTCTTCATCTTGAGATGTTAAATGTTAAGGGCGGGGGGGGGGGCGCAGTGGAAATCTGGAAAGGGTTAGAAGAGGTAGGGCGTTGGGGGAGGAAGTTGCTAGTGTAGAGCATGGGCGAACACACAATCTCCATGGCAACGGTTTGATCTTTCTCTCTGTGGCTGTCAGGCCTGCAGTGCACATGGTGACGGAGAAGACAGGTTGTGCTGATCACCAGAGGTGGGGAGGTGAGCTGGAGAGGGGAGGGGGATGCTTGGCTCAGAGACAGTGATCAGTGCCTCCTATTTTTGCCCTCGCTCCCCCCTCTCCCCCTCAAACTCTGCCATCTGCAGACCCCAAGAGCTGCTTTGATTGGATTAGCCATGAATTAATGAGACAGGCTTGAAGAACAACCTCTGTTGTGGAAATCTCTTATCATATCTTAATTCTCTCTTTGTGTGAGCGCGTGTGCCTGTGTGATCTTATGATGTTGGGTTTTTGTAATGAAATCAAAGAAAAGCAAGTCCTAATGTTTTTTGTTTTGTTTTTTCAAATAGCCAAACGACTATGAATTTGTTTTGCAATAAAAATAGAATTCTCAAATTAGGGAACACATGTTAAAGCCTCATCAGAGACCTGTTGCTCCTCTTGGTGCATATATTAAAAGTGTGACAGAGGGATACTTCTGCATACGGCTGAACAAATGTCCTTCATAGATGTCCCTTTTAAAAGCCAGAAGGGTCTGCCTCTGCTTTAATATGTTTTATCGTCCCCTGAGTTGGAAAAAGTATTGCTCTGCTCAAGCTGTTTTACTATCTCCTTTGCCTAAGGAACTTTGGAAAAACTTACTTTTGGAAGTGTTGTTTTTGGGTGGCATGACTGTAAAGCAACCTTGAAGAATAGACTGTTGTCTCCCTGATGACTTAAACATTCCTCCTCCTTTTTAGCACCAAGTAGTTACAAAAACAGAGCACTT
This sequence comes from Coreoperca whiteheadi, assembly GCA_011952105.1. Lineage (NCBI taxonomy): Eukaryota > Metazoa > Chordata > Actinopteri > Centrarchiformes > Sinipercidae > Coreoperca > Coreoperca whiteheadi. Next base: position 9,501,840 of record CM022489.1, on the reverse strand, counting down.
CATCCTGTCCTCTTCAATCATGTCAAAACCAGCATAAAGTCTGTACATTTTTATATAACTGCAACACAGGAATAACTCCATGTCCTCCGGTGTCTGAAATTAATAGCTTACATAGTATTTATTGTTGTAAGTTTCTACTTAGCGTGAGATAGAGGGATCAGGTGGGGGGATGGCATTGTTTGGTTTGGGAAGTATTCTGTTGGTTGCATAGCAACAGGCTCCTGGAAACGGGAGTGGACAGTGTTGCCACTAGCAACCGTTGTTGCTCTGCAAACAATGTGGGCCAGTGCAAACACGAGCCAAGACTGTGGGCTCCTGCTTTTAATTGAACATCTGTATGTGTTTTTCTCTGATTGAGCCCAGTTTAAGTTAGATCTGTCAGTGACATATGTTTTAATCTTGTCTGCACTGTGAACATTATAGACTTTAGCATTAATGACAGTTTGTGAGGCTTTGGGGTTCTTCAAGTGTGTCTCTTCTTGTTTCCGTATAGCTTTAAAACTCAGGTAACTCTTAAAAGGAGGGGCTGTTGTAATGTTGTTAAGTGCTCATCTGGGATTTGCCTGAATGAAACCAGGCTCACAGACCTGACAAGACAACGGACTTGTATCTGTGAAGTTGTCTCTGGGTTGGAGGCAAAAAGGTTTGGCCCTGAACAGCAGCCCATCCAGAGTAGCAGTTTTGCAGCAGTGTGCGATGTCTCCTGCCGTGTTCTACCTTTTGTGCTTTTCAGAGCTGCTAGTGGGGAATTTGTGTGGCTTTTAACCTTCCCTGAACACTAAGCAGAAAGACTCCTCTCTGCATGCACTCTCGCCTGTCTCTCCCCCACCCCCAATGATTTGGCACACTTCACCATACCTATTAAAGCCAGAGCTTTAATTGAGCTTTAATGCATAAAAACGTGTAGGTCAGTGCTCTGTTTCCCTATCCCCCACCATCTTGCAATGCCACCCAATCCTTGGTGGCATAAAGAAGCCCTCAGGCTTGTGTCACTTTCTCTGGTGAAAATGACAAGTCTGAAGATAAATGATGGGATTGTTACAAGTGTATTTATAACCTAAGTGACACTCCATAGACAAATTCCTTGCTTTAGAAAGATGCTTGAGCATTACAGCAGCTTTCAAACTGTTCACTCCTTGTTAACATCATTCTGATAATAGTATTTTGGTACTTTAATGACATACAAGAATGGGGTGTGAAGAAAATTTGTAATGGAAAAATAGGGCTGCACGATATGGTAAAAAAAAAAAAATCAGACTGATTATTTTGACAGATAACACAATTGCGATGATTAGTGGGAATGATCATTTTTGCATCACAATTTTGAATCACTGAAAAAAACTATTAAAAAGTCATGATGATGTGACATTTGTTGGGGTCTTTTACTAAACAAACATGTTTTCTTACATTTGGAGAAAAAGATTTGTAGGCCAGGGCATCACTGCAGTGTCACATTATCTCATTATAATACTGTTTTGTAACACATTTTACATTTATCAAAAAATTGCAGCTTCTGCGATTTGGATATTGCATTTGGCCATATTGCGATTTTGATGATGATGGGATTAATTGTGCAGCCCTGTGGGAAATGAGAGCCTTTACACGTCTTAATTGTGCCATGTGCTAGCAAATACATTGAAGGTGGAGTCAGAGGGCTATTCAGGGTAAACTAGAGATTGTGTGTCTCAAGATTGACACACATCAGGAATTGCAACATAGGCCTCCTCCACTCTATTAGTCATCTAGGTAGAGCAGTGTCTTTGCCTGTGGCAAAATCTCTACACGTGGAAAATGCCAGTGGTGGCACACCCAAATCTGTTGTTTTTCTATCTTAAAGGTACACTCTCTGATTTTGTTATAGCATGCAATAGTGCCCCCAAACCCTAAATAATCCCCCTAGTTGCTGCTGATGCATAAAGTTGCAAAAATATTAGTTTTGCGACTAGCTGGGATTTGTTTTGTGAATTTTGTGCGCAGTTGGTCACTAAAAAAATTCAACTAGTGTATCTTTAGCAATGTCAGTTTGTTCAAGGTCCAATCTGTTTGATTTCTTTGTTTTCTTTCTGAGAGCTTACAGATCGGAAGGGTATTATTCTGTTCACAGCCAGTTTGTATTTCCTTGTCTTTTGATCACCTACCATAGAGAGAGAGCTGTGATTGGAGGACTGATGCTATAATTAACATTCGATACAGAAATAATGCGTGCGAGTGCCAGACTCGTTCCTCCTGTAAGTCAGCATGTAGTGTGATGCAGCCTTGAACAAAATCAAATGTCAAAAGTCATCCCTTACGATCCTGGGTAAAATGAGAATCACTATTTTTTTTCCTTTAGACTGTGGGAACTTCTTGATTATGGGTGGTAGGGATTTTGTGGTAGTGTCTGTGATGGCTTTAGCATGTTGTATTTAGTGGCAATGTTTTAGGTGGTTGCATAAATGAGTGGTGTTATCATGTATCATCTAAGACTTTAACTCTGAAAATGTTCCACAAAAGAGGATGTGACTCCTATTTTGGTGTGAGCACAACATTTTTGTTGGAACTATGGTTTGGTTAAATGTATTTCCTCTTCCTTCCATCGCCGGTGGTGTTTCCTTGATTCTGACTCATTTTGCCCCTGTTTTTCTCCTCTCTAAGTCACATGTTAGATTTGTTTTTGCCCCTTCTGTCTGATTTCAATTTGTCACGTGGTATAAAGCAGTCTTGTCATTTAGTAATGAATTTTAGAGACACATTTAAATCACTTGATTTGATGCAAGATGCAGGAAGGCATTCTTAATTCTTATGTAAGCAGCAGCATGAATTCAAATCACAAATTTAATAGCTTTAATCTTGCAATTTAGGTTGGGTCTTCAGAAAGCCAAAAGAAAAGCGTAGCTGCACCTGTGGCTTGTGTCTAATGGCTCAGCCTCCAGATTACTGCAGCCTAAGTGGTGTTCCTCAGATCTCTTCCAACTAAATTAAAATAACATTGTAGTGTATGTCGTGTGTTATGACTAATCACAGCGTGTCTAGAGCATGTTGCATCTTGTGGCCCTTTGCTTTAATGCTTCAGGTGAGCACCATTCTCTCAGCTACCTACTGACTTTTCCTACTGCTCCTGGATTTCTGCCTTAAGCCAAAGACTGCTCATCAATTCAACCCACCCCCCAACTGTGCCGTATTTCCCTCTCCCTTATTCTAATCCTCCTCCCCCTCTTTGCGGTCGCACTCGAAAGTTTCTGTGCAAGAGCTTTATAAAGGGGGGTGGAGGAGTGAACAGGGAGGGGAGGAGGGGGGTTGAGTTGGGGGTGGTCGTCATGGATTCCTCACCATAGCAACCGACAAACGTTTACAAAGCATTGAGGAATTTCCTCATATCAGCTGGATTATTGGAGCCTTCAGAGAACAGCTCTAGTTCGAAACAAATGCTGGATATCATCAGGACCCTGGCAGGGGCTGGAGCCCCACTGCCATTTTCATCTTTTCCCCCTTCGTTTTTTTTTTTTTTTATAAAGTGAGGAAGTTGTTGGGTTTTTTTTTTATCTGCTTACTCCCCCTGGCAGTTCCATTCTTCTCTTCTCCCTGCCTTACTCCCGCTCTTTCCCTTTCTGTCCTTTTTTGAAAAAGAGAGCCTTTGTGTCACTCCATTTTTAGCTCCCCTTTGCTATGCTGTGCACATTGTCACCCAGTGGAAAGCCGAGTGGCGGCAGTGGGTTTGGTCCTCAGGAAGCATTTCAGTCCTGTTGGTAACTTGAACTCCTGTACTGAAACTTTTCCACCTGGGTCTGATCTGTCAGCAGGACCAGGAGTGTCTGAGTAACACTGTTACTACAGTGTTACGGCTACTTATTTTGCCATTGATTAAGGCCAAAGGTGGGCAGCCTCTAGGGCTCTTGAGAGCTTCACTGACTCAGCTTGACTTGGCAAAGCCAGAAACCCCCTGGGGGACAAAGAATACCCTAGTGGCACCAAAAGAGAAGGGGTGGGGTGGAAGAACATTTATTTTGTATGGTTGTCCATGTGTATATACTTGAATTGCTTTAATTCTTTACTTCCAAACCTCAGTGTTACTTTATAAGAGTATATCTTCAAATTCCTCCTTACTCACGTCTTTTCTCTTTTCTTCTTCTTCATGTCTCCGCTGCAATCCAGCATGCAGAGCTCCGAGGGAGGGTCAGACACCACGACCAGCGTGGCAGCGCTGCGGACGTCATCATCAGCTCAGGCCCCTGTGGTACAGCCTGTCCCAGCCTCCCAGCAGGTAGGTACCTCTACCCTGCTGCTACTGTAATGACAGGACAAATGGGGAAAGTCTGCAATGACTTAACTGTTCCATCCTATTCCTTTCCAAAGCATTAAAGACAAGTTATTTTGGAAACCAATCCAGCTACTCGCTGAAGCTGGTGCTCGTTCATGGTGTCTGAAAAGAAACGGTACAATATCTTGACAACTGAATCTCTCCTGGTCCAATGTTCCATGCAGCACCTGCAATTAATACAAATGTAATACTGGTTCCAATTTGTCAGCGACTGAAGCTGCCACCTGTCCACTCTGCCAGCAGATGCCTCTTATATCCATTTAACATCCCAGCTTCTGCCTTAACTTCTCCCTACCTTATTAGAACAGTACTTTCATTTTACCACAATTAGTTGAGGCTATAGAAAAGCGACATTGCTGTATGAGCACTAATCTATCAGCACTAGCTTAAAGTCGTGAAGGGGGGTGGCGGCGGCATTTGTTGATATGATGGCCTGTGTTGTGTTGACTGTCATATGTTTACAGTGGTGTGTGTGTGATTGTACGTGCATACCTATGTAATTGAGTTATGTCTTGTATCCACACAGAGGGTGCTGGTTCAAGCCACAGGCTCAGCTCAGAAGGGAGGACAAGTACAGCAGATTTCAGTACCCAGGGTTCAACAGGTCCCTCAGCAGGTACACAGTGCTGTACATACTTGTACAGTGCTGTGAAAATATTTGTACACCCCTTGATGTTTTACAATATTTTAAAAATTGAGTTATTTTGACTTTTGTGACTGAGCCGGAGACCTATACACTGTTTTCTTTTACAAAAAACAAGCAACAAGAAAATGTAATTTATATCTATGAATTCAAATACAAACAGTATCTAGTGTTGTCAAAATAAGCATATAGCGTGTTTCACCAGGGCTTGTTTGTGTCACTTATAAATATTTGGTTAACTTTTCGGGTCAGATTTACATTCAGGTTAAATAATAAGACTGGTGCGTCATTTGTTTGGCCTTCGATTGACACATGAGATAGTAAACAGTTTAACAGCAACCAAACCGTGTTTGTGCTGAACACTGAATGTAGATCCCAATCATGGCAGACCATTCATTACACCGAAAGCTGCTCATCCAGGGCATGTGTCACAATATTTCTCCTGCTTGCTGTGCCCCTCATAGTGTCTTTTTCTGGCTGAGCCTGACCCACTGCCTGCATACATGCATAACATGAAAATAACTCTTAATACAACTCTTGCTGGCTTTTAAATAAAAATTTGCCCTAATGGTTGGTATTTAAAAGAGTAATTTGTGTGATGATGAGTCTTCTTCTTATGTCATGATGTGTATGGCAAAAAGTGTTCTCTGGGTCCCAGGGTATAATGTGAACTTGCTGCAAAGCCCTGTGATTCCTGGGGCCTTGAATCAAAGCCCAACACGAAATCTGTGCTGTGTAGCGTCTAATGGTGAAAACCAGGAGCTGAACTGACTGTCTGCTATTTGCTCGTCTTAGGCACCAGTCTTATATTTCCAGCTGATATCACATGACACAAGATCAGCCAATAGCAGGACAGTTTATTACCCACTTTTTACCAGTTTTATGCTTCAGTATATCATTCATTACCTGTTGTGATGTTTGTCAAATCAAGCTTGTCGTTATTAAACCACATGTCATTATCAGTTCAAGTTAAAATCAGTTCATTTGTGATTTCACCCTGATCCCCTTTCAAAATAATATATTTATTTAACACATCAAATATTATAGAACCTCTATATAAAGAACCTTGGTAGGTCTGAATACAGCAGGTAGTGTTTTTATTGTTAAATTATATTATTGAGGCTTCTCTTTTGGACAAATAATTATGCAAAAACCAAGCGGTGTACAGACATTTTCACTGCACTTCATGTACAAACTGTAATAGGTGTGCACATACCTACACCCACAAGCAAATATTTTACGCAGTACATGAATGATTAAAAAGAGTTTGACTTTACATTTGTACAAATATGGAAGCATGAATTAAGATTCCCCTGCTTTGACTTCCTGTTGTCTCTGTGTAGGTGCAGCAGGTGCAACATGTTTACCCATCCCAGGTCCAATATGTAGGAGAAAGTGGAGAGACTGTTTACACCAATGGAACTATGTAAGCAATGCTACATTACTCCACAATCATAACAAAGGAGTATGATACATTTTCATTGTGTTGTACAAGTACACCATGATATAAAGTTGAATTCAACCCAGTAAAGCGTACAATTGTAATACAATTTAGTAATACAATTTAGTAATAAATTGAAAAACGTTTTATAGTTATATGGTTTGGTTTACATAATTTAAGCCATAATATTTCTGTTATTTATGGGATTTACACACATAATGTTTGTTCAGAATGTTTACAATAGTAAAAAATTGCCACTGTATTAATGTAAGATGCAAAAATGCTGTTAAACATTTTTGCTTTTTGAATTAAACAGACACAGCACTGTGCATAATATTTGGCTCCACTCCGAACGCAGAGTCATCCTGAATTATGTATGAATAGCCTAATGACAAATATGACTTTCCAGACCACTTTTCTCATAATTGTAACATCCAACTTGCTTTTAAAGTGGGTCTAATCAAAACGCCTAACTGAAGCCAAAGTGATCCCCCCCCCCCCAGTTTGATTTGACTCCAGCATAACCAAATATTTTGATGTTGAATATTTCGCTTATACTGTTGTCTGTGTAAACAATATTATTTACCATATCAGCAGTACTGTGTTTCTGTGCTTTTGAACAAAGAAGTGAAAATCGTCTGTTAGATGGAGCAGAATCTTCTCTTGTACTCATGGCCTCCTCAAATGCATCAGTTGTCGTGAAATGTACTTTGTTCAGCATCATCATGGAATCACTGCATGCTAATGACAATGATCTCTCCCCAGCCGAGCGGCCTACTCCTACAACCCCGAGGCTCAGTTGTATGGGCAGAGCAGTGGGGGAACCTACTTTGACTCGCAAGCCGGTGGAGCTCATGTCACCACGGTGGTCTCCTCTGCCAGTGGCGGGGTGCCCCCTCATGGCATGGTGGGCATCGCTATGGACGTGGGCAGCAGCCACATTATCTCCAGCGGAAGCACCTACCTGATCCATGGAGGAAGTATGGAGGGAAGCCGCAACCACATATCACACTCATCACGTTCCTCCTCAGCTATGGTGAGCAACATGTATACCAATGTTTCTGTGGTACTCTGAAGCTTTTTTTCCAAATACAATGGGATTAATGAGTCAGGTAAACAAACAGACTGTAAATCAAAGGTTTACACCCACCAAAGCCAAAATGACTGACCAAATATCCCTGGAGGATTGTTTGTCTTTTCTCACCTGCTATGTGGCCAAATTATAGTTTTTATTCTCTAAAGAATGTAAATAAGTTGTTACTACTAACTCTTAGTACAACATGGATTACTGAGCAGAGATCCCCCACTACCATATGGTGTTGTGAGATGCACACTGGTGCTAGCTGTCATCACTGCCACCTGAGCCCGTGTCCAGACTGGCCAGGCTCCCGGACAAGCCTGAAAGGCAGGGAGAGACACACAGGGTTTACAGCAACCTGAGTTGGGGCCTCCTGGCTCTGCAGTAACACACAGAGAACAGAGCAGTGCAGGGCAGAGAGCCTGTAGAATCGGGACACTGGCTTAAATAATTCAGCACTGCCTTGTTTCAGAGGTTTTCACAGGCACTTGAGCGCCCTGTGAAACAAAGCAACCCCTGGGGCTCATTACCATTTGGCCATGAGCCCTCGGGAGTCTTCTTAAGACTTGGAACGCTGCCTGCCTCTTTTTCCTTTTCTTCTATGTCTCCAGTTTGGCTGCAATACCACATATCTTTTCTTTTTTGACTTGATTTTCTTCTGTAGCTCAACAGAATGTCTCTGGTTTTGTCATTCACTTTGTCCGCCAGTTGGACTCTATTATCTTTTGTTGTCCAAAGACAGAATAATATGCCAGTGTATTTTATACCGTGACACTCTAGCTTATGTCGTAGTTACAACTCATGCTGATCTTTACTTTTGAAAATATTATTTCTAAGTTACATTGTTTTGATACATTTTGGGGATGGGGTGGGGGTAGGCATTGTTGACCTAGTGTCCCCAAACTTGACGTGACCTGTGTCCGTTTGTGGTTCCTATTTGCATACATTAGAGTGTCTGACCACAAACCTTCACTGAGCAGCTTAACCTTATGAGTCCCTTGATTTGCATGCTTTTGTCAGCCAATAATGGATTTGGCTGCAACACTGACTGATTTTAATGGAAATGCAGAGATCTGGCTGCTCGCTAACAGTCTTATTTCCTTCATCTGTTTTTTTTGTGTGTGTTTATATATTTTTTCATATACCCTTGCTTATTTCTGTCCCCTTCTTCTTATTTTTCTATCTCTCACTCTCCTGCCTCCTCTCTCTTGTGTGTCCACTGTTTTTCTTGTTGTTGTTTTTTTGCATGCCTCTTTCTTTAGCTTGAAATGGCGATTGAAAACCTCCAAAAGTCTGAAGGAATTGCAAGTCACAAAAGCAGCCTGCTCAACAGCCATGTAAGTCAACCAGGAACTTTCTTTGAAAAGGACTTGATAGAAAATGAAAAAACAAACAAAAGAAAAGCTGACCCTTTAGGCAGTGCGTTCCACTTCTGATCTGCAGAGTTGAACACACTACCTACTGCTAGCTTTACTTACCCTCTGCACTGTCCCACTGACAAGCATAATTAGTTTTTGTCCTTCATCTGAACTTGCATTTGCTATCACTTTTTGCTTAAGAATGCATCCTGTATACATTTCTTTATACTCTGCATGGACTTAAATGTATTGATTTTGTCAAGATTTCTGTTCATTTCACTTCTAAGTACACGAAGACATGCACTCAGTGTCAAAAATGTTCTTGCAATAAAACTTGTTGGGAGGCTGTCACTAAATTATAATGAAATTTCTTACCTGCGATTTTCGCCACGTCATATGTATGACTAGTGTTGTTTGAAGTATCTGCCTGAAATCTGATTAGCAAATTGGTAATTTGAGCTTTTTATGCACTGTTGAACTGTTACAGACAGACATCTATGACTGTGTCCTCCTCAATTCTTGGAGATTTGTCCGATAGAATAAATAGCACCCAATCAGCCATTCCTTATGCTGTAGTCACTTTCTGCTTAAGGCAAGAATATAAAGGCCTAAGTGTAGCCAAAGCAGGAGTGCAATGGTCTCTTTGGTGTTTAACCTAAATAGGTGTGTGTGTGTGTGTGTGTGTGTGTGTGTGTGTGTGTGTGTGTGTGTGTGTGCGTGTTTTGACGTGATGATAAGATGCACTGCTCCTCTTCATTTCTGGCCAGGTGACTATCACAGAGTTTATCCGTTGGGGCTCACTCATTGTGCAGCTGTGTCTTCCTCTGTGTGTTTTTAGCTGCAGTGGCTGCTGGACAACTATGAGACCGCGGAGGGAGTGAGCCTGCCCCGTTGCTCCCTGTATAACCATTACCTGCGGCACTGTCAGGAACAAAAACTGGATCCGGTCAACGCAGCCTCCTTCGGCAAGCTCATCCGCTCAGTCTTCATGGGCCTGAGGACCCGCCGCCTTGGCACCAGGTACAAACAGGAAGAGGTTGTTGCCGATGCTGAAGATGCTGATAACAGTAATCATGTAACCATTATAGATGTGACAAGTATGATGATGCTTATAGGCATTGGAGACTTGCTGATGGAAGAGGATAATGATAGTGATTACACTGATGGCAAGTCTTCTCCTCCTCACTGGTTTCTGGCTTTTCTCTCACTGAATCTACCAGAGGCAACTCTAAGTATCATTACTATGGCATCCGGGTGAAGCCAGACTCACCGCTCAACCGGCTGCAGGAAGACACCCAGTACATGGCCATGCGGCAGCAGCCTGTCCACCAGAAACAGAGGTCAGCTGGTCCCTGTCTGCCATTTTTACCTTTCCCCTTCCTTTCCATTTGTCTTGCTCTCTGTCACGTTTATCACAACTTTCAGCAATTTTCCATTCATCCTATGCCGTTTTATTGGTTATTTTTTCCTTTGGCAACAATTAGTCTCAGGTATTTTTCTTTTAAAAAGATCATGTGTTGATCACATTTTTACTATTAATGACATTTACCCTGTGAAAGCTGCCTCATTGTCATCGCCCATCCTCTGCTGCTCGCTGATCTTTTGTCTTGTCCAAAATCTTCTTCCCTTTTCCTCTAGAATTTCTTTGCCTCTTTTCCCTGTTATTTTCGTCTTCTTTCATTGTTGCCTATGTTTTGCCTCATCCATCCTCTAATGCAAGAAATGTAACCAAACACTAGAACGGGGCTTCCACAATGTACTCTTTTTTTTTTTTAATGGAAACAGAGGTTCATTCAATGACTTGTTGCTACCAGTTGTAGCTATTGTTGCAAATAAGTGCATTTCTGTATGTTGTTTTTTGGGTAATTCTAATTGAACATTGGTAGTGAAAGTTTGAATATATGTTTAAAGACACCCTGAAAATCTTGTTCTTGCTGACCTCAGTGGTTTAACTTTTCACCTTGCCGCAGTGATGTAGAAGTGTACTCCCGGGTGTGTCAGTACACCATGACATCAGAGGTGAAACAGACTTAAAACTTTAAATCAGAGGGGGCAGTGGAACATTGCTTTTCAGCCTGGTTTTAAGTTACTCCGTAATGCTAATGCTAAATGCACAACATTAATAGTATTTCGGACTGCTGTAGTGTGTATATGTCTGGGATGGGAATGATGGGAGTGATATCAGTAAACCAGAATAATGTTGCAGACTGAAAATGTTGTTTTCCTTTTTAAAGCTAGGGTAGGTAATGTATTTCAGATGCATTTTTTGTTAGCTTTGTAGAAATTCTCTTTACATCCCGATAGCAATAAATAAATCAAATGGTCTGGGGGAAAAAAAGAGAAAACAATCTGGTATCTGTGGTATCTTGCATGTCTGTAATAAGCACATCCAATCATTTTTCATTTTCCCCGAATGAAATGATTGGCTGGCCCCTAACTGCTTATCAAAAGTTGTATAAAGCTTGTTGATATCTTATTTAGTTTTCAAGATGTTTTCCAATGAACTTCGAAAGGGACGGGCGTCAGCACTTAAATAAACCAAATTCAACAACGGTGGGGCCAATCGTCACAAAACTTACAGGATATGTCCACATAAGTACCTGAAACACCCTGAAAGTTTCATTCAAATCGACCACTAGGGGGCATAACAAATGCCAAAAAATGGGCGTGGCATAACACAAATCGGACTATAAATCAGAAATCGTTTATCGTCTATTTGTGAAAATGCAAAAAAGGGAGATCTGCAATAAAAAAAAAAAAAGTTTTATATATAGTGCCAATTCATAACAGAAGTTATCTCATTGCACTTTTCCTTATTAAGTAAAATTAAAATAAGATTTCACAGCTTTTGACCAGGTCCAGATCAAAAGCTTTACACTTCCAACGGTCTGTGTTAGCTTCAACCTCAGAATTGCTGCTTGCCGGTGTGCTTACCTGGGAGTTATCCGTGTTGTTTTTCATTGGAATGAAAACCTGCGTAGTCCTAGCCCTGAACAGCACTTTCTTTCTTATTCCCTTCGTTCTTAGTCGTTCAAACCCCAGCTAACATACATGTCCTGTCCTCTACTGTCTGTACAGGTTCAAACCTCTACAGAAGGTGGACGGTATGTCTGACAGCCTGTGTGGGAGCTCTCAGCACTGTAACAGCACTCCAGAGCAGTCCGTGGCTGCTCAGAGTCAACACCACCAGCAGTACATAGGTAAGGACAGAAGCTGCTAAGTTGCCACGACAACTCTTTGTCAAAAATGTTTGACACTTAAGATCAGACAAGTGTTTTAAACTCATCATCACTTCTTCTTTCTTCTGATTTTTTTCTGATCCCATCTTTCATAACAGAGTGGAATCATATTTGGCATAGCTGCTGCTACATGTTGGCTTTATTCAAACATAAGCATATAATAACTGTAATACTATAATAACTGTAAGATTGGTAAAAGTAACTGTCAGGCATCTTGTGTGTTGAGGCGATTTAAAGGATGTGTTTGTGTTGACACTATATAATCTACCCATACAGTTTTCCTATAGTTTATGTCTACGAAACCCATGAGCCTTTGTGTGTATGTTTGTATGCGTGACACCTGTCTACATTTTTGCTTTATGCAGATACGTCCCACACATTGCCTCCTTTTCCCTCTCCTGACTTGGGCACCCAGCCTCTGCCTGAGCGCATCAACATGAATGATATCAAGAAGCTGCAGACACTCTACAGAGACCACTGCGAGGTACATCATGTTACAGCACCACTCTTTCTTTAATTTTTTTTATTACACCTTTCACACCTTGGGAAGGTTTAAACAAATATTTACATTATGAGCAGCAGCGGCTTGCGCCTCGGTTTTGTAGTCCCTCACATTCAGACCTGCAGCGGAGCTCATCCTTGATTACACTCGCTCTCACAGGCAGAGGTTGAGGTTGTTATAGCAGTGCAATGCTAAATCAGTGAAGTACTCTTTCAAGATTCAAGCACCTTTTTAAAAAAAAAAAAAAAATCTAACTATGTTTTTGTGATCCGTTTGTAAAGATCCACTTTGAGGAGGGACAAATGGGCTTGGTGCTGAGTGCCACAGACAAGAAAAGTAAAGTAGTCTGTTGCTCAAGAAGTTTTGAGTGACAAACTAAACATGGTTGGTTTTGGACTTTTTTTGTGGGATTTTTTGAGTATAAGAAAAATATATAATAATATTATCCTTATCTGGGTGAATAATTTTTTTTAATAAGAACAGATGCACATCCAGAAAAAGGAAGCACAATGAAAGCAAACAGCAGCAGTCAACAGGTGTCCAGCTTTGACAAAAAAAATCTATGAGGAACTGTATTAGGAAAATGTATGAAGAGCGATGAAGAAATGGTGTATTGTGTAATGACATTTCACATGTTGCAGAGCATCATTCATAGCCTCTTGGTAGGACAATGCATTTGAGTAGGCAGAAGAATAACCCTCCAGGATGAAACGCATTGGCAATGAGAAGAGTAGAAATAATATTGAACATTAAAATTTGGGGGCTTTACAGGCAGGAGAGGGGCTGTGATTAAAGCAGTGGCGCTCTGGCTTTATCATATTATCCCTGCTCTCCCCTTGTCCAGTCTCACCACGCTCCCTTTGTTCCAGCCGTCTTTTCATCTCTGTGAAGCTTTCAAGACATGCCAATTAACCTTTCAGCGCGCTGGGTGGACATCTTGGTGTCTTTGTGGTGGCCTCCCCTTGGGCCTTTGTGTTGCCTTGTCTGTGGACAGGCACATGGGCTCCTGTCTTTGTCTGCCAGCGCATTTCTGTCACTCTCACAGCTCTCATTGCCTGTGTGTTTAATGTTTATGCATTTCACTCCCCCCCCCCCCATTTTTGTGAGCCAACAGTGACCTGTTAACACATTAGCCAAGACTTTTATTGACATCATTTTAAAGTTACAGCACAAATAAAGGTAACAACTTGGCCTAAGCATAAAACAATGTCTTACTTCTTACTTTTATGCAGTTAAATTAGTAGTTCTTTTTGAGCAGGGCTGTTAACAGATTTGTATCCACTGTCGGGCATATATTTATCAATGTCATGGTATAACAACAGCCAAATTTTCAGGTATCAGCCATGCCATTAAATCAATGTTTAAGCAAAAATGATTAGGTATTTAATAAAACTTTGAGGGTGATAAACCACATTGTAAACCGCAGTATTTGTCGTGTGTGTGCACAGATGTGAGGGGATAAGATTCGGGAATCAGGCCGAGCAGGCCGCTCGTCTGTCCGTGACCGTGTGTTTGAACGTGTTATTTCTCCTCCACACTTTTTTTTTTTTTTTTTTTTTTTAAAGGCAAGCTCTTTTTCCTGTGTGGTGAAAAACGGTTGAGGCAAAAGCGCTCTTGTTTAGAGGGGATGGGGAATTCTCCTTTCTGTTTTGGAGTTCTGTGTTTGACCTGTTGCTTGGGGCAACCGTAAACAAGGTTGCCACGGCAACGGCTGCAGAGGAAGCAAAAACATATCATGTGATTGAAGCCCTACACTGCTGTGTAACAAGAACCAGCGGCAAGTGCATGTCCCGCCAGACAACGAAAGAAGAGAATCTCCGGTCTTGGTGTGAATCATATACTCAATGCAGAGATATAGTGAACAGTTTGAGTCAAAAAACAATAGAGTTTGACCTCTTGACTCATTCATCTGGAGTCAGGCTGACGTTTCCTCTGGTGAATGTCCTCAACAACTTCTACTGCTCTGGCTTTTCTGTTTTACTTTCATATTTGTGTGTCAAGGTTTAGAGTTCACCCTCTTTTTAGAACCAGGTTACGGCTTTTTCTCTGACCCCAAAACTGTAGTTTATCACTTTAGATCGCTAGCCTGCCACTGCTTCCTTTTGTACTCTTGCAGCGTTCACTTGTGTGCAGTATACTCTGTTTTCTAAGAGCCTCATACATATGAACAGGAAAGAGGAAGTCACACGGGTTAGTTTAGGTCAGTGCCTCACCACTAAAAGGAGGAAAATGCACGCATACATCTATGAGACTAATCTTTATAAAGGCAACCAAAATTAAAATAAACTGACTGGAATCAGCTAAAACAAAAACTCCAGATGAAGCCTGAAAGTGGCCTTTAGGATCCTCCTAATGATTAATGTGCAGGGAGCTGTGTTTGAGCTGGCTCATTGTCTAACCAGGAGGGCCCGGAGTGAGAGGCTGCCTGCCCGCCTGTAGAAACTTTGTTGTGTGTCTGGTTGCCATGGCTCAGCTCTGTCTGTTTTGTCCCCCCTTCCTCCCTCTCTTTTCCCTCCTCTCTTCCCTCCCCCTCATTCTCTCGCCCCCGCCCTCCCCCATTGCTCTCCTGCAGGCTACTCTGGACGTGGTGATGAACCTCCAGTTCCACTACATTGAGAAACTCTGGCAGACCTTTTGGTATTCAACACCGCCATCTAGTGACGGAAGTACCGCCATCCCCAGCAGGTCAGATCATGTGTACAGGAAGAGCTTAGGCTTCAGTATTGAGAAGAAAGCTACTACTTACTTTTACATTAAGTGTCATGTATTAGCTACATTAAATCCTTTGTTTTAACAGTATGTCAAGTGAGAGACTTTAACCTTTTTACCCGAGTGACTGCTGACTTTAGAACAGTTTTATTTGAACGATGGCAGTATTTACAATTTCGGTATATGCATTTTTTCCCCTCCGGCTGTGTTTAGTGACGATGACCTGGAAGGTGTGATCCCCACAGAGAAGCTGGTGGCTCTTTGTAAATATGAACCAATCAGACTATGGATGAGGAGCTGTGACCACATCCTCTACCAGGCTCTAGTAGAGATCCTCATCCCTGATGTGCTGCGTCCTGTTCCCAGTCAGTACTATTGATATTTGTGTCGACTCTGAACTAAATTTAATAAGATAATAGGATGAATTTAAAATCCACAACCCTGTGCCCAAAACTCCAATAACCTCACTTTAAGGAACACACACTGATGTATGAAGTAATGCCAATAGAGCAAAATCTAATTCTCAGTGTCTCCGTATTACCTCTTTGCACCCTCAGTAATACACTGACACCACACCCAACATTACATTCAGGGGATTTTGCCCTTTATTCTTTTCCAAAACTACTTTCACCTTCTGTATTGCAGTTGGCTGCGTTTGCACAGCTCCACTTAAGACGCTTTATGCATAGTTGAATGTAATAAAGTCAGTTTGTAACCTAGGCTGTTCTGTTTCTTCAGGCACTCTCACTCAGGCCATCCGTAACTTTGCCAAGAGTCTGGAGGGCTGGCTGACTAACGCCATGACCAACTTTCCTCAAGAGATTGTCCGCACCAAGGTAACAAGAAAATATCTGATCCCCTTTTTCAACATCTATTATCTAGGTTGTTTGTGCACATAAAATACGTAATTCATTTAACTGAAATATGTCTTTAGTGTGCTTCTAGCGTGCAGATCATTAAATACACTACATTTCCTCACATCTCCAGCCTATACAGTTACTTGTAATCATCTCATGGGGCTGGTTTGTGATCCATGAGTATCTGTTACTGCCGCTTCAGTGACATTGAACTTAATGAGTGGATCTATGCATTAAAGATTATTTATGTTCATGTAGATGCAAGATAAAGCATGGATTTGACTGAGAGTGCATCGTATTTACAACATGTTAATTTTGGTACATTGTTTTCCAGAGGTGGTCTTGGTGACTGGAATGTGAGTAAAGCATATATGATTTGTTGCTCTATCCAAACACACAGGAAACTTGCCAGAAACACAGAGAGCCCTAGAAACCCAAACTGGTTGCACTTACGTCTGACGTACTGTGGTTATAATACTAAAACATAAAAACATAGCTTGACAAAACATGCGGCCTCTATCATGGATTCTCTGGTTCCGTCTCCACGGTGTAGGTGGCGGTGGTCAGTGCGTTTGCCCAGACACTGAGACGTTACACCAGTTTGAACCACCTGGCCCAGGCAGCCCGCGCCGTCCTCCAGAACACCTCCCAGATCAACCAGATGCTCTCTGACCTCAACCGGGTGGACTTTGCTAACGTCCAGGTAAACTCGTCTGACAGCTTCCCTAGTTATTTATCGTCAAGACTCCAGGTTACAATGTCCGATATCTTGAGTTTTCTGTCTCTTGTTGCATGATGTGTGTGTTCTTGCTGAATGTGTTTGTTGTGTGTAACAGGAGCAGGCGTCATGGGTGTGTCAGTGTGACGAGAGTGTGGTTCAGCGTTTGGAGCAGGACTTTAAGGTCACCCTGCAACAGCAGAGCTCTTTGGACCAGTGGGCCACCTGGCTTGACAATGTGGTCTCTCAGGTCCTGAAGCCTCACCAGGGCAGTCCCAGCTTCCCCAAAGCTGCACGCCAGTTCCTGCTCAAATGGTCCTTCTACAGGTACGAGGGGGGAACAATGAGGCCGTTTACACTTTCCTTAAAATCACATCAGTCTGGTTTGTTACTTAATTTTAGGGAAAAGGCCAATTTAGCTGCATGTGGTGCTGTAGCTATATGGCACTGTCTCCAAACAGCATTTTATAGACCGTTTTTTCTCTCTCCTTCCTGTAGCTCCATGGTGATCAGAGACCTGACCCTGCGTAGTGCAGCCAGTTTTGGCTCTTTCCACCTGATTCGCCTACTGTATGATGAGTACATGTTTTACCTGGTGGAACACCGTGTGGCTCAGGCCACCGGAGAAACTCCCATTGCTGTCATGGGAGAGGTAAGAAAGGAGATATTTGAAACTGCTCCAGTTGTTCACGCTTTAATGACAATTAATTATGTTGAAAATGGGTTTTGTTGACGACTGCTCTCTCATCTCTTCAATCACAGTTCAGTGACCTGAGCTCTATGATGCCGTCACTCATGGAAAAGGGTAAGCCTTTATTATTTACTCTGCTAGTTTTGATATAAGCCTGGTTATGGCCTCGCTAACTGGCTCTGGGTTTTCCTAAAACAGTGTTAAGTGATAGGTCTGGTGATATTCTCAAAAAATAACAAAGCTAAGAAAAACTCAGAGACAAGACTAAAGAAAAAAAAAAGTCCTTGTGTTAGTTCATCTCTCAATACTTTTCCGCCTTACCTACCCAGTCTGTGGCCCCGAGTACATTAATTCCTAATAAATCTTCCTAACAAGTGTATTCTGCACCTCATATATCTTAGTCCTCTGTGCTGTGAAACGACATTGTCAAAAAACTATAACAAAAAAACATCACATAATTGTAGCCATTTTGTTTGAGCTGTGGTATCTTGTTGAAGTGTACGAGAAACACACAAGACGGCAATGGAGATTTTTTTTCCGTGGTTTTTATGAGTTAGGTAACTTTATTTAAAATGTGTTTACACATTGTTACAGATATGTAACAAAAAAAAAGGATTTCTGTTGTTAGTGCCCAGACCCACTGTGGGTGGGACCATTAAAGGGTTAAAGACTTACGCATTTAGTAGGAACCAATGGGCTCGGGGCTGAGAGCCACAGCACGGCTGGGGAAGTCGGACAGTTTGGAGAGTTAGTTAATGATTTTTTCAATGGGATTTGTTGACAACAAGAAAACTAAAGCAAAACACCCATCTGTTAGGCATGGAATTACTATTAAGATGATGCTTTATGCAAAATCCTTGCTTTGACATTTATATTGTAGCTTCAAACCAGCTGTATATCAAACTGAACTATTTTAACAATCCCTTTCTCCCTGTGTCACTAGATGCGTCCTTTTCTGATGAGATGAGTGACCTGGGCAGTGATGCTGATGCGTCCAGAGGACCTACTGAACCAGCTGTAAAGAGAGAGAGGATTGAAATGAGCCACCCTCTGCAGGAGATGTGAGTTGAGTCTGAATGGGGCGGGACTGAAAGCCACAAGGACCAGCTTCTCTCCCGAAAAAGGTGACCCTAAAGTGGCTTTTGGGACGAGCACACTGTGTCCCTCTGCAGTCAGTGTGTGCAATGTACATAAAGACAGTAGCAGTGCCAGTCCTCCCTCACTAGCGTTCATAAGGAGGACAGTGATCTTTCTCCCAGGAAGCTCATGTCTTTTTTTTTTTTTTACTCACAGGGGTGTAACACAGATCTGATTTTCTTTCCATTTTTTTGCAACTGTGAATGACTTTGTGCAGTACCTTTTTATTGGATGTGTAACTGAGTGGTGGTGTTTGTGATTCTTCTTCTTTGTTTTTAAAATTTTAACTAGCTGTGCCATAGTGTCATTTGAGTGCCTTAGATTGCTGACTTTGAAACCACCACTACAGATGTCTCTGTCCCTCAGCTGTGCCTCTACCGCAGTATGAATGTATTGTCTCCAAACCTCAGACATTCAAAGCACCTTTAACATTGATTAGGTGTAGGCGTGTACACTCCTTGTTGCCTCTGCTGCAGCTCGCAGCAAACACAACAAAAAAAAAATAACCCATCAATGAACATGCAACCTACTGACCCAAAGGACCTTTCCCTCAGTTGTTTCCAGCAGCTTAGCCATAGTCGTGGCTCTGTAGGGCCTCATACTCTCACAGTAGGCAGCAAGGCCGGGAACTCAGTATGTTACCTGTGTAGGATGTTGGTTTGTTTACCTCAATAGATTTCTATGCTGTGCTCCGTTCGGCTCAGATGACATGAGGCAAGTATTTAAAAAATAAATAAATAAATGTAGCCACTGGTGCGGCTCATGTCTCCCACTCCTGTTTCATGTAAATAGTTCTCCACAAATGGTTTCAAATCCTGTGATGGCTCCTCCCGTGTGCTGTAAGGATGCATTCAGTAAGCCCTCATTCAGCGACTCGGCAGCCCTGTGGTAGTTTACTCAGCTGCCACAGAGCTGGGAATAAAGCCAGAGTAATTGACTTAATGGAGATGGGATGTTATAACCTAAACTGGAATCTGGTCTCTCATTGAACCTCGTTTCCTAATTTTTAAAAAAGAAAGTGGTTGTACATTTCCTGAGTGTTGGACCTGGAAAACCAAAATTCTTACACATAAAGATCTCGTTGGCGTCTGAGCCAGCACACGCTCCCTGACTTCAGATACTTTGACCTCATGCTGTTACTCAGATAAAAGTCTTATATAAAGTGTGTTATTTGGGGAATTTGTCCATAATAAATTATATATATATATATATATATATAAATATATCTTTGTATGATGTAGAAAGTATGTGCTCTGTGGCCTTCGGTCTTTGCCTAATCGCTCTCCTCACTTAGTCCTGTACTTAGTTGGTCACATTGTATCAGAAGAAAATGCTTTGTGTAACTGATTAGACTGGCGTGTGATAAATTTGTTTCCAATCTCAATTGTTCAATGTTTGAAATTCAATTATTACTGCGGTGCTACTGCGCCCAAGTAAGTTACTAAACTGTCACAAGAGAAATGTCTATTTATGATTCTGATTTGATTGACATCGGCTTTGTGTTGAAATTTGTTTGGTTGATTTTATTTTTTTCCCCTCTTCCTCGTCGTCCGCCCTCGGACGACTTTGTTGTAGCGATGAGAATCCTTGAGCTTGAGTTATTTAAGGCTTTTTGTAACTTGTGCCTGTCACAGTAATTTGCCTTCAAGTGCTTTGGAAAAAATGTAATTTCTGTGTGTACTTTGTAATGTTTTGTAAGGCTGTTTTAGATTTTTGGCGGAGAATTATTTTTTATTGAACTAGATTTGGTTCTTCTTACAAGTATACTGAACCCTTATTTTTGTGCATTTTTAAACCTGTTCTTGACTACAATTTAACTAGCCTAAGGACAGATGTTGGTCTGTAATAAACTGCATAGTTCAGCTGTATTTTGTACTTGGTCACAATGTGTAATAAATTGGTGCAAACCAAAAGGTTTGAGCACATTTATTTTTTATCAAATAATCAACATCACAAAAACCTACTTGGAACAAACAGCAGATTTTACAAACTTTTTTTCTAAGGTTTGGACAGAAGATTTTTGCTCACAAGTGACTCGTTTGATCCTTTAAGATGCTTTTCCATACAGTATTTACATAATTCAAAAATCCTAGTTTCCATGGCAACTCAGTTCCAGACAATAATATGTTTAACTTTATTCACACGTTTTCTTTTCTCTGGTTAGAAAAGTTCATCCAGCTCAGTTTGCAGCCTCAGAACACAACGAACAGAAGAGATTCAATAGAAGAGTTTCCCCTCTGCTTAAGGCAGGACGACCGAGTGTACAACACACAGCTTAAATTAGAGAAGAAGAAAAGGCTTGGTCCTAAAACAGCCGGACAGAGGCAGAAGTAAGTGCGCATCGTCCTTCAGCGCTGAGCCGTTGGTCCAAGTAAAAGGGGCCGCTTCAGGTTTAAGGTCTTACCACGAATCATCTCCGCTCCTCCGTCCAGCCCCGACTGAGAAATAGTGCAAAGTTCTCTGAACGCGCAGCCGATGGTCCTTTACACGATTCACAAGGAGCAGCCTGCCATGTACTTCCCTGTCAAACCCATGACAAAACATGAATGAACAAAAAGGAAATGCACCGCCAAAATTAGCCACAACCTAAAGTAGACGTGTGCAAAATCTTCCAACAATTTTTTCACTATATATTCACAAAGTGACCTCTTGATTATTCTTTTCATGTTTTACATACTATGTGCTGCTGTCTTGGCCAGGACACGCCTGGTTTTTAATCTCCACGAGGACACTGGACACCTTTTTCAAAAAAGTTTGTTATTAAATGGTGTTTTTATTTATTTTAAGTTTGTATTTATGGCTGTTGCCTTATTTCTTGAAGTGCTATTCAAATGTTTACTTACTTTATATACTGTAAACTCAACTCTTAATAGCTGGGAGGTTAATCCAATTAACTCCATAAAAAGGTATGAGCAAATTCTCAAATGACCAAACTATTATTTTAGGGCTGCAACTAAAGATTATTCTCATTAGACTAATCCAAGTTTTTTTTTTTTCTATTCATGGTTGAAAGAAGCCCGTACACGTTCGATCATTTGTACTCATCTTATTCAGATATTTTACCTGATGATGGTCTGCGATTTAATGAAGTGAGTACAAGTGATGGACAATGTGCTTTTGGTTCTTTCAGTCAGTTTTTGGTCTGACGCAGCTGTCTAGAAGACTTTCTGTAGTGCAAAAAAATATCAGAAGACATCGTGAAAAATGCCCATCATAACTTCCCAGAGCCCAAGGTGATGTCTTCATATTACCTGTTTTATATCCGAACAATTTCTAAATCCAAAGATATTCAATGTAAAATTATATAAAACAGAAAGAAATCCTCACATTGCAGAAGCTGGAGCTTTTTGCTTTATATTAGACCTAAATGATTAATCCATAATTAACTTTCTGTCAGTTGACTAATTGATGAATCACTAGTACATACTATGAAAACACATACTACAGTGATTCTGTGGCCTTCATGAAGACCATACTGACAACATTGTTAAATTGATATTAGGAGATCAATTCCTTGCCATAGGGGCACAGATACACATGCAGGCTAAGAATCAAATAAGATAATGTTGGTATTAAACAGTTTCAGGTAGGGAGGGGTGTGTGTGTGTGTGTGTGTGTGTGTGTGTGTGTGTGTGTGTGTGTGTGTGTGTGTGTGTGTGTGTGTGTGTGTGTGTTCACAGTGTCACCTGTGGCGAATCTTTTCTTGACGAGCGACATGCGGTAGCGGCTTCCCACCAGCTCTACGTTCATGCCCGACAGCGAGGCCCCGGAGCCCACAAACTGAACAGCCAGGCTGGGTGGAGGGCCGCGGGGAACCTCCAGGCACTGCCAGCTGGCGCACAGAGTCCCTGAGCCTGGGACACCGCCGACAGGCAGAGACACACCAGATACATGAGAAACACAGCAATGATAAGGACCATAAGCACAGTGGCCGTTTCTTTTTTTAACATTGATAAACTGTATGCGTGTAACTATCATAAAGACGATCATTGCACATTACAACATGAACCAACAGCTCAGATTTCATAGTAAATGCTGGTTTACTTTATGTTGTTTAACAAACATCCTTGTCCTTCAGTATAATTTTCTATTTCCATACAACTAGTGAAACACCGATAGAGCAAAAGCAACAAAAGAATCTTTAAAAAGACAGAAGGCTAGTAAGAGCTAGCAGCCCGGTTGAAATGGACAGCCAAAAGTAACGGCTCAACGGTTAAAACATACAGCTTCTGCTTCTCTAGGTCGCACTAGCACGAATGCAAACTTGACTAAATGAAGAAGAGCAGAGACTAAAGAGTCAATTACAGGATTGTAGGTCTCGTATGGATTTACATGGGCAATTGGTCATCGGATCCACCACATTAGAATAGTTTTTATCTTGCATTATTGTTGGGTATTTTATTACATTTTATTTTTAATTGTCTGATTTTATGTGCAGTCCTGAAATGTTTTAATCCTGGTTCAACCACGTAAAGCACATTAACTTTGTTTTGAGAAATGCTGTATAAGTAAAAAATATTATTATACTAATTCCCTGCAGCCTGCACATCTATTGAAGGGCTACGATGAAGGGGTTACCTAGAGTTGTGGGGGACCCAAGACAAAAAATGTTCAGAGCCTCTAGTCTACGTTAAAAAAAAAAAAAGGACAAAACTTGGTTGAAAAGTCTAGATTACATTGAACAGTTTAACAGCATTAGTTGGGATTTATCGTCACACTGAAATTTAGCCCTGTAAATGCTGCTGAAACAACAGTGACATGTAATCAAGACATCTGAAAACCTTTCACTTTTCCACCCAATTTAGCTCAACCTGCAAGTCTAATCTGTTGAACTGCAGATCGCCAAACAAGCAGGAGTCACAGGCCTCTCTAAATGTCACAAACACTCCCGTGTTCATAGATTTCTTATGGATGATAAAGACATGCAGCGGGAAGCAATATGAGGAGAAATGCTGAGAAAGTTTGGACGAACTACCGTGCAGCTTCTTTTCAGCGATCAAGCTGAGAAATGTCTTCTCCAACACGACAAGACATCCAGTAAAAGAAATGAATTCCTGACGCAACTCTGCCAGACATTATTCATGAAAAGCACCTCTTTGAACATTTTAGTGATAAAAGAAACGTTGTGCAGGAAAAGCAGTATTTTTAGAAGGGACAGGGAGGAGTTATGGTGACCTTTCAGTGCTTTGTCATTGGCTCATAAACCAGAAAAGTCTTCTAACTATAAACGTTTTCAGCCTTTTTACATCCCATCCATCACTGACGGCTATGAATAGTCTCTTATTCTCTGCTCTTCAAGCCTGTAACTTTACACGTAGGTAATAATATATCATTAGATGAAGAAAAAAAAAAGTAGAAGAAGCAAATAAAAAAGAGGAAATGTGGGTGGCTCGTTCAAAGAAGCACACAGGTGGAGGGATCCTTGAGCTCAAATGTGATTCAAATTAGAGCCATAAAAGCCTTTCTTATCTGTGCACCATCAGGGTTGTGAAATAAGAGCAACAATCAACTTGACTCAACATAAATAAGAAATAAAAAATGCTCGTCTTGGTGTCAGTTCAGTATTCAGAAGCACCTCCACATGAGAGCAGCTGCCACGTTCAAATGATAATGATACGCCTTCAGACTTTTTTAAAAAGAGAAGGATGTGGAGTGCCGAGAGCTCTATAACTAACGCTTAATTACTCATTTCTACATTTGTATGACACAATGTAGAGATGTGAACCCGGAGAGAAGGCAATGAAGTAGAAAATATAAGAATCAGACGGCTGCTTGTAGACACAAAACAGGCTGAGACTGTCAGTTTGACAGATGTCAAGGTGCGAGCATGTTTGTCTTTGTGTGTAAGTTTCCCTCTCCAGCATTTTCTTATTAAACTTTCCCTTGTGCAATGAGGGCTGAAAAAAGTCAAATCAAAGACGTAAAGAGAGAGCAGCAGCAGAGCTCTGACCTTTGCTGTGGTTGGTCGGGGAGAGGTTGGGGAGTTTCCACAGCAGCCGTCTTTCCTCAGCGTTCCTGCAGAGGCAAATAACAAGTCAGTGAGGCTGAACACGGTTTGACTCTCTTTAAAAATATCTCCATTGCAGTCATCCTCAAACTTGTTAAATGACTTGTTACCAGCGATAATCAAGTGGGCTCTCAAAACATTTGTTATTTTTAAGAGCAGCAACCAACTAGTTTGCGTTATCGATTCGTCTGTTTATTATTCCTGCGATTCATCGTCTAGTACGCTGCTGTAAAATGTCGTCACATGAGGTTTGTTTGATGGATTCTCCAAAATCCAATGAAATTAAATTGACGCAATAACAGACAGAACACAAACAAACACAACAACAGGACAAAAGCAGCAAATCCTCACATTTGAGAAGCTGGAACCAACAAATGTTTGGCATTTTTGAGCAGCTCTACGGATGGTAGTATCTGTCGGCCGGTCCACCGCGTCGGCCCAGACTGAAATATCTCAACAGCTATTGGTTCAGATATTCATGATCCCCAGAGGAGGAATCCTACTGACTTTAGTGACCTTTCCTCCAGTGCCACCATGAGGTTAACATTTGTGTTTTTTTAGGGAAATACCTTGACTATTGGATGGATTGCTATGAAATTTGGTACAAACATGCACGTCCCCTATTAGGATCAATTGTAATCACTTTGATGAGTGTCTAGACTGTTCCTCTAGAGCTATCATCAGGTCATTTTAATTTGTCCAATACTTTAATCTATGACTAAATATCTGCAAAACAATGACATTCCCATCAGCTTGTGTCTAGTGGCAGATAGTAAATGTTTGCATTCGGGCTGTCAAAATGAACACGTTTACTTTATTAATGCATTACTGTGTTTAAGACACTGTAGCACGCTCCGCTTTGAAGCATGAGTAAAGATACTGGCATCACATGAAACTGGACAACCTGAGGCATTCATTGGTGCTATCTTGTCACGTAGGGCTCTCCAGAATGCTCCAATGTTAAGCTAAATGTTGGCGAGGGAAAAGGGGTCCTTGTCAGACATGTGCACTTGAACATGGAGCACATTTATTGTTGTTAATTATGATCTATGTTGGGGCATATAAGACATTATTCCCTGATATCTAATTTTAATGACCTTGATGGTTTTGAAATTCAACTGGCACTTTTACATATCGGCCTGGTTTTTGTCATTATTTCTGTTAGTGCACATAAGAAACCTGCCTTTCAAGCTGACAGTCACAGGAAAAAATCTGTGTTCAATAGTGAAAAAGTTGCTATTAAACAATAATAATTTAATTTAAATATACTTCCGTGGTGTTGATTCTACATTAATTCCGTGATTTTACATTTTAATATCCATTATTACAAGCAGCAATATTAAAAAGAAAAAAGCGATTAATCGCGATTAATCACAGCAAATTCTGCAATTAAATAGTTCATCTTTTGATTGCCAGTCCTAGTTTCCATGGTAGCACACTAAACGGACATGTTTCATTTATGATGGTTTTGTGCATTACAATAATCTTGTTGATTACATTTATCACATAAACAACTGAGCAGACTCCCGCTAAACAGGTTACATGAGATTCACAGTCAACAGAAACTGCTCGTTATCCCCCCCATCATCACATCTTCACTGCTCACCAGGAGGCGGGTGGCTGGCACTGCAGGTCTGTGGCAGTGTGGTCTAACGGCAGCAGAACCTGGACCGCGGTGAGCTGGGTGGAGGGCGCGGTGGCGGGACAACAGTGGTAATCCAGGGACACCCGGGTCACTGTGCCGCTGCGCTGACACTCTGCAGACAGCAGGAGGGGAGCCCGACCCGGGTCCTGAGAGGACACCTGAAGAAACAATGGACACTTTTTAAGTTTAAATTTATTCAAGACAATAACTGATGATAACAACGAGTCCAGAGCAGACTGTGTAATCTTTAGGTCATATAAAACTGAAAGTGAACTGAAGCAATGGGTTTTGGTTTTACAAAATTAAGGACCTGCAAAAATATATATATATTTTTTTCTTTCTAAATTAACACCATCCAAGATACCTGAATTAAATTGCGGGACTGATAAGGAGGTCAGAAAAGAAACAAGTATTCAAATGGTCCAAATAAGCAGAGGATACATTTTAAATCCTGACCTGATACTTGAGCAGGCCAACGTTGTAGTACGAGGCCTGAGGGTTGAGTTCAGCCTCTCTCTGCAGGTAGAGCTGCAGCGCCTGCATGTTGAACCAGAAGTCTCTGGTGTCTGGGTCACTCTGAGACGGGTCACTGAAGACACACAGAGGCAGGATGGCTGATTATTGCATACAGTCAAAAACGCAGCTGTGATTCAAACATGCAGAGGGCAGAGCTGACCTGTAGAGCAGCTTCTGATTTGGCAGGAAGTGATCGATCCTTGAGATGTTGACCAGTCTGAAGCTGAGCACGGGGACGTTGGGGTTGGCTGTGAAAATCCGGGTGATGCCTGCAGGGAAGGACATCGTCAGGTCGCCCGTGATCTTCACCAGGCAGCTGGAGAAAGACGGAAACACACAAACCGAGTTACATTAACAAGCAACAAAAAGGTTTTATAGATGTCATTAAAGGGGAACAAGAGGAGTGCTTTGCAGCTGATGAAGACTGCTGTTTGGTGCCTTACATGGCTCTGGAGGGGGCTTTCTAAAGTGTGAGATTATAACCCTAATGATGTCATCAGGGTTTATTTTAAATCAATGGGCTTCAGACTATACATGTACAACAGAGAGCCTGCGTTACAAACTGGGAGCATGGAGTTTAGAAGACATGGCCGTTTACCAGTCAGGGGGGGTCTAACAAAAGATGCAATCAGTTGCATATGGAAGTCAGCCTCTGCTGCTACGATTTTGACCGTTTTTGTTCTGCCTGCCTTCCCCAAGACCCCCAGTTTTATGGAAGTGCAAAATTAAATTGGTGGAGAATCCCTTTAAAATAGTATTCAACGATTTAGAATCCCACTCCTTTAAACATTGTCAGACTCAAGATGGACCGTTTAAAAAAAAAAGAAGAAGCAAAAATCAAATTCAACACAGGAGAACCAGAGATATCATCTTTTATATGCTCACACATTCTCTTCCCGGTCAAAACCTACAACTACATTACCCAAAATGCAATTCGGCCGACTAATGTAGCCTTGAGCAGCTAGCCTCAAGCAGCGATACAGCGGGCACTTCTTTCTAACCCCACACCCCCAGGTCTTTTTCATTTTCAAAGTTGTAGTCTTCAGACCCAACCAACGCTGACTCAAGGGACGTCATTTATCAGACTTCACGCAGCTCCCGCTGGAGACACAAAAGCTTTATACGACTTTTTTCCCCACATATGCAGTAAAAAAACTCCCCAACCCCTGCAAAGAGACTTTGAGGTGTAACATCTGTGAAGTTCCCCATTAAGAGCAGAGAACGTGCAAGCTTTGTTTTCTGTGATGTTTTTTTAGAAAGTAGCATCATGCTGACCGGTTGTGCTGTCCACCTTTGAAGTAGGCATTGATATATTCTGTTATGGCTGCTGCCACCGGCCAGGCCTCCTGTGTGCTGAGAGAAATGGGACTGGGACCTCGCGACAGGTGCACTGTGGAAAACAAGTCATGCTGTTAATATAGTGAGTTTTACATGAAGCAAGTCCTGTTTAAAGGAATAGTTCTGACATTTTGGGAAACACACTTATTCGCTTTTTTTGGGGGGAGTTAGATGAAAAGAGTGATACCACTCTCACACCTGCATGGTAAATATTAAGCCACTGCCGGCAGCTTGTTAGCTTAGCACAAATAAAGGAAACAGCTAAACTCTGTCCAAAAGTAACAAAATCCACCTACAGCACCTTTAAAGCTCATTGATTAACACATTATATCTTGTTTGTTTGTTTAATTCATACAAAAACCAAGGAGTAAAATCGAGAAATTGCAGTTTTCCGGGGGGGCGGTTATGTGCCGGATTATTTCTTGGCCGGGAGAACTTCGGTTTTTGTACAGATGTACACGCTAGCTGTTTCTCTCTGCTTTTTGTCTTTAAGCTAAGCTAAGCTAGCCGTCTCCTGGCTGTAGCTTGATATTTAGTGTATAGACACGAGAGTGATATCAAGCTTTCCCTCTAACTCTCTGCAAGAATGTGAATAAGCATATTTCCCCAAACGATTCCTTTAAGTATATTGGTCTCTCTTGCTGTCCCAGCAGAAATCCCGCCACTACTTTCAAACATCCGTCGCATCACTTTATTTAGTGCTGAGGCTTACACGGCCTTTGTTGGTGGTCCTGGTAAGGCAGCGGCGAGGCTTGTCCAACCCTGGCAGGACTGGACGCTCGGTTCTGACCCCCCCAGTTGTTGTCCCTGGCCTGAGGCCCCCACTCACTGGGGCTGGAGGAGGAGGAGGAGGTGAGGGAGGGGCTGGGCTCTGGCAGCGGGGAGGAACACAGAGACCGGGACTAAAACATAGAGACAAAGCTGGATCAATATTGGCACGATTTTCAGATGCCCCCACTTGATCATTTACACTGAGTAATACATGTTTACATGAGTTTGGTTATATAATATTTACAATTTGGACATTTTAGAAACCTTAGAACAACGTGAAAGGTCATATTTTCAGTATTACAGGACTATTATATCGGTTAAATTGGAAAAAGGGTTTAATTGTTTCTTTTCACTCAGTAAAGTTTCAGCTTTCCTTAGTCCAAGTTTTGATGTCCTTAATATCTAAATAATACAACACAGTATTAGGGCTACTCTCTGGGAAAAAAGATTAAATTATTCCTAAATCCGAAAAAAGTTGTAATGTTATGGAACTAAAGTTAAAATGAAGTCGAATTAAATTATAATAATAAAAAACAGGATATTAAGAGAGGGGATATGAATGAATTAAATCAGGTGAGATGTTAACTCATGACCGATTCTCACCCTCTCACAGCCGCTGAGTCGGCCTGAAGTCCTCTTGGCCCGGGCCACTCTCGGAGGAGCCGCTGCGACCGCTTCAGTTGTGTCCTGTCGGAAGTTATGCTTGGACCCTTACAAAGACAGACACACAAAAGGACTCAAAGCCGAGCTGAATCACACAGTGAAACAGGATTAGAAGAGACAGCCATCCTCTAAAATCAGTCAGAAGTTGTGTTCAGACCAGACCGAGACAGGCTGAACAAGACATGCCGCCAAAACAAGCTGGCACAAAACCTAATAACATTTTATTTGTATTGGTTTAATTGAGGGATTTAGCATCCGAATAATCTTCAGAGATTTTCCTCTTTAGTGAAAAAGGACCAAAGAAATCCTGCATCACTTGTACTCAAAGCAACGTTTTGTTCATTTGTATGAATATATGATGTGAATTTTTCCTGATGAAAGTTGTTAATAATGTGAGTACAAGGGACCAACAGTGTATGTGGGATTTCTTTGTTTTTGATCTGATGCACCCGTGAATGGGACTTTATGGCATGTAAGAACTTTGAAGTAATTGTTACGTCTCTACTAATAATTAGGGAATACACAAATTGAGACTTAAAAATCAATTAAGATTTGATATTTTAAAGACGTAAGCAACTATGATGAAATTAGCATTTTTAATATGATTTATAACTAATCCTAACTAACTTAGTTAGGGCTTCATCTAATGATTATCGATTAATCGGCCAATAATATTTTTGTATTAATCGATTAATTGGTTGGTCTATAAATTGTCAGAAAATAGTGGAAAAATCACATTCCTTTCACGATCACAATTTCCTAAAGCCCAAGGTGACATCATCAAATCCCTTGTTTTCTCCGAGGAGCCGTCAAAAATGCAAAGATATTCAGTTTGCTATCGCTGAAGACAGAGAAAAGCAGAGAATCATCAATTATCAAAATAGCTGCAGATACATTTTCTGTCTATTGAGTAATTAATCTGCTGATCATTTAAGCTCTAAAAATCAGTCCATCATCCTCAAAGCATGTGATTAAATAAATCCTCAGTTGACTAATAAAAAAACTATCCCAGGTTATAGTTTCTGTCATCGTCCAGGTAATATGCATAATTTAAACGGGGGGGGGGGGGGGGGGGTTATTTGCAACAATTTTATAAACAAAAAGGGGTTAACATAAAAAAACCCTAAAAAAAGGCATGACAACAAAAAAAAAAGGCTTTTCA
>CM022489.1:9387652-9471043 GCA_011952105.1 Coreoperca whiteheadi | reverse complement strand
TAAAAGTATTGAGATAAGAGAGAGGGAGTGAGTGGTGTTGGGGGTGGGGGTGGTGTGGGGTTGGGTGGGGGGTGGGGGGGGGTGGGGGGGGGGGGGTGGGGGGGGGGATCATTGCAGCTAATTTATCAACTAAAAGAGGTTTACCTGAATAAACCCTTAATGAACGACTGATCACCAATTAAAAAGGCTGTCTCAATGCAGAGGTGCGCCTTTATCAGAAATCTGCTCCACAGAATCAAACTGTCGAAGTGCAGGACAGAAGTGGGAACTTTCCTGCATTGTATATAAACACGTGTCTTAACTTAACCATTCTGGGCCAAAGCTGTGAAAGTCCTGGGTGGATGGTTTGGTTCAGCAATGCCTTTGACTCCTGATAGGTTTCTTAAGGGCAGAGATCTCCAATACCAAATTATAACGTGCATTTTCAGATGTTATGGTGGTTGGTGTGATTATAGCCTCCAGAATTATGTGCAGGCATTAGAAAACAGCTAAAGCTCTCATCAGGATGCCGTTCTATACTATCTTATCTTGAAAAATATAATTTGCTATGCACCTATGTGTTACCTCATGCACCTGCAGCCTTGTGACACGAGTGTTGCAGCTTCCCCCTGATACACTGTGGCTCCGATTGAACCTCATTTGTACGTCGCTTTGGACAAGAGCATGGATACATGTAAATGTGATGGTAGAGAAAGACATCCTATTACTAGTTTAGATTAAAAGGTAGTTTGGAAGATAGGATTTCCTCCTCGGATGTTTTCTCGACTCTTATAAAATCAACAAAGTGCCTGATTGTTTAGATTTCAAATCATAACTAAGAACCTCCTGTGAATGTGAAACGTCTTTTCATTTCCAGATATTGTTGACTGGGTATCTCACTTTTGTATGACCTTGTTTTTATTTGTTTATTCATTTTCTTTTTTTTTTTCTACACCATGTTTAGTAACAATGTCCGCTCTTGTAACCCTGAAACGATGAACCGATCGACTTCCTGCCACGTACCAACCTCAGTAAAAACTCAAAATGTCAGATAAGAAAAATCAGTACCCTTGTGAGAGCCAATACTGCATGGTATCTGAGTGTTCAGATCCAGGCAGTCTTGATCTTTGTCCGTCGAGAAACACAGATCTTCCTGTGGTCCTGAATGCCTCGTGAGTGGAGGGGCATTCCTACGTGGCTCACTTTCTGATGATCGATGTTTTCGCCTCTCTCCTCCCTCTCCTTTTCCTACGCCTTCCTGTGTTTTCGAGCTGCTCAGCGCGCCAGAGACAGCTTCACTAAACGGGTTGTGGACAGAGTTCCAGTGCATCAGCTCCTTCTTGGGCTGGGCTGTCGGCAGAGAGTTTGAAGTAGCATCGAGTCCCAGTCTGTTGCTATTAGTAGAGACACCACCACTGCCGCCGCCGCCGCTGCTGTGTGGAGGGATGAACTCAGCTGCCGCAGCCAGCGACGACTGGTGCGTTGGGCTGCCAATCATTGTGATTGCAAACGGATCATCAGAGGAAACAGGAGGTGGCAGGCTGCGGTCTCGTTTCCTGTCTTTACGATTGGAGGAGGATGAAGAGGAGGAGGAGGAGGAGGAGGAGGCTGGGAGCGTCTTTGTGTCTGCGAGGGTCATGGAGAATGGGTCCCCTCGCACCTCCATCCCCCTGCCCTCCTGGGTCGGGCGAGGCGGCGGGCGTGCCCAGGCGTCAGACAGATTTAAAGTCTCCTGGGTGACAGTCCTCTCAAAAGCAGCGAGGAAGGGGTCCTCGGGAGGGATGTGTTTGCAGTTCCACACCGTCGACTCCATCTCAGGTGGAGGGAGGGACTGGGAGAAAGCAGGAAACCGCATGGATGAGGGGTCCATATCTGGGGGGACACGAGAGGGACGTGACGGGGTGACGGACCAGATACTGGCGGGGTCGTCCTGCGGGTGAGGACTCCGACCAGGGGAGGGGTCACGGAAAGCAGAGAGGAAAGGTTCCGCCGGCCGCCCCAGTGTTTGTGTCTGTTCTTTGCTCTGTGACACAGGAGGCCAAGCTGCCCAACCCACCGGCTCTGGGGAGGGCCCAAGGGGCTGATGGGAAGGTGAGTCCAGGCCAGAATCTTCGACATTCTCCGGAGAGGAGGAGTTGGACGAGAAGGCGGCATCTGACACGAACATTAATCACATTACAGGATATCAATACAGGGCAGTAATCAATACCAGTATGAAACAAAGAACTCGTCAAAATTTTATTTACTGATCTGCAGTAAAAAAAAAAAAGAAAGTTAATCAACCGCAATTTACCATATCGGCCCAAATACAGTATTACATTTGAAAACGTGGGGGTCGCATTATATCCAAGGTCAAGACATTTACATATTCATAAAAGCATCCCTGAATGGAGCGAGCACCAGAAAAGCTCAGAGTCTGACGGAAGAGCATATTTGCAATCAGAAACCTTTTTCTCAACAAGATATTTGCTTCTTTCAGCCAGCTACATTCCAAATTTGGTCTTCCTCAGTCATTTCTTTTTTTCTTTTTTTCCCCACCTGCAGGTTAGACATTTTGTTGGGCAGTCTGTCACATTACCCCCTCCAACACACCGTCTATGGCTGCGGCTCGCAAGTCTCTACCTCTAAACATCTGATATCCCACCTCCTCTAATCATCTCAGGGAGGCTAGGAGGAAGGAAACCGAGGTATCTGATGAGCTTTGGGATGAGGGGATGGAGGATTAAAGACTGCTAAATTAATGCTTCCGCTAGTACAGTTTAAACTCATGCATCACATTTCAAAGACCAAACTTAACAGGACCTTCCCATCGGTTTCAGGTATTTGTAACAAATGAAAAAAAAAAAAAAAAAGACCGGGCTTGCTCTGAAGTTAAAAACATTTGGGGAGGAAATATTTATTTGATTTAGAATAATTATTGGGAAAGGAATCGACCCAGACTTTGTACTTGCTGGTTGTTCTGAAACTACCATGAGAAGAACCAGCAGGCTTTAATGTTTTGTATGATCATAGCTGAAACGGTTATTTTGAGAGAATGGAAATCTACCTCCTCTCCTTGTTTTAAGCAGTAGCTCACTAATATGGTTTTCCTGTCTTTATTTGGAGGAGATGAAGTACTCTTCATAAGACTCATACTGTAAATTTCTTAAGATTTGGGGTCCATTTATTGATTCTATCAGCGAACAAATCGACTCGGCTGCAACGAAGTAGTGTATGTTGAAACAATATAGGGAGATTTTCGGCCTGTTTGGACATTTCCGTCACAGCAGCTGTGGACACTGGAGATGCAGCATATCTGGGCATGCACGGACAACTATTTGCTACTCAGCCAACCTTTTGTTTTGTTTTCGGTTTAGTTTTTATCGTCTGGCCTGCATGTTGTTGCCTCTCGTTTGTGTTTTTGTTTAGGCATTTTCTAAAAGTTCTAAAAAGGGAAAAAAAATCTAAACTATCATCAGGAGAGTGGGAATGAATCCGCTGCACTGACAGCACACCTGGACAAGATACAGAAATGTGGGATTTAGGTGTTTCTTTAAGTATTTCACCTTTCCCTTTTATGGGAGATAAGGCCTATCCTGTCAGAGATTAGATCAGGGAAACTTCCCATTTGGACGAGTCGGATAGTGTTTATTTTCATCAAAATGTCTTTACAAAAACAGCTGTTTGAAAAGGGGAGGAGTCTTATATTTGGGCCAATACGGTATTAATATGAATAGACTAAGAAACTACCTTTAACACAACAATTCTTACATTCAGAGGCACCAAAAGTGCTCTGCTCTCTGAATTGTTCCCGACCATCAAAGCTTTTGGACTTGCAGGCCGATTCCAGCGGTGGTCCAAACAGACTGTCTGAACCCGACACTGTCGAACTCAACCTGGTGAGGAACGAGGAGGGAAAGAGAACCAAAATCAGGGAGAGCGGCGGAGTGATTGAGGATGAGGTGGGGAGGTAATGAAGGGAAGAAGACTGAGAACAGAAGTGTGGGTGTAAGTGAGAGAAGAGGAAATTGGGGGATTGTGAAGGATGTAGGAAGAACACAATTTCATGTGTAGGTAGTGTGTTTTTCCTCTTTTTAACTCTGAACGTTGCGGGGTCAGTTCTCTCTTCTGTACTGTATTAAAACTGAGATTGTAATGAACATGGAGTGGAGGGACCTTAATTCACAGCCCATTATTTGGTTTTATGAAACCGTTCAGGCCAAACCTCCCACTTTTCTCCCTGAATTGCTGAAATGTCAACAAACCAGTGACCAGTGCCTTTGAGGCCTTAAAGGAATTTTGTCCGACCACTTCTATAACTTTCCAAAATAAACAATCTGACATTCACACCCACTTCACGCCGTGATTGGTGTGTGGAGGTGAGAAAGTAAGCAGGGTTTTAACTTTTCTCTAGCTCTCTTTTCATTCTTGATACAACTATTTCAATGTCACTTTTCATGGCAACACTATGAATGTCTTCCAAGTCTAAAAAAGTCTGCCATTATCCCCATATTTAAACGATTATAGCGCCCTTCTCCCTCCGTCTCTATAATGGCTGGCTTTTCACCCTGCCTTCGAGTGTGGCCGTTATGAGCAATGACACACATATATCCATTTCTCTGAAAACTGGGAAAATAACACTTACTTACACTTACATACAAGAAATCTATCCTCATTACGTATGAAATTCCACTATGCGAACAAAAGCATGTGCTTACAAATACTTCTGGTTCTGTTTTTCCTGGTTTGGGTCGCTTAGTTTCAACTTAAGGAAATATTAATGCTACAGCATGCAATGATATTTTAGACAACAATGTGCTTCCAACTGTGTGGCAACAGTTTTGGGAAGACCCTTTCCCGTTTCAAAATAAAAATGGCCCCCCTGCATAAAGCCAGGTCCATAAATAAATGGCTTGGTTTGGAAGAACTTGACTGGTCCGCACAGAGCTGAACTGGAACGCTGACAACAAGCCAGGCTATAACCACCCAACATCAGTGTTGCAACGTGTGGAAAGGCTGAAGCCAGTTGAGTGGAGGCTGTTATTACAGCAGATTAAAGCCCATAATTTTGGAATAAGATCACATATGGGTGTAATGTTTATGTGTCCACATACTTTTGACCATATATTGTATCTATTGCAAGGGTGCTCTGGTCTCTGTTTTGGTTCTTTTTAAAAACAACTAAATATGCCCCGGTGTGGGGCTGGGTCCCTGCCACAGCGGCCTGGTTCCTTTGCAGTACGTCATCCACCCCCCCCCCCCCCCCAATATTTCCTTGTCCCTATCAAATAAAAGGCAAAAAGCCCAAAACAATAATCTTTAAAAAATAAAAAATAAATCAAGTAAAAGAAAATGTCGGCACTCTGTCTGAGCTACAGAGGAACTGAAGAAAGAGGAAAGAACAGTGAGAGGAATGAGATGACGAAGGTAAGACTAGCAGATGAACAAAAATAAAACAAGGATGGTGACAGTGGAAAGAAACCTGAAGCCCTTCAAGCCGCTGAAAAGGCCACTAATGATGCAATTTACCATCCAAATACATCTCTCGCTGCACCGCTCAGAGACAGATATATGAAGGGCAGAGCCATCTTACCTGCTGTGATCAGGACTGGAGGTGGACCTGCGTAGGCCCTCCTGCTCTCCATCTGTAAAGAGACAGCACACTCACAAAATTAGATGCAGTGACTCACTGCAGAGCAGGTTCCCTAATCAGGACTAATCAGCAGCATGGTATTCTTCGTCAGGATGAGATCGAGTGAGAGAGGATGACATGAGGGAAAACCCATCAGCCATTACCTTCTCTATGATAAAAACCAGCAATTAGCCCGCTCTCACTCAGCTCCAGCCACCGCTGCTGTTGCTGCAGAGTAATTGCTTAAATCAGACGCTCATCGTTAATCCTGCCACCTCTAGATTTAAGAGAGAGGGACTCTTCGCTGCTGTGAAGCAG
The DNA here is from genome assembly GCA_011952105.1 of Coreoperca whiteheadi. Classification (NCBI taxonomy): domain Eukaryota; kingdom Metazoa; phylum Chordata; class Actinopteri; order Centrarchiformes; family Sinipercidae; genus Coreoperca; species Coreoperca whiteheadi. Next base: position 9,465,135 of record CM022489.1, on the reverse strand, counting down.
CATGTTGTAGCCTCCCACTCCAGCCTAACCTGCTAACGAAAGTGTCGGTGATAAAACTTGCTTTGGGGCACGAGTAGAAGCCCGGTGTGACTAATTAAGGGTGGCTGTTCATGGAAGGTCAGCCAATGAAGAGATTTGCTGTCTCGATGGAAACACGGGGGCTAAACAGGCTGGATGTAGAGAGATACTGCACGAAGGAATACTCACACACTGTGAGCGTGTGCGAGAAACAGTTTTCATCATTTTCAAATTACAGCCACCAACAAATGAAAGGATTGTAACTTAAAACCTTCATTACATGTATACATGCACGACATGATGGACTTCACTGCTGGATGATTGATGATAATCTTTTGTTGTTGCAGTACAGATTGGTACAAAATTAAGGCTGCGACTAACAATTATTTTCATTAACTGTATTTTCTCAAAAACCAAATCATCTTTTGATTTATAGAATGTCAAATAGTTTTTAAAAATCCCATTAAAATTCCCCAGAGCCCAAAGTGACATACTGAAATTGCTAGCATTTTCCCTCTAAAAATTCTTAATTGATTATAAAAATAATTGCAGAGTCATTTTCTGTCGATTCTAGTTGATTAATCTGTTAATTCACTAATAGTTTCAGCTCTACACAAAAATAGAGAAGTTTGAAAAAAAGAAAAGCTTGACAGACAGACAGATATAGAGAATGAGAGACTAAAGTCAGACTCACCCCTGTGGGACAAACCCTCGCCCTCTTCTGAGCGACCTCCTGCAGTACTCGAGTTTCCTGCAGAGACACAACAGCTTTCAGACGTCTGTACTATAATATACAGTACACAGATAACGACATACTGTGTATTTCTCATTGCTTTGTGGTACAGGAAAGAGACACATTTGAATTAACTTACTGGCGAGATGCCGCTTGACTGACACCTGAAAGTCAAGAGAGGGGGACAGATTTGGTCAATACACTGGACTCACGTAAAAGGTAAAGGATGGTGTTATTCGGTTTTTTTTCTTCTTATTGTCAAAAAATCCCATAAAAAGATCAAAAAACAACAAGGAATGAATCTGACTCCCCTACCCTTTCTGTGGCTTCAAGCCCACTGGTTCCAACTGATGACGAGAAAGAAGTAATTTCTTAAAAACAGCTGGACACTGTATTTTTTAGTTAATCAAACTGGAATAAAAAGAGCTTGTCAAAACGAAAAGAAAAAAAGTCAAAGCTAAACATGGAGTAGCAGCATTTTGTTTTTATGCGCCACACAGTTTTTGTGCAAAATGCGCAGGTCTGATCCACAGCTACAGGAAGCGCCTGGTTGAGGTTATTGCTGACCTGGGGGGGGGGGTTATGGTTCAACCAGCTATTAATTCTAAGGGTTCACTTACTTTTTCCACTGCCAATTTGAATGTTGAAGGACTGTGTTCAATAGACATGAAAGAGCAGAATTTTTGTGTGTAATTATTTTTAGACACATTATATTTGTCAATACCCTCGACTTAGATCATTTTTTGACACATTTATTCAGAAAACCATGAAATTCCAAAAGTTTCACATACTTATTCTTGCCACTGTATATCTGCAACACATTCCCAGAAATTGATTCTTTAATTGATTCATGTCTTACGCTGCACTGTAACTTTTGCTCTCTCTGTACATTTTGTCTTGATGCCTTTTATGTGTTATGTAAAGCCCTTTGAATTGCCTTGTTGTTGAAATGTGCTATACAAATAAACTTGCCTTGCCTTATTCAGGACTATTTTCAGCTACAAATGAACATGCATTTGGGGCTCTAGTGAGTATTTACCCCCCTTTTTGGTCATTTAGGAGAGGTTTCGATTTGAGCGTGGAGACTCATTCTCGACCTTGGGGACACAGTTTTTTAAGGTATTTCATTTTCGGATATAGCTAAGTAAGGGGAACCTGCATTTAGAACATTTACCAAAGAGCTTTAGATTTCTGCATATGAGGAAAAATGTCAGTGTCTTCAGAGGAATTATAAAAAAAAACCAAAAAAAAAACCAAAACAAAAAAAACATACAGAACATGACAGAAAAACTAAAATAAGCACAACCTGTTGCCGTACCCCTCTGTTGGGCGGCAGAGTGAGTGCCCCGACGGTGGCTTTCAGCTCTTTCTCTGTGGCAGCGGAGTTGCTGCGATTGCTGCTGGCGACCGGTCTGATCTGGATGTGGAACTTTTTGGGCTCGTCGTCATCGAAGTCCGAGTCACTGGAGTAAAAGTTGTTCTCCTTCTCCTCAGAGCAGCGTACAAAGAGAAAGGATGGTCAAGGAGAACAAGCTCATACTATAAACGGAATGAAAAGTGATGTTGTTCGGCGAGTGCACGTCAAGAAAAGAAAGCGTTACGTAAGAGACGGACCAAAAAAAAGGGCCATGGCTTATGTTACCGTATTTTACAATTGTTTTGGTTCACAGTTTTAATGTGCAAAATATTTCATGCGAGGAACCAAACTGACTTGAATCCGTCGCGTTCTTCTATTCTTTAGTGCAAAACACTAAATCACATGCTCATTCCTCTGCTGAGATCACTAAAGCAGTCCAACGCGTTTGCAAACATTTATATTTATTTGATTTTTTATTATTTTTGATCCATTAGAACGTTACTGCTTTTATTGAAATGAGGCACATTCTTACATGTGACTGAACTTTTCATTCATTAAACTTTACTCAACTTAATGCTATTTGCATTTCACCTACTTTGTACTTGTTTTGCGTCTCGTTTATTGTATCCGGTCTTATTGTGTACACTGTAGCACTGAAGGAATGCAGTTTGGTTTGTGAGTATGGTATATGGAGAGAATGACAATAAATTCTACCTTGAACCTTAACATTACAAAAGGTGAGCAGCATTGCAGCATAATTGCTGATTATTCATATTTTCAAGATTTAAAAAAATGTAACGTCATTGCTTTTGATTACTGTCAAAATGTTGCAATGTGTGTCTGTTAGTGTACATTAGTGTAAATTGTGGTTTTACTGTACAGTTAAATGCTTTCCAGGATTACACTGTTGTATTACTGAAAGCCAAATGTATTTTAGGTGATAACTGTAAACTTAAAAGTGACGTATATGATGTTAAATTTCTCCAAAAATACCAGAGTTTTGTGGTCAATTCAGAACAGAAACTAAATCAATGCGGTGAAGTTCAATCATCATTCCATCTTGTATGAATGTAGGATGTGCTGTCCTGTAAGGACAGCCTCTTGACATCATTATCTAAATTTACAGTCATTTAGAATGATTAAATAAAATCAAAGTTTCCAAAAGTCGTTCTAAATCTAGATAATTTCAAACACTTGACTTCTGTACAAATTATACTTTTTATCTTGTTGCTATTTGTATAATCGTGAGGAATAGCCACTGTATACTGTTTTGGTGAGAATTTGTTACTGAATTACAGCATTTTTTGATAATGACTTATTGTGTGATGTATTAATTTAATACAGATGTTGTCATTTTGTGTGCCGTTTTAGATATTAAGAACATTAAGAGGACAGAAATATTGAGCCAAAGCAATTGTAAAATACTGTCAATTAGGCTTCAGCTAACATAATACCTCTGATGTGAACACTATTCAAAACACCAATGAAAAATAAAACTAATCAGACCAAAAAATGCATGGGGGCAAATAAAAAACCAGGGGGTACAAGTTTTTATTAACCCTGCTCATTGGTGACTATTACTATTTGGACAAATGCTGGGACTTCCTTGAAGAGCAAAGAGAGTAATTTTGATTCGTTGTAAGGTTGATTAAATCAGGGGGGGGCAAAAAAATAAATCAGCAAGCAGAGTGCAGTGCAACACAGACACATATACAGAACACAAATAGAGGCAGAGGTACCACAGAGCATGCTGGAGGTGAGGGGTGCAGAGCTTCAAAGTGATGCTTCCTGCCACACCATCACCCCCAAATAAAGTCGCATGCCCTTCCTCGTTCTTTTAACTCTCTAGCACGTGCAAGCGTCGTGTCACGTCACGTGAGTTGTGTTTGTGTCGTGCGTTTATGTCGATTCAGAGAAACTGCAGGACGTATGCTGCATGAGGGCCTTTGATGAATGTGAAACGTCTATTCTGAGCAGGCAGGGGGCCTCTATGGGTAGGACGACAAAGTCAGGAAGAGCTTTTATCTCAGAGCTGTCAGGACTGAAAGCTACCACTGATAAATGGATCAGGGCTGAAAAGTCAGGACATGGAGTGTTGGGTTAGGAGGACAATTCATTCATATCCCACTCTGGTGGACGGCAGGCTTTAGCTCGACTGTATTTAGGGGGATGCATTTAATCGCTAACAATTAGGATAAAGATCTTTATAATTTTCTGACTCTACAGTTAATGAGGCCATGAATGTAGCCGTTTGTGTGAACAAATTGGTTAAACCCTGCCTCTCACCTCCGACCTTCTAATTACACTCAATTTAAAAAAGTCTCCATCTCAGTTAGGGCCCATTTTAGAGTCTATTCAAAAGTCTCATTAGGGTTTAATTTGGTGCAAATTGCGTCCGGCATGTGAGGGAGTCAAGTTTGTGATATCCTTCAGACATCTTTATGAATCTGAAATATGTGGCAGTTTCAAGTGAAGTGATGTGATGACTTTGAAGGCGGCTCCAGTTGCTGTTTTTACAGTTGTGCCACTAACTCTGGTTTGTTTTCATTCCACAGATGGTGTGTTTCATGTGTTTGTGTTAGCTCAGTAACTGAGGACGTTGTGGTTCGTGGTAAATGTCTTAAACAAGACATCACCTATGATGGGCATTTGTCAATATTTTACAGACTAAATAATAGATAAAAAAATATAGTGCCTATAAAAAAGTATTCACCCCTCTCTTAAGTTTTCATGTTTTATTGTTCTACAACATGAAATCAAAGTTGACTTAATATTGATTTTTTACACTGTTTAACAGAAAAGGTCAATTTAATGTTGAATTGAAAACAGATCACTTCAAAGTGATCTAAATGAACTACAAATATAAAATACAAATAAATAAAACATAAAAACTTCTAAAGGGGGTGAATAATTTGTATAGTGCACTGAACATAAAAAACAAACAAACAGCAAATTAATCAATAATCCGTCCCTAGATGTAATATACAGATGGGTGGCAAAGTAAAGTAAAAACATGAATAAATGAGCGGCAAAACATAATGAATACAGATGCTTCCACACAGGTCACGAGGAATGGTTTTATAAGTATTAAAAAGATGTGAATTATACGCAGTGGCCTTCACATTCACCAGTTCTCAATCCAGTTAACCCAACACCTATGGGAGATTTTGGACCAATGCGTTAGACAGCACTCTATCTCCATCATCAAAACGCCAAATCCTTTGGAAGAATCATGTTCATCTATCTAATAGAGTTAAAGAGACTTTGAGAATCTTTACTCTTGTTTTTCAATAAATGTGTCGCCCTTTGGTAACTGTATTTGGCACACAAAAACACCTGTTCAAAGTAACTTGATTGACCTAAAACAAAGAACGATCATTAGTCAGAAGCTGTAATATGATATTATGGTGTGAATTATCCTGGCTGAACACGTGTGAGCAGAAAAAGGATATCATTCTGTGTGCTGTCAGCTCGGATGACAAATCCCTCATCGTCTACTTCCAGGGGTGAATTCTATATGAATGGGAACACACACAGAGACAGGAGAAAGAGATGGAGTCGGACACCAGCTGGGTCAGGAACACAGAGACAAATGGCCCTTCAGCCACATATCTCGCACACAGGAGTGCTTTGTCATACTGTGTAACTCAGCACTGTAGCCTATATGTACAACTGAGAGCTTTCTATTAGAGTGTATGAGCGGATAAACAGACCATACTCATGTTAAAAGGCATAAGTGTGAGTCAGTGACTAACTGCTACAACTGTTAAACATTAAACTCGTTACTGCCAACAGCTCAAACTAAGCTGTGTGCTAAAGCTACAGGTGTGCTTTCAGGTTGCTTTAAATCATTTCGTCAAGCCAGGATGTGTGGACATGTCTGCTGTTTTTTGCTGTAGTCATATGATCTTCAGAATAAGTGGCACGAGGAAGGCCAGACTTACAATCCAGCCAACGTGGGAGCAGTTAATTTTAGGCTGAGTGTGGACATATACAGATGGTATTTGATTAGATCTGATTTCAGTAAACAGATCTCAATAGGTTAAGTTACCATGACAAGTGTAACTGTAGCCATTGAGTTCTTTTTTCCATCAGATCACAGTGAAAGACAATTATTAGTTAAAGCATAATGGTGTGATTAGACCATAAAAGTCACATTAATAAGATAACTGCAGGAGCATCTTAACTACAGTCAGACTCACATAGATTTAAAGCAGCTATTACGTTTCAAATGACAATGTCAAAACAATGAGACAATGTGAAAAGGGTCGCTGGCAGTGATGAACCTACAGAGAATTATCATCAAATCTGCTTTACAGAGCTGTATAGCGAGTTTAAGCTAATTGTTTAGCTCCCCGGCCCACAACTTTACTGTTTTGGTTCACTCTCACGGATTTCATAGTGTCGTTTTGAGCCACAGCAGGCAGCTGTTTCCAGCTAAAAATCTCTAAACACTCACTATACATTAGCACCAAACAGCTAGAGAGACAGTTAGTTGGTGGAGACCAAAAACAGAGCTAAAAGAAAGTGGCCAGAAGCACCACCGGCTGCCCCCCCTGGTTGACAAGCACTGCTACAATTATTATTATTAATGCTATCACTATCATTATTATATTAATATTACCACTACATTATTATTACTTAAAAATTCTATGTGGATTTTGTATTGTCTTTTCCTTTAAATAATAACTATTATAATGATCAATCTAGAAGGTGAATGGACTACGTCAGTGCATGTAAATTCTTATACATCATGTTTTATAGTGGCCTCAGATACTTTTGTGATATTGGGGGGATGCTGATTCATTTATAAAAAGAACTTGGTTATTATGGGTTCGTGTGTATGAAGCATTCCACTGTACACGAAAGAAGAACTCTAGCTTCAGATTGAAACTAAAGTGATTATTAATTGTTCTACTGTAAATGTATTAGGCTAATTGACTATCAAGAGAGGATAGAGTAGGGTCCCAAGGTGAATTTAGTGAGTTAAATCCTGTTATTTAATGTGAACGGGATTTCTTATGACAGCAGGAAGTGAGAGTAAATCTGCTCCTTCTCCTACCAAATTAAAAGGCAATTCGCCATGATCAGATTAATGCATTTAAGGCCTTAATTCGCTACAGTTATAATGTTCAATCTAGAAGGTTAATGGACAGGTGGAAGTTTCAGTGCCTGTATACTCTTATGTAACATGTTTTAAAGTGACCTCTGCTAACATTGCTAGTACCTGTCACACTACAGTCAGAATTGTAATGCCTTTGAAAGTGTACAATTTCAGCACCAGTGGCTCTGTGATCTGCCGTTTTCTCTCTTCTTCCACGTCAGTCTGTTAGGTGGCTTTCTGGCAGCGTCCAAAGCCCTTTCACACACAAACACATACCCACTCTCTCATACACCACTCTTACACAGGCAGGCACATATACAGACACACACACACACACACACACTCTCTCTCATGCAGTTACGCACTTCCCCTCTGACTGCCAAAGTATGTCAGAAACCTCTTCTCAGAAGTACTGGAATAAACATGGGAAACCCCACACCATTAGTCATGTCATTATCTCACACCTCTGATACCCTGCTCACCTTCTTTCTATAAACACACATACACATGATTCTCCTTCCACCCCCCCCCCAAAAAACACATACACACTGTTCTCAGAGTGCAGCAATGCTCTAAAACACAGGTATCTGCAGGGATAACTGCAGACTGGAGTGATAATTGAGTCACTGGTTTCGGAGCTGCAATGTTTGGGTGTGAATTATGTCCGATACTCACCAGTGCCTCCGTCACAGCTGAGTCGCTGCAAATACAAAAAAACAAGCGATGTACTTTGCTTTGATTATTCTGCGGTAACTCAGACTGAAGTCAGTAGTAAAGAACAAAGATCAAGATTCAATTTCAGAGGATCAGGGCTTGCACAACACAGCATGTTTGTTTTTGTGCGCACTCACGTCGAGTCTGGCTCCTTGTCCCTCTTGCCCAGGCCGGGGATCCTGAAGGCCTTTGCTCGACTCTTCTTCCCACCTTCAGGTGCCAAAGCTGTCATGTACTCCTCAAAGCCAACCAGAGCTGCAGATGACAGGCAGTTTGATAATAATGAAACACATTCAGAAAACACACACCAACACAAATATATGCGTGAAGGTGAACCACTCGCTCACTGTTGTATTTTATTACCATGAATTACATCACTTCCACAATACTGTTTTGAGTGTGGGTGTTTTCATATGTCTACTGTTATGTAAGCTGCTGAAATTGTGTGTTTATGCTCTTAATTCACTCCTACTGGAAACAAGTCAAAATCCACCCTGGTGAGCTGACTGTACCTGGCCTGTCTTTGCCCGTGCACTTCAGCTCTGCAAATTTCTTGATGAGGTTGTCGATGCCGATGTTTTCCACATTCTGCTTGAATTCCTCGTGAACCTGCAGCAGAGCAGAACATGATCATTATTTGGTCCTTTAAAAAGCATGTAATATTACAGAAAGGCATGAAATTATTGTTAGTAGTAAAAAATTTTAACTTTCAATTTGTGTCGCAATTGAGTCAAACAGAACGTAACGGTGCATCTAGCTTTACATATGAGTCTTACAAAATGCCTTTTGATTTCAAGTCATAATCAGAAATGGTCAAAATATTTCTACACTTTTAATGCGTCTGCAAGGACTGGGCAGCGGTCACCTGTTTGTGTTTTAACATCAATCATGCAACAGGGGGGGACAAAACTGCAACTACAAATTCTGACAAAGGTGCCATTGTTGTGCGTAGCTATCTTACTGAGCTTTAACTAAACATTACTCAAACGATAGAAAGAAAAAAAAAAAAAAAAAAAAAAAAAAATTTTTAGTAATGATGGCTCATGATCAGTAGTGACACAAGAGTACTACTCTTGGGTCCTAAATTATGACATGCATCTCATTTATGTCAATTTTAATGTTGCTTTTTTTTTATAGAATAAAGAACTAATTCAGTCTTTGGAGTGTAAGGGCTAATGCTGCTCTGTCATCAGAGAAGGGTTTAGTGTCAAATCCAACATACCTGTCCCACTTGAACATGGGTGTCTTCAATAGAGTGGGAGTAACCTTTGATCAGCTGTTTCATCTGCCGCAGGTGGGCCTCCTCGATTTCCTGAAACTTCTACTCACACAAACATGAACACAAACACCAAAAGGGGAAGAAAAAATGAACTCTGTTACCACGTGAAACCTTAAAACTTTACTTTTGGTTAATTTGTTTTTCTCTGTGGGTTGACATCTTGTGCTAGTTAAATCCTTTGTAAACCAACCAAATAACATCAAAGCTACAATGAGATCTACTTTAAAACAGTCATTTCTTTCAGTTGCTAAAAAGATCAATTTTGGACAAGTTTTTTACCTAACAGCCAAGAAATGCAAGGTTTCAACAAAATAATGAAATCAATTTATAGATGCGAGTTAGGATTTTGTATCCTTTTTTATTTTGTTCATTTCTAATTATAAATATTTCGTTAGGCCTGGTGATATACAGGATATGTTCATTGATATGAGGCTTTTGTATTTCTGTCTGGTTTTGCGTTATTTTAGTTGGTTTTTGTTCTTGGTATGGGTTTTGTTAATATTTATTGCTGTGGTTGTTACAGTTTGTTTCTGTTGTTCTCTCTCAATTCATGGTCTCTGCTGCATGGTATGAGATTCATGAGCATTCAGAGAAGCAACCAGAATCAACCAATAAAAACAGCCACTTTAAACTCTACATTTACTGTATGCAATTAATTGAAAATAGCCTTTAAAAGAGTTTCCCCTCGGGGATTAATAAAGTATTTTCTGATTCTAAACAAGATCTGATTCAGGAGCAGCTACAGAGAGGCAGTCAGCAAGCAGAAGAGGCACCGGGTTGCCAGGTCTTTAAACCAGCGATAATTCTTTGATCCTGCCCTTAATTCAGCCAGCTCATTTGTCGCTGTCTGGTTCAGGGGAATTGTCTTGATATAGTGCCATTGGCTTTTGTTTGAGAAGTGACTTTGTGAGCAGAGTTTTGCCAGTTTCTTTTCTCCAATTAACTGGGCACAATCTGGGCAGAGAGAGCAAACATAAAACGTTCTCTGCTGGCTCTTCCCAACTGCTGTCAGCCCTCAGCAGAGCACTTCATTCCCATCTGCAGCAAGAACAGTATTTTAGGATACTTTCACACCTCACCTGTTAGGTTCAGTTCAAACAAACAAACGTGTGTTTGCTCCTTTAGTTCAGTTCCTTTGGGCTGGTTTGAAAGCTGTCAATCAAAATCTGGTGCATCTGGTGTAAAAGTTGATATGTGATTTTAGTTTAGAATTAATTAAAATAAATTACTGCTAAATCCATCTGCTGATCGTGCACTACTAAGAAAGAAACCTCCAAATCTGCATAAGCGAGGTGTAGCTTATATTTATACATTATTTGGTTAACTATGGTAAGATATAGGTTTTTTCCTGTTTGTATATTTCTTTTTCTTGAGCTCTTTTGTGAACACCAGAGAAGATAAATATCCAGTAATGTGCAGCATAACTTGCTGTGGTCACTGGCATCTGATTTCCCTACATGGGTCCATGTTGCCAAACTGTCCAATCAATGAGTTAACTGTCAGTCTGAATAATTTCATGTTTACATCTTGGTTTGTTTGTAAAAAGTCCATGTGAACACAACTGGACCAAAACTAAAAGACAACAATTTGTCTTTTCCTGATGTTTCCAAATGAACCACAGATGTGTAAGTGCCATTAGAGAATTTATCTTGTGATCTCCTCTAGTTTTAGGTGTGATGAAAAGCACCCTGGTCTCTTATTTACTGATCTGTTATTCATTTGGTCTTCCTCCATTTCTTCTATGTTCTTTTGACACATTTTTCCTCCCAGGTACCACATACCCCTGCCATAGTAATGTCCAGATCTTCCCGCTCAAAGCTATTGCAAGAGAGGACTGGTCACAAGGATTTCAATCATTTCAAATGTAACACACAGAACCATCATTGGGGTTTGTTTCAGATTTCCATGGAAACAGCAGCAGTAACCATGGAAGTATGGAGGCAGTGATCAAAGGTAATGAGCGGGGGGGGCAGGATGTGCATGCGTGTGCGAGTGGGTGGGTGTTTAGGAGCCAGGGGTTGTGGTTTCCATTTTTGGGGAAGGCATGATGTAGGATAATAAATGAAAAGGATAAGATGGAGTTCTTGCGTGGTGGGAGGTTACAGAGAGGGTGAATCACGGAGATAAAGAGAAAGATAAAGCCCAAGAGAAAAAGAAATACATAAAAGACACCACATCAGAGGGTGGGAGAGTCATAAAAATAAAGTGGCCCTCAGCCCAGCTGCAGTCAGAGCTGACCTGGGCGGACTCGCTCATCTTCTGCTCAAACTCTCCTCCTACACGGTTGTACTTCTCGATGCACAACGCAAACGATTCAGCCGCTTTCTTAGACTTCAGCTCCGCCTAGTGAGAAAGAAAAGGAAGAGAAAAATAATGGCCTTTAGCTATGGACTCTCATTCACAAATAAAAATGAATAAGCTCAGCGAGATTCAATGAGATTAATTTCTGCCCCATAATTACAACCACTCCATTCAGTATTCAGTCTGTACCCGCAAAGCAAGTACACACATGTTTTCACAGAGTGGACGTCTAAGAGCAGAGGAGTTAGATTGATCCTGTTTTAACAATTATGATAAACTAAATTTCCTAATTAATTTAACCTCAATATAACAGACACTCTTACGAGTGGACCACAAGAAACAAGTGTATGATGGATTTTAGGGTCACAAGACAGACAGTAATAACATGACATCCCAGAGCTTTCTAAGGAATATTGATGCAGGACACTGAATCGTCTGGACTTGAATATACTTTTAATACAAATTACGCACGTTACGATCTATTATACATTTCTGCTTTTTGATTTATTATTTTTAAATTGTGAGATTAAGAAACCCAAGTTTTTGTTTTAAAACGCTTTTCACTATATCAATGCAAATCTCAATTATAGTTTGTCTCAGGATGTGTCGTCACGATTGTAAGGAGAGGAGTAATAAAAAAATTATTTCATAATCTTCTAACTTCAAGGTTATCCGTTTATTTTCAAATAATTTTTTCACACTGGTGAGTGAGCCAAGCTAATAATGTTGCACAGCAAAGGAATACCAATAACATTTGTTATTGTGAATAAATACCATAAAGTAGACTAAGTAATATGGTTGCTTTCAGCAGAAAAAGTAGTAAGTGGACCTTGAGTTGGGAGTGTTTTGTTCAACGATTATTATTATTCATCACGTTACATCATTACCAACAATCAGACGTACTGACGTATGAACTTCAAAAGACTATTATAATACAGAGTGAGAAACCAGTTGGAAAATGCAGATTTTGCTGATTTAAACACACAAAGTAAACAAGGAGCTCGGTGATTCCTTACTACTTTCTTCGTAGACTTTAAAGTCGTGAAACTGCAACATGGTTTTCGATGTTGCTGAATTTTAAACATTTTTAACTTTTCAATGCTGTTAGCACAACAAACTAAATCCTACTCACTTTATTTGTAGGCGGGTGGAGGGGTGGAAATCTTAGACACATTTCTTAAAACCTGAACAAATAAAAAAGTATCTGCATGGCTAAACACAACCAGAGGTAAGTGAGAAAAAATGTTTTTTTCAATTTGTGTGAAGCAACCCTTTGTTCTTCTTTCCTCTCTCCATAGGACACTTGATTAGCTTCTGTTCTGTTTAAAATCTGAACTGCCTGTAAAACAATGTTGAAAATAGAGAAAGTGGTGGCTAACTTTCTCCAGTTCTTTCTGTGGACCTCCCTCCTTCCTGAGCCGGTCCAGCTCCAAACACTTGGCGTGGTAACCCTCCTTTGACTTCTGAAGGTGACCGCTCTGAACCTGCAGCGCCTGCACCGCCTCCACTGTCCCCACCATCTCCTCCTTTGTCTGGGTGATATGAATGCATGCACACACACAAACAAAGAAAAATACAACACATAGACATACTGTACAGATCATTATTGTACTTGATACTTTAAGGGAAAATGCAGCAATTACTATTGTCATGTTAGTTGAGATCAAGGTAGCTAATTATGAGGCAAAAAAAGAGTGAAGAGAGAGTTGAAATAAGAAGTTAAAATCTAAATATCATTCAGAGTATGGTCTAAATATCATCGTACCCCAGCTTTGCAAATAACATCTGAATTCCTGATGTGAATTGTATAACACGTGAGTGTGTGCTGAATTGTGTGCTGCACCATTACCTAAGGTGAATATAATTAGCATGAAATGTATAATCAATATTAATCATAAGGAAGTGTAAGTGAGAATGTTTTGATAACAAAGTCATCAAAGTCATTAGGAGTTATTGTATGTGTAAGATTGAAGCTGTGTGTGTGTTTGACATCAACTGCCTGTGAAGGCGAAAACAGGAAGGAAGGATGGCAACATGGCAGTGGATGTGTAAGAGGAAAGCAGCTTTTGACAGTTGGAGTGTCTAAATGAATGTTTATGTCTTAATATGGGTGAGAGATGGAAAAGAGAGCTTTTGGCTGTGTCATGCACCAAGTGGCATAAAAGACGGAGACAGAGATAAAATCGAGGTTACATCCTGGTGCCTCATCCTCAGAACACATCTGTGAGGAAGAAACCTGAGCTGTTACATCTACGAAAGAGAACTTTGAGAACTCTGTCACCAATAGAGGATTTGAGCACAAAGAGGATTAACCATTACCCGGTGACCGAGAATCAAATATTTGGACTACAGTTCCTTTTTTGCTCACTCTGTGGACGTGGACGTGAGATACTGAGGACAGTTTTGTGAGCTTTGGACGGAGCTGTGAATTGTTCATCAGAGACTTGGTCCCCTGCAGGAAGAGTGAGATCGCTCTGGCCAGAGAAACTACTCGCTCCCTCACCCAAAAGCAGATAACTATTGAATTTAAACTCAGCTGATTTATTGTTTTTATGATTAATTCGAATGATTTAATTGAAGTCTGAAATGTGAATTGAGTTGTTTACCACTGCCCTTGTTAATGCTTATTGCAATAAATAAGCTAATTATAGTTAAAGTATTTGTGTGACATTGATTACGAGTTCATCGATGGTAGTAAAAAGTTAGGTTGTTGTGTGCATAACTTCTTACAGGTTCTTACAGGTTACTCTAGCCAATCAAATTAACAGTCCCTTGGGGTTCGCCCGACCCACTAAAACCCATCCTAGCACCATAACAAGAGCCTAGATAATTTAGAGGAGAGCTGCCGTCAACGAGCTCGACTGATCGTGGTAGCTGACGCACGAGGGCTATTCGGTCGGTTGCCATATCAGAGGAAGCAGGGTAGACGCTCGAACGTAGTTAGAAGCTAGGCGTGTCTCCTCGACACCAGCTTAAACAGTCCTTATTCAATACTTTAGGGTAATACTCTGAGAGTCTAAGGATCGGACCCTAGAAACGGAGAGCTGGCCCCGTAGGGGGTTTACCGGGATCTGACACTATGAAGGGATTGGATTGGATCTTCTGTGAGATAAATCAGATCAGGATGACAGAGGCTCGATCCAGGGAGAATATTCAAGTCTATGTTCAGGACAGGTCAATTCAGGATATCGGTAAAGCATCCAACTCCCCTCATCCCAGTTACATACCTTGCGGTGAATTTTGAGCTGCTCCTCTCCGTACTTGTTGATGTCCCGGATGAGATCGTTCATCTTTCTCATCAGCTCGAGGTGGCAGAGGGCCAGTTTGTCTGAAGACACCCTGAACACGTCCCACATGGGAGCAAAAGTCCTAGGAGATACATAAGTAAGCATCAAGCACACGTGAGACTGCAAAGTTTAAAGAATTATTCTAATACCAAGTGCCATAGTGTGGGCATGTTGGAAGATTACTTTTCCAAGACTTTGTTAAACCAAGCTTCTGTGAACCAAAAACATTCTTCCATTTCGGCTCAGCCAGTAAAAAGGTTTTAACGTTATTGTGCAATCTACACAAGAATTATAAAACTAAGACAAAGAAAAACACATTTGGGTTTGGCTGTTTCTTAAACACTAAACAGTCAGGACTAAATAAGCAGCAAACAAATTAGGTAGGAAAAAACATCCTTAGGTATTTATTAAGAATTAATCATTCAAACACCTCGTCTGCTTCATAAAAACTGTGGGTATGGTTTCATCAGTTTGATTGGTAGTGACCAAACAGTCAACTGGTATCACAGTTTGATTCAAATGTTGCTGACTCCTGATTGGTGCATGGAAGTAAGTACATGAGATGCCATTTTTTCTAACTGAGCCCTGTCCACTTCAAACCGATGAGAAGTGCCCAAACAAAAACACGAATACAGAAATTTCTCAAATGCAAATACCAAAACGTTCTAACTCTTTCAGAAACGTGTGTGTGTTCATGCAGGACCCCGTCATTCGTAGGAAGAAGCAGATTAAGAAAATATGTTTTCAGTGTAATGGCTAAATGTGGTTGTTATGCCATCACGTCACTATTTGATGTTTTATCCAACGTTTCATAACATGGTATATACATTTAGTTTTTTAAAGAAGATTTGTCATATAATTTAGCAGAGCAGGCATAATTATAATCATAAATACGGACATTTGGTGATGCAGATGGTACTCATTCATATCTCATGTGTAGCCATATGACCATTACCAACAAACATGTTCCAACAGTATACATTCAGCTGTAAGGCACTAAAGGGGATGAGGAAGAGTTGTTGGGTCCTGTGTTTACATGATGGTACGTACCCCTGTGGACTTCCGTTGCTGGCCATCTTGGCCAGTTTGCTCATTGATTTGGAGTAGGTCTCCTCAATAGCAGCACTGCAAAAACAAACATGCACATTAGCATTATCAGAATACCGAATACAGTAACTCTAGTGCAGGTCAGAAGATGCCTCTGTCTTTTTGTTTCTCTACTAAAGTTGCCAGTAACACGACAGGAAGAGTAATGCTGTGTGCATTCTCTAAAATGTAAATTATTCTAAATAGACTGGTGAATGTGATGTACTCCAGTAATACTTCCTCACAACACTATTGCTTCTGCTAATGGCCTCATATGTTATTGTTCTTTATCTAGTGCTTACTGTGGCCCAAACTCTGGGCATCCACCACCAGAGTCAGTGTGATAAAGATTCATTTTCATCAGTGCTGGGTAAATGTTGCAATAAGCCACATTTAAATGATAAATGGACTTGTTTTGCAAGGCTGGGCATACAACTTTAATAACCATCTGTCATTCCTGAAGAGAAAGAACGAAGGAGCATTGATCCAAATATCCTGAGGGTGGACAGAACAACTTGCTACTGAGAAGTACTGAAAGTCATAAACAAACAGACTAACACTATAGGCCTTGAGTAGTGATGCTGAAAGTGTGTTGGAACTCAATTTGGATCACAAAAAGGACTAACAAATATTTTCATTTTCAATTAACTGGCTCAATACCTGCTGGATGTGTGAATAAGCAACTGCAACACATTTGCCATATCAACTTAAAAGGTGATGTCAATGATGTTTTTACAGCTTGTTTCTGCTATCCCCGAGTGGTAAAAATAAATTAGTTATTGGAGGATTAAATAGACCACGTTTCGATCCCAATCAGGTCTACGTTGACCTGACAATGACCTGGTTGGGATTAAACAAGAGTAATGCGTTCTCACTCACTCCAAAAGACAAATTTATAGTAATCACTGCAAAATGATTTAGGTAGACAATTTTTTAATCCCATTCAGGTTTTGTCAGGCCAAAATAACAACCTTTCTATCCGAATCAGATGATCAGTTGATTTTGACCTGGGATCAAACATTGTCCAACTAAATAAATTTGAGGTTGGGAATCAGTGTGCGGCTGTTTTTCATTGATTCTGTTTATATATCTAAGTGCCTCAGTGTGATGTGTGTATAATTACACTCTCTCTATATCCAAAGGTTTTCTACTTACAAGCTGCAAAGTCTCACATTTGAGATTTTGGAACAAGAAAACAATGTGGATTTAAACTTTGACTATCAGAATGGTCTGTGAGTACCATAATGTTGACCAACTAATTGATTAAGGGCTGCAACTAATGACTGGATTCATTCTATGTTAATTTGCCAATTATTTTCTCCATTAGTGGATCACAATTTACCAAGGGGACGTCTTCAAAAGTCTTGTTTTGTCCGAATAACAATGGTCCCCCTATTAACAGGAGGGTAGTGGATGTAACCTGCAGTAACAGAGAAACCTTGAGAATGTGGTTCAACTTGTTACCTACTTTAGCTGAGTGTTTCATATAGGTCTTATATCAAAATGACAAGGGAGGCAAGTGGAGAGAGACACAGACAGAGAAAATCTATCAACACAATTGCCTTTCCTACACCCTGTGGGATAACACACTATTTTACCCACAGTGCCCCTATTTCATTTCCTGACAGTTGATTTGTTGTCTGCTGCTGTCCAAGCAGATAAGTGAATTTCCCCCTGTGAGGAATGTGCACAGGCACTATGAGTCAATGTAAGGATTATATCACTGGTCTGACAGCACACTAACTCCTGTGGGAACCTCAATTACTCCCCTCAATTTACTCACTGCTAATCACTTATTAGAAGAGTATTTAATATAACAAACTAACCTTACTTACTTCGAGAAGACAACAGACTGCCCCACTTAGGTACTACTGGTAAGCCTGTCAAGCTTTCAGTTCACGCACAGCAATTGTGTTACAATAATAACGGAGGAAGATTTACCACTCAAAATTAGTCATTTTTTTAAAAAAAGAAAAGGGTTTTAAATATGCGCTTCATGGCTACATACATAATTTCTGAGGCTAAAGCTAACAGGCAAAAGACAAAATGTCAACTTCGTTTACCAGTTTATGATCCGTCAGAAAAGCATGGGAATAAAGACGAAGCATTGTTCTTGTGTTGCAGAGTAGAGTTAGTTAAATATAAGTGCGATATGGAAAAAAATGTAAGATCAGACCATAATTTAGTTCCAACTTAACCTTGTTTGGCATCTTAGCATACATACACACTTTGTTCATATTTTCAAAACAATATGTTTCACTTTTAGCATTACAAGAGAAGCGGCTCTATAGAGCTACTAGTCAAGTTTATTTATCCAGCACATTTCATACGGCAGGCGAAGACTCATTGTGCTTCAAAATAAAAAATATAAGAACATATAAGATCAAAAACAAATAAAATAGTATTACAATAAAAATGGAATAAGATATATTATTATTAATAAAAGAGGAATTATAATAATAATCATAAAAATACTGGTTTTATGATTTTTTTTTTTTTTTTTTTTAAATGTTACCCATTAACCACACACTTTAAACCTAAAGCGAAAAAATATGTTTTTAGTCTGCTTTTAAAAGAAGACAATTTGTAACAGAGCTTAGGTCATGTCAATCCAGAGAGTAGGACCACAATGACTGAAGGCACCATAAGCGGATTTAGAATTGATTCTAGGTATAGTGAGGAGACCTTTAATGATGATCGAAGTGTATTCAGTGAGCATGTCAGCACCGTAGGAAAGAAATAAGCCATTCATCGATTTAAAAACAATAAAGAGGTCTAAATCTCCACAGGGAACTTTTAAGCTGCAGATTTTTTATTTTTATTTTTTAAAAACTGTCATCTTGATTTTCAGATGATCATCAGAATTTTAAGCTTGATTATTGGATTTTTCATGCCGAAATGCACCTTGGGAGTCAGTTTCTACCTCAAGGTTATCATGTATACAGGTTTGTACGTTTGACATTTTATCCGGGATTTTTACTTTCAGAACCAAAGGTGTCCGACATAGTGCAACTAAACCCAGCAGTTGCAAATGTGGATAAAAGATATACCTCTGTACTGCAGGAAGCTCAAGGATAATCCACCTACTCAGACAGAGAGTGTTGGAGAGATAGTGCACTTCAAAAGTAGCACTGAGGTGAGGACAGGGGTCAGAGAGCAGAACGGAGAGAGAGAGACGACTGAAGCAGTTTTAACAAAGAAAGACTTGAGAGAGTGTCCTCTCTATAATCTGCATTCTGCTGTCGGGACTTTGAAACTGACTTAATCATGGAGATCTTGTTAGATACAGCGAGAGATGAAATCCATAACACTTCATTTATAATCTCTGAGCATTTCACCCAACCTCGGCACAAGCGCTCATCCTTCTTTCCAAGCACAGAGTCAAGAAGTAGAATCGCGTCACCTCCCACATAGATACTCACAAATACACACAAACCATACCTCTCACGGACAAACTCGGCTAGCTCCTTGGTCGCCAGCTGGCCATGCTTCATGTTGTGGTACAGCACGTCAAACCCGGCATTCTTCTCCCCCTGCCAAGGTACAAAAAAAAAACAACCCAAAGATAAACACACACACACACACACACCGTCTGTTAGCACCCAAATGAGGAAGAGCAAACCCACATTAGGAAGATAAAAGTTAGTTACGTCAGTTGGAGCTTCAGTACAGCAATATCACATTTGTTTTGAGTTTAAACCTTATTACATTTTGCCGCTGATATTCCTCTAAAGAAACACAGTCGGACTTATCAGTGGCTCCCAGGAAACATTTCACTATCAGTCACAGAACATTCAACTTACATTCACGACACTGTAAACATTTATATGAAACCAGCTTTGGATGCTGTTTAGAGTTGGAAACAATTTGATAAACTGCAGGAACGCTGACACCAATACTACACCTCATAGCTGTGTGTAGAGGCCCAATGTTTTACTTTAAGATACAAAATATATGTTTTTGTTACTCAGCTGAAAAAAAGGTCTGTTTTATTGTTTTAAAGAAACTTCGAAAAGGTTGATCGGTACACGACAAAATGAGAAAGAAAAAAAAATGTCCGCTCATCACTCCGTGTCACTCACCACAAAACAATATACAGATTTTTTGTTTTGA
The DNA here is from genome assembly GCA_011952105.1 of Coreoperca whiteheadi. Taxonomy (NCBI): domain Eukaryota; kingdom Metazoa; phylum Chordata; class Actinopteri; order Centrarchiformes; family Sinipercidae; genus Coreoperca; species Coreoperca whiteheadi. Next base: position 9,445,143 of record CM022489.1, on the reverse strand, counting down.
TTTAGTAGGTGATCACAACGAAACACAAACCAAAGTTACGTTTTGGTTTTTGTTCAGTTTTGTTTCTATGCTTGCCCACTCTCGTGCGCTCGCTTTTGTCTCTCTCCTTTGCTGTCATTTTCTAACTTGGTGTCAGTTTATTGGTGTGTTGGGAGGATTAACAGAAATTCATGTTTCAATAAGCAAAAATCAAGGTGAAAATGAAGAAAACACATTGTATCATTTGAGAGTTTCTTTACTGACTAGCATTACACATTTTTGCAAATAATTGTGATAATTTAATTTTCCCCACTACACACATATGTATTTCCCTTTCTTTGTCATGGCCGAAGAGTCGCACTGTGACAGAAGAGTACAGACAAGAGAAATCCAGACACCCCCTAATGTGTAAACCAAAATTGTTTGGCAGAAAATAGTGTCTTTATGTAGGACCTCTTAGCTCATAATTAGACACGAATGGCCTTTAACAGTAAAACAGTAATGTTTGCTTATTAGTATATCAACAACTATACCAGTTTTATTTAAATACTGACACTGGTTATCTGTGTGCTGATAGGACCTCAGTACATGCCCCTTTTGGAGACATAACACTCCATTTGGTGATTTTATACAGATAAAAAGGCTTTTCAATGTTGAGGTAAGCCGTCGTATTTATTCAGTGCCAACATGCCAGCTTGGTAACTTTGGGTATCTGATGTACAACATTAACTAGCAGTGACTGTCTAAATAATGTTTTGGCAAATAACAAAAAAACAATTATTTCTTCTCTCATAATCTTTGGAGGATTTGACATTTTATTGTTTTCGGTTTAAAAACAGTGGCTGTGATGAAATTTAGAGGGAGAAACCCAACAGGGTTTGCTGACTTTTCACTGTAAGGTTCCACTACTGCACATGGGGCTTTGAACTGCTGCTCCACTCCACTGGAACTTATCTTACTGCCCATCTGTTAAAGCAGAAAAACCTCAAGGGGAACGTGACTCAGAAAAATGTGTGAAAACCACTGCGCTGGGTTGTTGAGTACAGTTGCCTACCTTGCAGCTAATCAGACTGAATACAGTCTACAGCAACACCTCACACCCATCATTGTCATAATTTCACAAACCTAGCCCTGTGTTAACTTAAGTCTTCATAATCCGAAAAAGAGCCGGACTGAAGCAACATTATTACAAATACGCTGTGTCGTGTCTTGAGCCTCACCACATGTTTCAGTCAACAGGCGGCCGGTCAGAGACACAGGCAGCTGCTTCTCAGGACCTAAAAATACCCTGTCGGAGGAGAACAGACCAGTTCCCAGGTAGCAGGGGAATGGCTGGAATGCCAGGAAGGGTCACCCAAAACCACAACCACACACAAGCAGAGACCCAGTCAAGCAAACTGGGCTCTACACTCCCAGAGGTCAGGGAGAGAAACGGCTGACATCAGCCAAAGACGGTCACTTTCCCTGAGGTTTTTTTCATAATGTAAGAAAAAACATTTAGAGAATCCGCACACCGGTTTAAAGCACCCAAAGCTTTATTGGATAAAAAAAAAAGGCAACATTACAACTACATTGTTTGCCCCATTGAAGATCCGATAGATAAGATTTTAATAATTGATTAATTAAATAATTTACATTTTCTGGATCCAGCTTCTCAATTGTGAGGATTTGCACCTAGTCTTTGCTTATAAGATAGTAAATTGAATATCTTTGAGTTTGGGATTGTTTGTCAGACAAGACAAGCAATCTGAAAATGTCACCTTGGGCTTTACGAATTTGTGATAAGCATTTGCAAGGGATTTATAATCAAACTATAAATTGTGAAAATTATCGGCGGATCAATCGATAATGAAAACGGTTACTTGCATTCTAGAGCAATTGCTCTTCATTTCCTTCAAATCTCTTGTGACGCAAAAAAAGAAAAAAGGTTTTACAGCCACTTCTTTCAAAATGTAAGTCTATGGGGAAAGTCTTTTGAGATCAGTGTGTATCACATGATGGACCCAGGATTAGTAATTCCAGTTTGGCCACTATATCAAATTGGCTTCAAAGCACAGAGCACTTCCTGTCCTATAAATACAGTATAGAACAGGATGTGCCCATAACTGCCTTTCTGCTGCTTTTTTTCCATAATAAAAGGACACGGTTCGGTTAACATTTACATATTTTGAGGCAAATGTCAAACCTGCTGTGTCAGTTCACCCAAAAGACACAAAAAAAAAAAAATATATATATATGGTACATTTTTAATAAAAGCTAAAAAATGTTTCTGGAAAGACGCTGGAGTTGAGTTTTGTTTTTCCAAATGTAATTTTTTTTCAAAGTTGTAAGTTAAATTCAACTTACTGCATTGGGGTGGTGGCAGAAATCTTATCTCATATATCTCAATGTATATCACAAACTTTATTAGATAAAAACTAAACTGAGAATACCAAGAGTTATAAGTGAGATAACATGTTTTGTGTGTGTGTGTGTGAGAGAGAGAGAGAGAGAGAGAGAGATTTGGGTGAACTGATTATGCTTCAGTAAATTATGTTAATAATAGATGTGCTTTATGTCATTGTGGTGTGACATTATATATTTTTATAGAGACTGCTACTTTTGCAGCCTTATTAAGGCAAGTTACATCACCCTGCAACAGAACAGTCTCCACTGCTCTACGATAGTTTGATTTAAAGCAGACTGAAATAGTTATTGTTAGGCTCAATCACACAGCACGAAACACCCAATATCAGTCATTTTTTATCTTATCCGTGTCAATCAATCCTATTTTCTCCTAACAAAAAGCACAGGGTTATGCATTATTACAAAATAGTTGAATGCTTTGACATTAGCTTTATTTAAACAATGGGAGTTCTGCAGGCGGTATAGTGTTATTTATTGGCAGCGGCATTTGGTAGACGCCTTTTGTTGAAACCTTACCCTCGCCACAGAAAGGTGAGCTGCCAGTCTAAGCCAGCAAAAAAAACTCCTGCCTCTCCACACCTAGAGACGGCACCTGTCCACCACTGCTAGTAGCCTAGTCTGTCAGCTGTATGCAAATAGAGCTTGTCCATAGAACACTGATTATTAAAGTCCTCAAAAGGTTTTACTCTTAACCTTATCAGGAAAAATGAAGACTATATCATCTTAACTTGACATAAAGTGGTTTCTAAATGTCGGCATGCAACGGTTAGTGTGCTACTTTATACTGCTGTCAAAGTTTCCAACTTTGAGACCCCTAACGTTTCCAGTGTACAGAAGTGTGAGTTGGATGGGCAAATAGCTTCGTTTGGAAACTCCTCTTAAAAAAAAGGTATCGCTGCTGCAGCACTGAACGCAGTGACAGAGGGGCAATGCACCAATACTGATACAAAACTGAGCATTGTCTTTGTATCCAAAGTCGGATGGATCGTATTCCTCTACAGCTCAATCGTTGTCCTAAAAACCCAGTGAGCCACACTGTTGCAGTGGGTGACATGTTCCTTCGTTACCATGAACACGAGCGCTGTAGTTTATTTTGAGTCAATCCTACTTACAACTTCCTGCTGCTGTAAATAGTCACTAGAGCACCAAATGTTTATCAATCCACAGCTGAAAATAGTCCGCAACAAATGCACTATTTACTCCAGTTCTAGTAATGTTGGCTGAAAGCTATACTACCCAGCTGTTTAGTGAAACTACTGAGCCTTTTTAAAACTTTAAATGATACATTTGTGAAACGTTTTAAAGATTTATGTATTCAGTAGGAATAAATGGGCATGGGGCCGAGTGCCACAGACAGGGTAAGAAAGTCGGAAAGTATTGAGAGACTGACAAACCCACTGCTGGTTTTGGCGCTTTCATTCAGAGAATATCACCAGCGTTATCCTTCAACAACAATGAACATGCGGTTTATAGATTTATGAATAACTCGCATAAAATAAATAAATACATAAATGCAGTGCCTTAGTCAAATCAGCTTTTATAATATGGCTGATTATACGGGAACACATGCCTCAGACTGGCAGGTGTAACAAAAATGAAATGTGCATTACCAGAGTGTGACCACACTGACAAGCCCTCCTTCACTCTTGACTGATACATAACTACACCAGTCACACATGTCTAAGTATGCAGGTTCTTGATTGAGCAAGAAGCTGTGAGTTGGTACTTGTAGATATTGAGTCATGCCAAGCAATCTAATAGCACGTTACACGAGAGCTTCAAACCCACCGACAGTCTTCTTTGAGTGTCTTCAAGTGCCATAATGTATTCGTTAAGCCTTCAGTGAATGGAAATCCTTCATGTCTGATGTATGCAAACCCCGTCTTCTCCCCCCTCTTGGTGATCTCTTTTTCATCAATTATGTTGACCGTTTTGGTCACGCATGATGGATTCCATTACCATGACAATGAGGGGAATGATGGGTGAGGAGAGGAATTGAGGGGGGTGTATGGGGAGGTGTAAAATCTGTACAGGGACAACTTTCTCATGAAGACTGAGACTTCTGACAACAAACGAGAGCTGTGGGGGACCCGCTGAAATTTGTTAAGGGGGATGGGTAAGCAGCAGGGAAATTATCATTTTATCCCAGTAAATCAAATGCCAACATTGCTCTGTTGAGGAGTTAGGATCCCTGGCTCCTTTCCTTCCTCAAACTCTTCATCATTATGGTGCTCGGGGCAATTAAACTTTACGAGCTTTAAAAACCGTTGTGCTGATCTTCCCTCTCAAATCTCAAAGCAAAACTAATTTAAATACAAAACATTTGCAGTATATTTCACTTCCAAGGATTCCCACCCCGAAACACCTAAAAATGTTAATATACAAGGCCCAGCAAAGTTCTTTAGGAAAAACCATTAACAAAAGGTCAACAATTAGGTTCAGCCAAGGGTCAGTTCTTTCAGCCCTGTTCAATGCTGGAGACACTGCAGTGTCCACATGTGTTGTGGAGACATGTATTTATTCTATAGTATTCTAACTAACTAATACACTGAAATACTTTGTTTTTGTATTTTTATGCTAAAAGAAAGAAAACTGTTTGACTGATGTTTGAATTAATTTAGCTATAGCTCCAATACAGACTTGGCCTGTTCATCTTAAAATTATGTTCCCTAATACACCTACAATACTGACAAATTGGACACTATGTTTGATCAATTAATTAGGTCTTCTGTTAAGCCATAGGTTACACTCAAAGACAGCACCACCTTATTAGGATGTCATGTTTTTCTCAAAACAAATGGAACAGTTTGAAAGAAGTATAGATAGAGGTATAACTTTACTGTATTAATTGTCAATGCAAAGCCACTGTGTCTTTTCTGCAACAAAAATGTTGCTACCAGTATTTGAAAATAAAATAAACCAGCTGTCATTTGTGTCTGAGACCCAAAATATACTATTATAGCTACAGTTGATTTCTAAAACATGTTTAAAAGTTTAGACGTAGCTGAATGAAGGAAAGTTTCTGATTTGTACTGAATTTGGCCAACAAGCCACCATTTGTTGATCAACTTGTCTTTATTGCTGCTCCAAGAAGATCTCAGAGGTACAGAACTGCTGTTGATGTGGGAATAATGGGAGAATAATGTGCCTCAGGCGAGGTGAAGATATTTTGGTAATAACAAAAGGTTTATGCTGCTACTATAAATTTGGCACACTGTATTTTAGATAAGTGATAAAAAAAAAAAAAGCAGAAACACATACAGATATTTCTTATTCTATGCTATCTGAGCCAGCTGACACAGTTTTCCACGTTAATCATTGTATTGCGTGTGTGTGTGTGTGTGTGTATGTGTGAGTGAAACCTTTGTGTGTTTGGCCTATCTAACAGCCCTCACTTGATTCTAATTAGATGTGTCTTCAGACTTCTCCTCAGGCTTGTATGAAACTAATTACAGACAGCGAGGAAACCTGGGCTGAACTAAACTGCACTGCAGGGCCTGCTTCACTACAACAAATAAAAGATCTTCATTTGCATGTTTGCCTTAAAATGTCTGAGTTGTGCTGTCGACCACAAAACGACCGAAGGAGTGAGGGACTAGAAGGCGACAAGGGATCTCTGCTGAAGGCTCCTCATGAACAAGACCTTGTACTCATTCTACAACCATTTTATCCACAAAAACAGGTTCTAGGTGAGCAAAACTGGCCTGTTATAATAAAGGTCTGGAACCAAGGACCTCGTGACACCAACACCAGCCCATCATTTTTGCTTTCCTCGTGCTATGGCCAGACACAATGGGAATTTGCTTTCAAATAGATTGAATAAAAGATGATTGACAGCTGTCTCTTGATGTTTTTAGAAACGTCACATTTTTCCTAAAATCTCCAAAAAAATAAGATTTATTTGGAGGCATAAAAAGTCATGTAAAAATGTTAAAACACTGCGAGTACAAAAAGAACGGATTGGTTTTTATTATTAACTGTAACTCAAATCACTCATCATCATGACATCGAGACAATGTTTTGTCACTGCAGTATACTGATGATGCAGACTACACTCTTAGCATTATAACAAGTAGTTTATCTAAACCTTCACCCGTTCCCAGTGGAAAAAGTTGCTTCTTCTAGACTTCTGTTTTTTTTCTTCCAGTTGCAACATATGTGTGACCAGTAACGTGAAGTGTTGCTCAACTTGGCTCAGGCTTTATAATACAGTGCTTTTTGGCAATGTCTAGAGCGGTGCCTCTAGTTCTGGCTATTTGTCAAATCTGCCTTTAAAGTCTGTCTGAGACTAGATCCAGTGTTTGAGGACATTCCTGCTCGGTAATACAGCCCTTCAGTCATATGAAACTAGGGAACAGAGCAGAACAGAGCAGAACAAAAGAGAAAAGACAAGGTGGCTTAAGCTGGAATTTCATGTTAAGGCTCTGCATGTTTTCAGCAGACACAACACCAGGATGGGACTGTTGTTGTAAACATCTACCAGTCTGTAATTTACATGTAAACAGCCTATAACTCGTATGAAGGCCACATTCACAGGACAGGCCTTCATACTCAATTCTGAACAGCTGCTCATATTGCATCTAATTTGTTTAGACTATTGTAGAAGCTCAGATCGAACGGCACATCAGTCATTTGAATTTCTGCATAAGATAAGAACATTTTCGGGATCAAACTTTGCATTTAGCTTCTTCTGGTTTGTTCTCTTAAGTCTCATATCTCCTGCAAACATAAACAGTTGTGCCAGAATAAAATGTATTCTATAAAATATGATTTAGGATGTGTTTAATTTAATTTTATTCTTTTAAGGATATGGTTTGTATCTTACAGCATTATGAACTAACAGAAATGTTGCAGATGTGGCAATAAATATAGAAATATAAAAACATTTCATTTGGTTTCGAACACATTTCATTTGTTGAGCTATCAGAGACTAGAATTTTTGACTGTATTCATGCATCTCTCTACATACCTAAAATGCTGGCATTTGACATCAAATGCACCTTCTGTCATAGCAATTTTGAAAAGCGGCACACGGATCATTCAAATACAGACTGCATCTGATCCAGCTCTGTATGCCACATAATGTAGCAGCCATATATGAGATAGCTGTCAGAAGTAAAGCTGAAAACATTCTACCCCTGCATCAGACAGTATATCACCAAGCCATCCAGTCAGTGCTGCTGTGAGTTTAGCTGACTCACAGAAACCTTTTCCGCTGATTGGGGCAGGTTGAGTGAGCAGAACAACGGTCCCACAGCAGAGAGGTGTCAATAATATCAGGAGCAGGTAGCAGCAGCCTGTCATCACTGGTGGCTCTTGACCAATTTGCTGCATGGGCCGGTCTGAGAAATTCACCTCTGCCAATCTAAGATGCTTTATTTTTGCCTGCTTTGTTTCGGAGGAAGGATAGGCCAATAAGGCCATATGGATAGTTCCTAGAAAGAAGATGATTTGTTTATAGACCAAATAACCACATTAAAAAGGTTTTGGCTGATTTAATACTTAAAAACTATGGCTAAAATCAAGGTAATTTATCACATGTAGCAAAATGTGATGGTTGACTGTTGAATGTTTATCCACCCCAACCTGTGCACAATCATTTCAAGTTGAAAGTATCCTATTTCCCTTGTTATATTCCCTCTTTCTTTTTCCACACACTAGAACATCGGGACAAATATAGTAACTCTTATATCGATCTATCTTGGCTGTTAATCTAACTTGGCACAGAACAGATCCACGAGGAACGGCTGAGAAAGAATGAAGGGAAGGAAAAGGGTGGAAGTAGGGAACAGGGGAGGAGAGATAAAATAAAAAGAGACAGAGGCAAGAGAGGGAGGGAAACATGGTATGGAGAAACATTTTCACACTGTGTTTACTGTTCTTCACCCTGAGAGAAAACGCCATGACTCAAAGTGATGGGATAGCAACAGCGTTGGCATCATTAAACTGAGAAGCAGGCAATAATAAAAAGCCACTGGGCGTTGTTGTGTCTGCAGGCAAGGAAGGAACTGTTTCTAAGAAGGGAAGACAGAAGACAACACTGTTTACTCTACAGCCTCAAAACAGAACAGCTTGCTGATCTTTATAGTTATTCTTTGAAATAGTTCATTTAAATCCCCTTGGATATCATGCAGACTCAACACAAGGACTTTCTTTTCATGGTCTGTTCACCACTGCAGAGAGAGAATGCACAGTCTGTACTGAGAGAGATGGGAATATTATTACAGGTCAGCTTAATACTGAATCCAAAAATGTTTCAGTTATGTTTATTTCCACCAACAAAAATCCCCCCAGAATGAGGCTGCTGTCTGCAGCGAGCGGTCCAGGCGCAAATGCGCAGTGGAGTCTCAAATGATAAGAATCAAGTTATTCCCTTTATTCTGTTATTTAAAGCAATGTGATCCTCAAAAAAAAAAACAAACAACCCAACTGAGTTTCTGTGGATGAGTGAGCTTCACATTCATGGTGTGCCAATTCTATGACACATACTAAGCAGGTTTGAGAATGTAGTGTGTTCACACTGGAAAAGTGATTAAATAAAGTAAAGTCAAAACAGTCTGAATTCTGACTAAAAAGCCTTTGATTTTTGAGTGTTCTGTTGAGGACAATATTGTCCCATACTTCATACTAAAGTGCACTTTGACTGACATCTGATGGATTAACCTGCTAGAGCTACAGGACAAATCTGAGCTGTGGGCCTCTATTTACTTTATTTTATATTTTCTTTGCATTGTCTTTACTGTATTCCCTGTTGCCTTTAACAACCCATCAGGACCAGTGATAATGAGACTGACATTTTGTTTTTGCTTCAGTAATTCAGCCTGACACTGCACTCATGTTTCGTTTTGCTCTAACCATACAGTAGCAAGGGATGTATTCATCCTGCCAACTGCATTATCAGTCAGCACAGAAGCTGGGTAGCGGTTGCTAGGAGCAGTTAAACTAGCTGCTTTGAGAGTTGTTATTTCTGTCAGTCACCTTCCAACAATTTGTACAGCTGCATCAATTTCATCCACACACGTCGTCATTTCAGTTACCATTCTTTTGTCTTAGTTTTTCCATGGCTGTAGCTACGTAGCTAGTTATCCAGGTAGGAAAACAATGTCTTCATTCTGAATCCCGCCTATTAAGCTCCGATTGGTCAACTGTTTTTCCGATCAGAGGAAACAGCAGTCAATGTGCACAACCAGACTTATTTTATTTGCTGAACAAATCAGAGACGTGTGCGTTGATTCAGAGGTATGAAACCAGGCTAATGGCAGAGTTTTCATGTCAGATTACATAGAACCTGCCGTAAAGCCCTTTTAATTTCAGTTAATGTGCTTTGGCGGTGTATATTCTCATATTCCCAAACTAATTACCCCACAGTAAACTTGGGGCATTTGCCCATTTTGTTGGTTAGTTATCCATTCTTGACAAGGACCCGTTTAAGGAAAGGGTCTAACATAACAGCAAGTACCACAGAGCTTGCTCTTTATCATACTTTTTGATCATCCATCATGAGGAAGTTCTAGTGTGTTGCATAAAATCTTGAAAGTCAAAAATTCCAAGAATAACTAGGCAGCACCAATCCTTAAAAAAAATTCTATTCATAAGACTTAACAGTGCCTTAATTTACTAAGGATGTAATTAATTATAGCTGATGGGCCTCCCCCTGTGGGCCGTGAGCACAGATCTAATATAGTTAATAGGAAAGGACAGCGTGCTTTGAGGACGCTTTGTGAGCGGCTGTAAATGTTCTTGAGCCAAACCAGACAAAGCTCTAAGTGTGTGACTTGTTCCCAAGTGGCTGTGCTGTCTAATTAACTGAGACGGTGATTTGTATTACACAAGTATTTGTGTCTGAAAGCAGGCTGGGTGGGAAACAGTTCTGAATATGTAAACATAGATGCAGGCACACAAATAACACTTAATATTAACTTAACTGATCAATAAAATGTAGCTGTACTTCAGAGGTCGGCACTGTTACAAAGCCTAAAAGGTTACCTTCTCTGTGATAAAGCACAGCAGTTCTCCGACCTTGTTTTCCTGCCTTGCTGAAATTCTGCTGCATGACTCCCTGTCTACTTGCTGCTTCCCTCCATACCAGTTTGCTCTCATTTTCTTGCTTATTCCACTTGCCTCCCTGCCTTCAGACCCGCTTGTCTGCTACTCTGCCCACAGCACAAATACTGCAATATCCATTGAGCATAGATGGATGTTGGGCAGGCAAAAAAAAAACAACAAAAAAAAAAAAACAACCCCATGAACGACTGTACAAATACGCTAACAGCTACAATTACTAAGCTCATAATATTACTCATCCATTGAAAACACAAACCAAGAGTTTTGGTTACCATTGTCTTGTTTAAAGCTTTGGCCTGTAATTACAAAAAACACCTCCACTTCTCTAATCAGCTTTATTTTTAGATGCTGGAACACAAAGAAAAGATGGCCCATCATTTAGACAAAAGAGATATCTTAATAGCCGACACTGACGGACTGACAGAGGATGATCTTTGCCTATACGAACTTAAATGTTCTAAAGCCCTTCAGGGTATATGTGAACATTGTCCAACCTGAATCTCACTTCTGTGTCTGAATTCAAAGCCTGAGTGCCTTATGTTAGTTCTACTGCTACTTTTCTAAGTCTGATGAGGCGAGGTAGAGGAAGTAGGGCACACCTGAAATAGATGTACCAGGTGTGCTGGGAGCAGAGAGGAGGAAGTGAGGAGAGAGGAGAAAATGAGGGAGAGAGAGATAGCTTGTAACAGCTGACAAAGTCACTCGGGGATGAGGGGAGCGCTGGGGGGGGGGGTGAAGGAGAGATTTCCCTCCTCCACTTTACACATCTGTGGAAGGTTGCTAATGACCCCATTAAATATTGCACAAATTAAGCTAATAATGCCTTAATTAACTTGTTTTGCTATATTGAGTCACCAGTTAATTAAGTACACTTGTAAAATCTAACGCATTCTAACTAAACTAAAACTATGCGAGGCTCCTAATGATCAGCTTTTTGTTGACACGGCATTAGAGTGGTGTTGAAATGTGTTTCTAATATTAGACATTTGGGGAGACACATGGGAAGACCTGGTGCCAGTTTGAAGTCTTTCAAATTCTGTTTTTGTGTTTACAAAATTCTGTCTTTACACACACACGAACACACCATGAGACTAAACCTATCAAAAAGGTATCAAACTTCAATACTCTGAGTACTGACCGAAATATGTCCTTACATTGAGTATCGTTATGTTATGTTGACATTGAAAGCATAGTCAGAGACATAGTGTGCGTTCAGACAGAACGTGAAGCACATTTTAGAGGCAGTGCAATTGCGAAGTCAATAGAAAGACGCAATTAGACGCGATTACGCCCGGGGTGGTGCGAACTTACTCAAAGAAGTATATGTTCAAGTTGAAAAGATTTCAATTTGAGCATAAACTTTGCACTTATCCTGGGGCTTTATGAATCTGCTTGTATGAGAAAACAGAAAGAACTGGAATTTCTGGTGAGTTCTGAGTTCAGTCAGAGGCTGAACTGAACAAACACACACACAGGTAAACTCCCACAGACACGGTCGATGCGTCCATTTCTAGCTAGCTTACAGCTAACATCTGTACAGTTGGTATATTGGCCGTTTGAGCCAAATAAACACAAACGGTCCAGCAGCGAATGACACATGGCACAAATTCACTTCGCGGTCTGTCTTGATCCAAAAATCAAGAAACTTTTCTAACTTTAGACTATTTTTGTTTTACTGAAGTTCTTTGTTTATCCCTGGCACACTGAGTAGTTTGGTATATTTTGTTAAATAAAAAAAAATAGAAAAAGAAATCTCACAGCGTTCATCACCAGATAACATTTGCTTGTTAAAAGAAATTTCTATTTCCCAAACTAAGGAATCGAAAAAAGTATTGTTATGGTATTGGTGTGGTACCTGACAAAAAAAATGTTACACATACTAGGTATCACAGAGTTATATCAAACAAATAAAGACTTCAAGAATTTCCCTGAAATAAGTAAAAGCTAGTTATAGCAAGTTAAAAGCCTATGAAACTGCTTCAGACAAACAACATTTTACAGTTATTAACTGCATAAAGTGACATTACTCTGCCTACAAGAATAATATGAATAAGATTTCCATGTGGCAGATAATAAACAGACGCCTGAATACAAAAATCGATCTCTATTATTTGAAAGTGAGCGGAGGAGGGAGACAGCAAGCGCTTCCTGTTCGTCCCTGACGAGCAGCAGGAAGCCAGAAGCTTGGCTGCTTGGCTGAGAATATAAATGAAAAGCCCAGTGACTCATGGTCGTGATTCAGCTAGAAAAGGTGAATAAGTAATATGAAGTTAAAGCTCAAGGCATAAAAGCCTGATCAATGAACCCATCATAGGCATGTGTCCTTCTGCATAATCTCATAATCATTGTATTGACTCATTTTCAGGCGTTTTCAAGTCACTTACCCAGAAGTTGTTCTGAAAGAAGGCCATCTTCACTCAGAGATTCACAGCAATCTGTAAAGGAGGTGGAGGACAAGAAGTAGAGCGGCATTAGAGAAGAAGGTGACATTAAGACTTTTCTCGTTTTAATCCGCCTAACCTCCATTTTCTCCACAGCACAGTCTAAATGCTTGTGAGAATGACCTGGTGGGTGACTTTTGGGTTCAGTGTAACAATCGGTCAAATGCTCAGCCTTTTCTCTGCCCTCCGACATTAAGTATTGAAGTCTCTGCAAATTGCACATAAACAAGCTTCCAGAGAGTCCTGACTTTTTAAAAACTCCTGAGACACATTCAGTGTAGGAAGGGAGCTCCTGGGGGAGAACAGAGGAAAGCTTAACCAATTACTTCAAAAGGATAAACTCAGGACGGAGGGAGCTGATGAACGAGGCAGGGTGGAGGAGCGACAGGAGAGATGGGGGAGGGAATACACGAGAGAAGAGATAAAATCGATGGAGGGAACGAGGCAGAAGAGACGGAGGTAGCCACCAGAGAGATGATCACAGCTTGTGGAACAGGAAGCTGCAGTCCTCGGCTCTGATTGGCTGAGTCATATTCTGCCGCAGGCTGCAGTTTATCATCTCACATCTGTGAACACATTTTTCATAGCGTGTGGTTGCTTTTGTTTATTTACGGTTCAAGAACTACAATGTATGGTGGAAAAGAAAGCATTTATTTATTATTTTAGTAGCGTGAAAAAGCATCACAGCAGTAAAGGAAAAAAAACAAACTCCACATTATACAAATTCATACTACTACTATAATATATATCTATATCGAGAGATCGATTAAATTATTGATTTCTGGAAATATGCATATTCGCTTTCTTAGTAGTATGCCTCCGCCAACCAGTCAAGTTGCAGTTTAAATCCATCATTTTCCAGACTCATATCTGTAGTGAATACTTGAAAGGAATTAAATACGTTTAAAAAAAAAAAAAAAGGTTTAAAGTGTATTTTTTTTGGCTAAATGGAAGTTATCACTATATTGATGATACAGACGTATGATTCCAGTGAATATACATTGTTAATGAAGGATTATCATAGATATACTGGCTAAACATGTACACATGTACTTGATTACTATGTAAAGATGGATTCTTATAGACTATAGCTACACAAAATGTGGTGCTTTTGTTTTCTCCTGGCATTTTTAGATGCAAAGCCTCTCTATGAGCTGTAGCTGAAACTCATTCACAGGATCACGATAAGCTCGAATACATTAGTTTGCAGTCATGGGATTCAGATAACGCTCGAAATTCAAAATGAGGTAGGAAGGGAAAGGCAGAATGGACGAGATGGAGGGAAGACCGTACTGTGCTAGATATTGTTTACTCATTGTGTCGTCCCAGTCAACATGTGCGTGAAATCTGAAATCGCCCACTTCATTCTTAAATTATGGTTAAAACCTCTTTTGAGGCCAGTGACCTTTGAGTCAAAAGTGTCACCTATTCAGTGTCCGACCAACCGTAAAATATGGTCACAATCTCCCCTACTGTTCCTCAGTTAGGGTGTTGAATAATGGCCAAAAATGTGTTTTTCCAGGACATTATGTCACAGGGAAGTTGACCATCAATTCTTGGGTTATGGCCAAAAATGTGTTTGTCAAGGTCATTTTGAGATCACAGTGACCTTGACCTTTGAGAACCAAATTCTAATCAGTTTGTGTTAAATTTGAAGACATTCCCTCCAGGCGTTCCTGAGATACTGCGCTCAATATGGGACAGACAGCCAAAAACATGATGCCTCCGGCATCGGCATAACAAAAATCGAATCAATTACATTGGAAGTTTGAGTTGTCATGAGTGCAGCGTTTTCATGAATAAGAGACTTTTTAATTGGCTGATGGTAAGAGGGAATATCCTAACAGAAGCTGAGCGTGTACCTTCTGACCCCCTACTCACACACACACACACACACACACACACACAAACACGCGCAAAAGCACTGGAATTTGGTCCTGTTCCTTTCCAAAAGAATCCATAATGCGAAAGTGTTTCCCCAGAGCTTCCCTCAAACAGGGTTCCTGTTATCTGTTATTCTGCTGACTGTGTGTGTGTGTGTGTGTGTGTGTGTGTGTGTGTGTGTGTGTGTGTGCGTGCGCACGCTGACAGCAGCCCTTTCTCTGTACTGGCACAGACTCAGCTCAGGCCTGGTGAACTGGCGTCAGGCACCAGCAACAGACACAAAAACAAACACAGCAAGACCTACTGTACTCACTCACACACACTCCTCACACCTCGTTAATTAGCTCAGCAGTAGGACTGGCAGAGCAGGTTAGCCCGGCATAGGAGGGAGATAGATACAGAAAGATAAAAAAAATATATATTATAGTAAAGCAGAGCCCGGTGATAATTCAATATTACAGTTTATTGATTCAGTGGAATGGTAGAGTGACAGATGATCATATCCTGTGAGAAGTTTCCAAATTAAATTAAATACAAACTCATAACTTCGATAATGATTATTGTAACACATTTCTGTGAATCACATAAGATATTATAAAAAGAATTTCTTAAAATAATAGCGCATGATATTTTATTGCTCGTGCTGCCTCATTTCTCACTTGTATGTTATATGACTGGTTATTGTAGCTATTTTTCATTTTAATTATATGGTATTCAGACAATGCATTTAAAGTAAATGGTCTTCTTTTCCTTTCGGCTGCTCCCTTTCAGGGGTCGCCACAGCGAATCATGCGCCATAAAATATCTTATCTTCTGCAATAACTATTTGTGATTTCAGAAGACATTTTGAATATTTAGAAATTTCTCAAAAGAACTTTTTGGGGAAACAAACATTTATGCTGACAGAAACCATAACAGTCTAATAAGTTCAGAAAAGTGTGTCACTTAACTGTGATGCAATATTTTAGACCACGAAATGACAAAAAATACGCTATATTTGATATAATATCTAATTTGATTGAATCATGATATTGATGTTAAATCCATATGTTGCCCAGTTCTACAGAAAATGTATGCCTCAAACTAGGGCTGCACAATATAGTAAAAAATAAAAATATAAATCAGAGTACGATTAGTTTGACAGATATTACAATTGCGATATGAATCACGATTAGTGGGAATGATAATTTTTGAGGTCTGTACCAAACAAACATGTTTTCTTACATATGGAGAACAAGATCTGTAGGCTGGGGCATCTCTGCAGCACTACAGCACTTAATTTACTGTTTCTGGGCAGATTTTCATGGCAAAATACTCATGCAGGGGGACAGTGATCCTGACCAAACCCCCAGATGGTTTCAGGGGAACGGAAAGAGGGGACAGAGGGAGGACAACAAATATAACCAGGCACTATGATGAAGAGGGAGACAGAAGCTACTTGTTTTTATTCTTATGACAGCCTGGTGCGCCATATTGAAACATACTGTAGATCTGAGCTAATTAGCCATTTTGTTTTAATCCTCACGGTTTTGACACAGCACGATCCAGAAACACAAAGAGAGAGAGAGGTGCGTACTGGGACCCCATGTGGATACCAGCCACGGTGGGATGTATAGAGGTATCTGACATTTTCCATCTGGTTCCAACTAAACATTGAGCTGAAATCAGCTCTGAGGTAAACAAAGCCCAGAGAAGAAGTGGGACACATTGTGTGACCTTGATTCCTCATGCTCAAGATCATTTTCTGTTCAGAAATGAAATGCCTGCACACATTTTGGTCTTGCTGTGTGTGTCCCCATGCACATATGGTTTAACCACAGCAGCAAATCTCAACCTACTGCAGACACAAATACTAAACTGTAAGAAACCTGAACAGATACACACAGAGGAGAGGCTGGGAAACTAAAATATATGATAATTTGAGTTGCCTCAGTGCATCTCTTACTGCAGTTTCGGTTATAAAAAAAGACAGCAAATAGGGATCCACTTTATATATTTGTGGCTGATATATTATTCTCAGATAAATGAGAAAATGAAATTATTGTTATTGTTTCAATAATGGAATTTCAGCCGATAATTTAGTCAAATAACGTGGAGTCTTTTATTCAACAGCTGGAGGTGTAACATTGAAAGTGTAATCATGTCACAGGCAGACAAATACATTCATATTAGTTTCAATGATGCGTGTTAGCACAGTGTTAAGGGAGAAAAAGTCAAAGTAGAATGTCAGGAAAAATGTTAAAGTTAGCCTTTATTGTCCTCTTCATACTTGTGCAATTGCAAGAGCAATGTTATTCGGCATCATATACTGTACAGACCTTTTTCACAGACGACATTTGGCATGTCATATCAGGAAAAGCACAGGTGCATTGACACCAATAACATGTAAAGCAACTGTATTCTATTTAGGTGAGCCAGTTCCAGGGTCCTGCAAGCTGACTCACTGTCATGGCTAAGTGGGACACTTGATGGAACTGAGTCATCAATAATAAAATTTGTTTCACTTGTGATTTTCCTGCCATTACAAGTCAAAATGTCTTCCAAGGTCTACTGTCTACAACAAAAGTATCAGTTATTGCCTTCAGCCCTGAAATTCCATACTGGTGCATCTATAAACTGTAATATTCATTGAAAAAGGCCACTAATAACAAGGTTTTAAAAGCTTGCGTACAAAGTACAGTTTCAAACAGACGAAACACAAAATATCACTTCAAAATGTTAAATGTGGGTGGGTTGATCTTAATAAACATGAGAAATAGTGCTTCAAACTTCAGCCATCACAGATTCACTTTCTTTCAATTTGAATAAATTCAAGCTAATTGGATTTAGTCATGGGGTCTTAAGAAAAGGCAGGAAAGTTATTTCTGAACCAAGATCCTAAGAACAGCAGTTTGGTCATCGATGCAGAAGTAAACTGGGACTAGGGAAGAACAAACTCCTACACAGAACCGTGATAGTCGATCCAAACTGATTTCCTCATTATTATCTTTTACTTTTTAAATAGTGAAGGTGCAGGTTTTATGATAGCAGAGAGGAGAGGATTGTTTCGAAGATGTGACTAAATTCAAAAAGAAGCAGAGGCCAAGACGTGCTCAATCAGTAAATCCAGAGAACCGTAAGCTGTTTTGGAATATGAAAAAAATTGTATCCAGGTACTCGTAGAAACAAGAAGGTAAATAAAAAAAAAAACTTTATTTAGTCTGATATATCATTTAAAACGTCAACCGTTTGACCGAAACAGGATCTTCTTTAGTGCAGAAATAATACGAATACTAAATCAAAACCACAAATGTAAAAGTCATGGTAGTGCTTGAGGAAAAGTCAAGGGATCACTAGTCAGTAGGAATCATCCTCTGGGGACCACGAGTGTTTGTACAAAATTTTCATGGCAATCCATCCAATCATTGTTAAGATATTTCAGTCTGGACCAAAGTGGTGGAATGGCAGAGAAACATGACCATCCCTAGAGCCACGCAGCTGGCAGGGCTATTTTTATAAAAATCTTACTTTCTGTTGTTTATGAGCAGGTATTCTGACACTTGTTTATAATTAAATGCAAGCATCATTTAAAATTGCTACTATCAATGCCTTGTAATCCTGTTTCCCTGACAATCTGTGTACATTCATGCTTGATCGACCCTGGTTTCTCTTTAATGCTAGATGATTATGATGACGACAGGTGACAGAGTTCCCGCGAGCAGACACACGAGCAGAGAGAAAGCATGGAGAGACAGAGCAGCAGCATAGTCACACAGAAAGTAAAGTAAATAAAGAAACACCGATTTGAGGAGAGGATCATATCATCAACCGACAGACAGCAGGTCAGTCAGAGAGACAAGGCAATCAGCCCTATCAATGGTGACACACTAACGTCTTCTCCTGCTCTCTGCCACCTACACACTGCCGGAAAACACACAGATGGCTGCCATGAAAAATTAGGACTTAAGAAAAGCAGATGGGGAGAAGTGAAAGAAAGTCTGATACACGGACAAAAAACTATCCACAACCCATTTAATTCCTGCAGGAAATAAATGGTGCATCCCCTCCACCCATACTAAGCATTTCTGTTTTTATTTCCCTTTCTTCTGCCAGAAAGAGATCTACTAGCAGATGTCTCTAGGGGAGAAGAAGAAGAAAAGGTGGGAGGGTAGGTCAACACAAACTCCTGCCTCCTCACCTGCCTCTCTCCCTTCTCTGGGTGAGGGATTGATTGATTTCTATTATTTTCGTGTGCCCAACCCTCATGGGTTTACAAGACATCAAAAGTACAGTTGCAGTTAGCTACAAAAAGGTTCCCTTCCTGAAGCGCAACTGTATTGTTTCATAATAATCCAGCCAAAAATAAAAAACATAAATGTAAGACATTTTACTAAAAAAGTACATCCCTCACGTCATCTACTTCACCTGGGTCACACAACAAACAAAGTCTGTCCTCCTCTGCAGTGGCATTAAACCTGCTGGTCTCTAGGGCTGATGGAAATGTGACCATAACTGTGCACATAGAGATCTTAAATTATACTTCACATTAGGTTCTACACTGTAGCTATTCTCTATTCTTTGAGAGAAGAGACGAAAGAGTTTGGACAGAAATTACTCCTCACGACTTTCCTAACACGGTCAGTGAGAATGCCGGATATCAGCCTCCTCCTCTGGCTCAAAGAGCAAAATAAAAATGGAACTGGGTTAAATGTGCCAAGTGTGGAATAAAGATGCTTCTCTAACCTCTGAACAGGCACATTTGTCACAAGCTCAGGGAGCAAAGCAGTGGGGAGATAGAAAATGACACAAAGGAATAGAGCAAAAGAGAATAAGGACAGGTAGAGGTGAAAAATAGAGAGGAGTGAGGCGAGGTGGGTGGGTGGTGAGATTCAGAGATAAAACAAACCAACAAGCCATATTGCAGAATCAGACAGGTAAACATAAACAAGCCTCCAAACAGGTGAAGGACAAGATGGCAAGATGAAAGTAATATAAAAATGGGGCCTGTGTGCGATGGGGTTGTAACCTCACATAAAAAAAATGAGTCATTCACAGGCTCTCGGTCGGCTCGTACGACAAGTATGCCTCTTGCTTGGAGAAGGTATCGGGTCAGATTTTCCGCGAAATCCATTGGTTTTCTGTGATGTTCTTGCGTGCTCCCGAGCCTCTTGCCTGCTGATTCAACACAGCGCAGCATGGAGTCTGATAACACCAAAAAATGCCCGGCTCCCAGCACAACACTGACTCCAACACAATCTCCATGCAAGGATGGAAAATATAAACAAAAAAAGTTTTATCTGCTGAATCCCATCAGGCCAAATGAGAATCAGATCGACGTCAGGGTAAAACACGGGTCAACACTGGAAAGGTGTTTGAGGCATGGAGAGACGCTTTGTTTTGGGCAGAAAAACCAACAGAGTTGGCTGTGTTTCGTGTTTTGGTCGATATCCAGAGTGCTTGAGTTCGAGCCCACGCTTGGGAAGGTAGTGGTTGCAATCTGAAACCTCACCGCTAGAGGCCACTGAAAACTACACATGGCCGCTTTAAGTGACACAGTGACAAAATTGTTCCCTAAAACATTCTGAAAATATTCAAAGCCATGGTTGAAGAGAATTACAAATTATATAAGTTCAAAGAGGGATCATTAGTTTGTATTTTATTTGCGAAAAATGGTTGGGGAGATTGTAGCTGCAGCTGGTTCTCTGAGGTATTCCATGCTTTGACCAGATGGAGCCGTACTTCATTGCGACACGCGATATTCCATAATCGATGACGTCAATTATGTCAGCGAATTGCCCCAGCCCTAATTACAGGCCTGCGACAGCCACAGATAGTAGATTTGTTTCTTTTTTTTGTCCGCCAGAGCATTAGATTTATTGATTGCTGTCGCGATGTAAAGAGAATTTCAACAAGCATAACAAACAACGCGTCTGAAATACAACACCTACCCCAGCTTTATTGCAGTCAGATTTCTATTTCTAAAGTGCAGGTGTGAGGCACTGAGACAGGTAGGACAAGGACAAACGGACTGAATTTATAGAGCAGCTGGAGCCTTACAAAGAAAGTCTACTGCACAGCAGACCGACACGTCTGTCCTTCAGTATTAGTTTTAAACCTGATTTGGCGAAGCATGGAGGAGAGATCATTTTGTGTCAGCCCTAATTTCCCCTTCACTGCCACTGACACTCTTCTGCACTCCTCTGCCACATCTACCAGCGTGGGATGACTCATTGCTGTGGCTGGTTATTTAGAGCAAGACTTCAATGTGGACATTTAGTAGTTTTTTTTCCCCATGAATTTAAAACTTATGTAGGTTGATGTGATCAGTCTACTACCAGTCCAAGCTTTCAGGTAATCTGTACTGAAATCATTCAATTGAGCGTCTCTTTCCATTAGTCAGAACATGTTTTTGACACAAAAGGAGCACAACAGCTTATTTCTGCATACTTATTTCAAGGATCCTTTAAAGTTATCCATCTCTTTCCACAGTTGCAGTCTGCATGATCACTATTGACTGTCATGACAAACACATATACTCCGGGGGGGGGGGAATCAGTAGTGTTATGTCGATTTTATTTATATAGCCCAATATTACAAATCACATATTTGCCTCAAAAGAGCTTTACAATCTGTATAGCATACAACACCTATCGTTAGACCCTCAAATTCGATAAGGAAAAAAAAAATGTTAAGAGGACAGGCTACACAAACACACAAGAGGCAAAGCTCAAGCCTACCATTCACACAGGTGTGGTAAAACGCTTGACCCTTGGGGACAACATATGGTGAAGGGAATCTAAGCTCAAAAGGTCCACTTCTGAGCTTTCAGTGCATCTCATGATCTTCATTCAATGAAGGGAGCTGGCTCAGGAGTCATCACGTGACCAAAAGTTCAGTTTAACGCTTGTCTGAAAAATCAAATCAACAACAATTTTAGGGCTCCAACTTACGATTATTTTTATTATTGATTGATTTGCAGATTATTGCCTCGATTAATTGATTACTTTTTTAGTCTGTAGTAAAAAAAAAAAGCCCACTATAATATTCTAGCGCTCAAGGTGGCATCGTCAAATTTCTTTGTTTGTTTTGACAATCAGTCTAAAACCTAAAAATATTCAGTTTCAGAAGCTCAAACTAGAGAATGTTCAGCATTTTTGCTTAAAATGTTACTGGAACGATTAATCAATTATCAAAATAGTTGCTGAGTTATTTTCTGTCAATTGACTAATCGTTTCAGCTGTAAACAATTTCAATAATCGATTATTCATTCGTGTCATTTATTGAGCAAAAATGCCAAACATTCTCTGTTTCCATCTGCTCAAATGTAAGGATTTGTTGCTTTTCTCCGTTTTATATCATTAAGTGAATATCTTTTGTGGCTTTTGTACTGTTGGACTGCAATTTGAACACGTCCGCTTGGACTCTGGGAATGAGCATCTCTCAATATTTTCTGACATCTTCTAAACAAAAAGATTAATTGAAACAATGAAAAAACTTGGTAAGTAGTCAAACTTATGTATGAAGCTAAAATATAGATTCAGTCAACTATCTGCATGTGACCCTGATCTTCGTCAATATTCAGTACCCTGGTGGTGATTCATTGTGTGTCTGTTGTGAAGAGAAAGATGATTGCTACAATCAACACATTCAGCGCCCCCAAATTGTCAGCACAGCTCACAAAGCCAAATGAGTCAACAAGAGCACTAAAAAACTAAAACCAGAGCCTGCACTTAACAATGACACACTGAAACCAACAATCACATCACCGCCAATTTGAGGACAGAGTTACACCCTGTATTTAATGACTAAAGCAGCTTCAGAAACAGCTATTCTCTTAAAGCAATAAACAGGCTACTTGGTGAACGTGTGCTCGAGCCGTCAGTGACAGAGTGAAACAGTGAGACAGCAAACACAATAGACAGGAGGCAGTGAGAGAGGGAGAGAAGCTGAGTGATAAACACAACCCAGGCTGTCAGCTCCCCATTGTCCTGGCCTGAATGTGCTTTTGTAACTGCAGCATACAACCCCAGTCCAGTCCATGACAACGTGCCAGGCGGGCATCACTTCCAAGCCCCGCCATGGCCAGCGGCGTGAGAGCAGAGAGTGCACAGCGTGACAACAAACCCTCCCGCAACATACGCCGAGGTCCATGCACAGCTAGAGATGAGCATGTTTGCAGAAGTGCAGCTGTGAATTAAGACACTGCAGTTTACTGTATCTGAAGGGAGACTGAGGACACATTTCCAGCTCTTAGTTGTGTTCCAGTTGTAATTCTTTTCTATTCTTAGTAGCTCATTAACAAGGCTCCGTGTCATTTTTATAGAAACTTTTCTTCTGTGCAGCCACATACTAGACAAACTATACACAGTATATCTGATATTTGTTAAATGATCATTATGTAGACCAACTGTAAATGAAGACATGTTTCCCTCCTTTTTTTTTTTTGTTGTGAACTGATCGCACCTTTAAATCACTTAGTCACTTGTTTTGTCTGACCGACCCCAAAATATTGCATTTAAATGATGCAAAAACAGAAAAGGCAGCAAATATTACATATCAGAAGCTGGCAAATGTTTGGCATTTTAGCTTGATAAATAATCAACTGATTATCAAAATGGTTGCAGATTAGTTTTCTATTAATAACTGATGCCTTATTGTTCCAGCTCTACTTATCTGATCTCTGTCATATTAATATAGGAAGAACAATAAAATCAGCTGTTTAAATACACAATCAAAAAAAAGTGATTAAGGCTGGAACTAATAATTGTTTTCCTTATTGATTAATCAGCCAGTGGAATTCTTGATTAATTGATTCATAGTTTGGGTTACAAAATATCAAGTGCAAGTTCGCACATTGAAATTGCTTGTTTTGTCCGACCAACCACCCAAAACCACAAGACATTCCATTTGCAATGATATGAAAACACAAAAAGGCAGCAAATCCTCACATTTTTAAGCTGGAACCAGGGAATGTTTGATAAATGACATAGCCTAATTAATCTATAATTAAAATGGTTGCAGATTCATTTTTTGTTGATTGATTAACAGACTAATCGTTTCAGTTTTACTTATCTGATTACAGTTCTATGAACAGGAAAATGATAAAATAGCATTTTTAAACTAGAAATTATGAACATCATTATGTAGTCCAACTGTAAATGAATACACATTTTAAGCCGGTCATTATATTCTGGGTTTCCCTCCTTGTGGCTGTGGCTGATTCCTTTCTTCAACTCTGTGGTAATTAAAAAAAAAAAGAAAAATCTCAAATTGAAAAATCACCCTCCATGCTGCTTTTAAGCTAGATAATTTTCTTTATCTTTCACCTCTCCTTATCACTATTGCCTTCTGAGCACAGCACAGCATAAAATGAACCAGTAACCCAGAAATAGATCCAGGACCAGAGCCAGGGGGGACGTGCTCCTCCATCCTGCCCCAGGACCCTCCCATCTGCCATAAGGAGACCTTGGCTAGGCTCATTCACAACCTTAGGCACAGGTTAGGCTTTTGCACAGGGGACAAGATTTCACCTGTTGTCAATTGAGATTTTAGACATTTAATCATAACTGCACATGAATTATGATTAAATAAATTGCACTGTAAACCTGAGATCTGCAATGAAAATACGAGGAGTTTTGTTTGTGTTTTCATTACGTAACAGGTTAACTTTACTGTTTCCTGCCTCATATTTCCTGCCTCTGGGTTCTGCCCTGCTTGGCAAAGAAGAGGGAAGGCCTTGCAGCGCTCTAGCCTACATATGAGAGGCTACACATGTATAATTCATATTTGTCAATGGTACCATATAATGTGCTGAGGGAGAGCCAATAGGAAGAGAGGGAGGCAGGATCACAATAAGTAATAGTAGGAAGATCATTATGGGTCAAAGAGAGAGAAAGAGAAGTCATGAGGGAAGTTGAAGATTCTGGCTGATTAACTCTGCATGGCTGCAAGCGTGTGCACATGAGCGTTCTTGCTTGTTTGAATATTCAAGAAAAAGGACTGCTCAGCAGGTTGTTGTCAGATAAAGCGTCAGCTCGGCACAGGCATCCAGTCCATTCAAATATAAATGCAAAACAGGGAGCTCTTACTCAACTGCTTCATTCTTTTCTCCTCACCTCCCCCCTTCTTTCTGTCAACCTCAAATCGCTGATGTCTGCAGAGGTAAAACTCAGGCGCGAAAAAGCATCAGGCTTTACAAAAGTGTCTGTGGTTTAGTATTGGTTGTGTGCTGCATGGCTGTGAGGAAGAAGCAGCCAGTCAACAAAAGCTTGAGGGTGTCAGGTGGCCAGCCTCTTTACTTTCTGTGACCACCTAAATGACAATCGGTAACTTCATATCTCAATTGGAGTGATTCAAGCACCGATATCTTGCAAAATACAACAAAATGGGCCCATCTGACTAAGACAAAAACCAAACTGAAACTGTAACACCTGCTGTCACTGATCCTAAAACGGGTTCAAGCTAAATCCTGGGTTTCAAACCTCCACATGTTGACACTGGTATCTGAATATATCCAAGCTTTACATTGGATGTTAAGTGCTTTTACAGACCGTCCAACCCTTCACATTGATAAATTCACCAATACATTGGCACTACTGCAAATCCACTAAAACAGTGTGGGGTCACTTATCATAATCTTCGGTATAGTGACAATGTGAGCATCTAGCATGGCGCTCACCCACTCAAGCAAAAATAATGGGATCTTAGGATCACCAAAGTCACTAAGCTTCCGCCTCTGGATACCATGAATGCCTCTACAAAATTTCATGGCAATCCATGTAGTTGTTGAGATATTTCAGTCCGGACAAAAGTGGTCGACTGACCGAACAAAAAACAGGCCAACATTGTCATTCATAGAGCCGCTATGGTGGATAAAAACATTTCTGTATGCTAGCAGCATTGAGGTATAATCAATAAAGCAAACAGCCTAATGAAAATCTAACTTGTGGTCTAAGTATAATCATCCCTTTAGATATACTTTACCGATGAGCCTCAACAGGCACTAGAAAACAGCCTTTGGTAAGTGAATGAACAATGATTGTCAAGAACTACCCAGCACCAAATATGACTTGCCAAGGTTGTGCCTGTAAACTGAAGAGAGGTGAGAAAAGCCAACTGTTCAGCTCAACACTGGTGCGCTTTTTTTAAAATTTTTATTTAAGATAGTGAAACCCCCTCCCTTCACTTTGTCTCCTTTCTCTCCATCCCACTCACCGACTTTGTGAGCATTCAGCAGGGAAAAGGTCTATCTCCTGTCAAGTCATGGCACCAGGGAGAATGTTGTTTACTTCTTTGATAGCGAAAGACCTAGCAGAGCTCGACTCTCAACTCCTGCCGTTTGCTTTCAGAGCTAGAGAAAGAAAAACAATGCTGCCAGACAAGAACAAGAAGACAGGTGTGCTGCAGTTTAAAGATGCAAATACTGTGGCTTATGCTATAGTTGTTTGTAAATGAAACATCTATCGGGCAGTCAAAGGGGGATTCCAGTCTATTTGCTTTGGTGCAACCAGAGAGTGGTTCATCCTAAAAGTGATGCAATGAAGCGACGTGCCTACCAGAAAGCCCTGAACTCACCAAAATTATCGTTCCTACTTTCCCTTTTGAAGATATTTCATATCTTGCATTTAATTTCATTGCAGATATTGCATTTAATAGCATACAGTTGAAGAGTAACAGGAAATGTGTGTTTGTGTGTGTTTGGTGGGGGAGGGGGTGTCCCGGGTATCCCCAGCCTGATTCAAATCAGGTATGTTGTGGTCTTAGACAAATACGCCACCATGAAAACCCCAATATGTATTATTTTACCATCAAAGTTTGTGGCTTATTTATATTCATAATTGAAAATCTGCATTTTGAGTGTTTCTGAACCAGTCCTTATTGAAAATCTATGCATGTTTTACTCCAAATGTTGTCGTAGTTTACTGTTATATTCATATTAAAAGACCTACCAGTTAATCTGTGAGTGAAGGCAGGCTGTAATTGATACACATGAGTGGGTCTGCCCGTCTGGATCACTGACTGTGTCTTTTAAGTTACAAAACAACAAGGGTCTATAGGAGGATCCTTTCCATGATGATACTGCATGATGTTAAGGCACCAATGAAGTGCTGTCAATTAAAAAATTATTACAGCAAGATAGTTCATTTCAATCTCCATCTAACCTAGAAACCCCACAATGGGTCTCTAATCTGTGATGAATAAACGCAGAACTGGTTCTGATTCAGTTTGTGGGCTTGCTAAATAGTCAATGTTTTCACTTTTCCCCAAGTAATACCCAAGGCAGCTAGTGTCACAAGCAAGCCTGATCGTGAAATCTGCATGGCTGATATTATCAGGTGATTTCCGCTAATCACAGATATATCTGCATCATAGCATCACGGCATATCAGTTGGCCAATGAGCAACAAAACATTGCAGTTCAGAGACGGTAAAGAGAACCTTGAGGTAATGCATAAACAGTCTACAGGAAAGCACTGACAAGTTTTTGTCAACTGTAAAATGTCAGTGCAGTACACACTATATTCTTGGTCACAATTCTTTGAAAAGCTCTTTTTAAATGTTCATGTTCTAATGGCCAATGTATCATTAGCAGATTTCTTTTAAACTCAAATACGACACCAGCCTCAAAAATCCTGTATTGGTAGGACTCAAGTCATAGGTTCATAGGATTGTATCAACTTCTCTAGTAAGAATCTTAGGATGCAGGAGGACCTTTTGACCAGTGAAATTGAGTGGTATCCATTTCCACTCACAAGCCCACTGGCAGACCAAAGATCCACATCAGCTCCAAAAATGACTAAGTTGGCATCAAATGACAGAAATAACCTCTGATGGAAGCCAGAGTGTCCAATTAATTGTCAGTAGGACTAATATCAAAATTCAGTCTAATAAAGCCCTCCCCCACCTTGGCCGATGATGCTCATTCTGAATCCCTCCACAGAAAGACTAAGATATTTTGTTTTTTAGAGTGAACATTAGCTACTAAAGTTTAAATTCTGGATTTACATTATATTTTAAGCTCGTACATCGACTTGTCCCTCGTAAGTTTCCTCTTGAACGTTAGCTAAATTTCCCTCCGCTCATATGTCAAACAAACGTGTCTACCGAGTAATGCCAGTTTCAATTCAACAATGTCACAGCCATGCATGACCAACTCGATATTTTGAATAGCCTAGCGTTAGCTCAGTCTTTCGAGCCAATTGCTGAATTATATTCATGTTACAGAAGAAGGTAAAACGAGAAGGAATAATTTATTACCTGTATTGACTTTTCCAACAACGTTTA
Source organism: Coreoperca whiteheadi (assembly GCA_011952105.1). Lineage (NCBI taxonomy): Eukaryota > Metazoa > Chordata > Actinopteri > Centrarchiformes > Sinipercidae > Coreoperca > Coreoperca whiteheadi. The sequence continues at coordinate 9,417,107 of CM022489.1, read as the reverse complement.
TAGTACATTTTCCATCCACAGTCTTTCAGCAACCACGGTCCAGCACTTGCAGGCACCCTGAGCGGTTTGATTATAGTAGTAGAAATTCACCAGACAGTTATCAGTGTGCGCTCAAACTCCCGCCCAGGTCGACGCTGATTGGCTACTCTGCCCGTCAATCAGAGCGAAACGTGTAGTAGGCATAGCAACCATAAAAAGGTGGGTCTTAGAGAGTATACTAGCAGCCTGTTGGGTATGGGTTTCCAGGGTAACGCCCACAAAACACAGAACGTAGAAATGAAACGTAAGGGACCTGAAGGACGTGGCTTCTGTTTTCTGCCTTTCTGGAACAAGATTAAACAAAGGGCAAGCAGAGTTCAGTCATGTTATAACTTCTGTACCCAATTTACTGTAGCATGCAGCTTTCCCCCCTTTTTTAACTTAACGATGTCTGACAGTATCAAATATATGTATAATGTGTCAGCCTGTTCCAGCTCCTCACTGAAGCCATTTGGTGAATGTTGCATGGGTTGTATATATACACCTACATAATCATATGTACTTACTCTCACTCACAGCTGCAAATTAGCTTCAGCTGTATGCCATACATGACATCTGTTGCAATCATCCCATGTAAGGATGTTAATATGTATTGTCCCTGTTAAATAAACTAACAAATAAATAAAGATATATTTTTCTACACTTATTCAAACTCAAGACTCCATGTTTGTATGGCTGTGTCATTCCATGAAATTGAAAGCCTTGTGCATCATTCTGTACATTTCCCCCAAAGTTAGAGTGCTATACTACATTTGGTATGATTGGAAACTTTGGGATGTCTAGGAATTTAAAAAACCGTTGTGTGGGCTTGTATGTTTGGCTGCACATCATGCGTTTGTAATGACTGACCCACTGGAGGTTCAGTGAGGTTTTAGAGGTTAAAAAGGCAGCATCAAAAGGCAATTTGGTCTGCAAACAGCGATCAGTAGTAAATAGAACAATGAATACCAGGAGAAGAACATTTTTGAAGGTGAGAGAAAACACATATAAGGACCAGATTCCTCCTCAATCGATGCTCATCTATCATACTGACTTCCATGCAGTCAGGCCTCTTGGCACACTTAATATATACCCTGTTATTTACCAACAATACAGAAAGAAAGACATGCATTTGCACGACCTTTTGCAATCTCTTTGTTAAATTGTTTAAATTTTGTCTTTGGGATGGAGAGGTCCTTCAGTCACTCTTAAGGCTTCAGGCTCCCCACTGCACCAGTTTGATAACGACACAGCTGCAGCATTGATTTCTCTTATAATGTCACTGTCAGTCTGAATAATCTTAGTTATAGTACAGCGAATTATTTATGTAGGTCCCCAGGGAATAACACACCCTTTTTCTGATATATTTCAAGAAATATGCATCCTCCATGGTGGCTATTAAAAAAAGGTATAAATGACCAGTTGTACAAAAGCAGAAAGCAGTAAAGAAGTGGGTGATTTACACACATCCCAATTAGCATTGATGTGATGATTTGTAGGTCAAAAGTCATATTACAACTGACACAATGAAATATAAAAATTTAAATGTTGTTTAACGGTTATGTGTAACTTAGAAGTCTTAAAAAAAACTTACCTGGAAATATAGACCGTCTCTCGATAGATACATGTGACAGCTTGAAGGATAATGAGACAGCATATCCATCATACCACAGGATATATTTCAGGGGGTAATGACAGGAAAATATGTACCTCCATGTCAACCTCCTTGCTTACAGTAGTTATGGATAGAGGCTATGGAAGCAGCACTGGTGATGTGCATGTTGATTGGCAGTGAGGAGGTAAAGCAGTCCTCTTGTTTATCAGTGCTTCAATGAGGCCTTTAACATGAATATGGTGCACTACATTTTTGTGATCAGTTAAGTGACGCTGCTGGGGATGACTGGTGGCACAAATACTCTCCTGATGCTCAGACCCCCATGAGTATGTGTAGGACACATATTCTTGCAAAAAAAGCAGCGTGTCATCACGTTGGCATCGACAGTCGAGTCTGTAGTGGGTCCGTCCTAAATGACTCAGGACACAGAACTAGGCCGTATCGCTCCACATTAACCCTGCTGCAGATCTAATGGCTGAATATTAGCAACTCTAGTGCTGTGCTTCACACATGAGGCCCACACATAATGACTTTGTAACAGGAGAAAAACTGAAGATTGATAATGGGTCTGAACGAGGAAACTAGTCCGAAAAGTAAAATGTATTTTAACATCCGTGCATCAACAAGCACTGTAAAAGATCATCAACTTTGGATAAAGATTAGTTGATAAAGGATGTATCAAATAAAGGCAAGCCTCTAAAACTGGTCAGTTGTGTTTTATGCTATTTTGTATTCATTTAATTATCTGCTGAGAATTAGCGATTGAGAAAAATTGCTAAATTTTGTGCAAAGGTTACAAAATGATGTTGTATTATGTTATCACTACCAAATAACCAGGTAGTGGATTTAGATAAAGATAAGACTTTTTAGACTGGTCACTATATTTTGGTGATATTTGAAATGTGAAATGTGGCCATTTTCTATCAAAAGTACATGCAAAAGAAGACACCTTTTGGTCGACACACAAGCACAGCTGCTGTGAGTCACTGCGTTAACGGCACATGTTCTTTCAGGTGCTCTTACACATCAAAAACATGAGCAGTAAGGGGAATCTGCTGGAGATGTTGATGCTTGATATGATGCTGAGTGATGCAATATTAAAATGAAGACTGGTTGCAGCAGAACATAATGTCAACGACAGTGAAATAGCAAACACAAGTTTAGTTATAGTTTGCGTACATTTCTTGTGTAGTAACTGAGATGGTTATGATTATATCATCATCTCCTCCACCTTCAGATTTCCATTGAGCTACGCCCAGGAAGAGAACGTTTTACCTCAAAGTCACAAGGCAAGATATCTTATCTAACACATCTGTAAGGATTAGACTTAATGCAAGATTTAGATTGTGTGGAGTATTTCTTATTCATATGTTAAGTGTCATTAGATGACATACATAAGGGTGACATAAAAGCTGTGTGGCTCTACACAAACCCCGTCTTTCTGTAAACAGTCTGATTGGCAGGGTCCCTCGCTTCCATCTGCATACACAAATGAAATGGAGAATAATCTTTTGAGCCTTTAATCCATGGTAAAATCTACCGAATAAAATGAAACGAGCTGTCAAATTTAATTATGAACGTATCTTCAGTCCCTGCCACCTGTTGGGGTTCCTATTCTTATCCTGAGTGTTGCTTCAGACACTGGCTGATACGCTCTCATTTGTCTCCCTCTAAAGGTCCTTTCTGATCATGTTTCATTCATGATGTCGATACACTGTAAACAAATGCATTGTGACATCGGCATTTCCACTATTTCATCTAGATTTTGCAGATGCCAGATGAAGGTTTTCGCTGGCTAGGTCATTCCACAGCTGTTTGATCAGTAACAGTCTTCTTCTCACTGCCTAATAAAGCATATTAAGTACAAATCTATTTCACTAGAGAAAGAGTTTTACTAGACAAAGCGCTATGCTTGTCCTCTGATGATAGCAGGCTAAGATTGTTGCGTTATTTGCTGTTTGAACTTTATATGTTCATTTTTGCAGAAACATTTTACCTTCAGCCCGAACGTTACTGAGCCTCTCTTCAACTTGGACAATGGCAGCAGTAAAATGTATCTACTGAATGAGGCCCAATGTGTACATTTGCATGCTCTGCGTCACCTCTCTTCCTGTGAGTCTCCATGTTTCTGCCTTCTCGCAGAGCTCTTTCAAATCAGTTAAACTCCTGCTTGAACAGGCTGGCTGATCAAAGCTGCCAAGACAGAAGATGGCCTCCGCTGCTCACAAAGCACAAACACAGTTTTGGATCCAGAAACAGAAGCTGACTCTCCCCTCAGCGGCCCTCTCATCCTCCCAGGAGATCCAGTGTGTACGAAATCCATCTGTGAAAATAAGTGCTTTGTGCCTTGTGTCAGTCACATTACTGCCTTTTGCCAGTGGTCCCTCTGTGTCAGGTGTCTGACTCTCTGTGGGCTTGTTGGCCTGCAGTGGAGGTGAACTGCATGCTGCTTATGTCAATGATGGATAAAATGATGGATAGGAAGTCACAGCACCCCTCGTTTCTAAAGTAGTAACTCCATGAAGATGAAACTTAAAACATATGGTGATGAATGATAACGTTGTATTTATCTTTCGTGTATGATTTTGTCAAGAATGTACAACTTTCCATAGATATACAGTATATCTTATTTACAGTATGCATTACTTATTGTAAGCTTTGCATACAAATTAAAGAACACTCCATGTGCTGCTATTCTTGCCACATGATACTGATATTGTCCAGTGCCTCAATAAACTGCAAATCGTCTGGTTAAATAGTACTTTTTTATTGACTCAGAGAATAATGTACAAATGATATATTAACGAGACAACCGAGTAAACACAAGGGGGCGCACTGGCTCTATTTTCAACTTCTCAGTGTGGCATGAGTTGTCTCCGGGTCACTGTTTTTCAAATTAAAATATCAGGGGCTTGATACTTCCTCTTTTCATAGTGCTATAGTGGGGCAGTTGTTGTGTTGACATTTCCCTTAGTGTCTGTGTTTATCTGACTGTTTGGTAGGTCTAGTCATTACAAACAGATCCTGTTATCATTATTGCCTTGACACAAGTGTTCTAATGAGCGCTTTACCTCTAATTGGACCATGACATGATGGGAAAATACCACAGGCATGATATGGTCCATCAGCACTGCCAACCAAAAAATACCCACAGTGCAGACCTAAATCGTAAAAATACATCAACACGGTAATCAGTCTGGTGTAGAGAGAGATCATGCATCTGTTGTTCCCCTATAATGACAAAACCCTGTAATTCTGTAAACATTAGAAGGAATCACAGCCAAATGTAGTTCATCTATATAATATATACTAAAAATGTAGTGTAAATAATGTTAAATACTAGATAGATAGATAGATAGATAGATAGATAGATAGATAGATAGATAGATAGATAGATAGATAGATAGATAGATAGATAGATAGATAGATAGATAGATAGATAGATAGATAGATAGATAGATAGATAGATAGATAGATAGATAGATAGATAGATAGATAGATGAATAGAACTCTAATTGTTGCGTTCATGAATATGTTCAGATGTATTAACAAGGTCAGATAAGTGGCTATAAGGTCTCGAAAATGCACTGGCTAATTTATAATTATTAAGTAAAAATTAAAAAAAATTGCTTCTGACTAAGACACCTCTAACAGTAACTCAAAAGCAAAACAAAAACAAGACAGACATATTTGCTTTGCAAAATTATGTTTATTTTTTCGTCACTGTGTTGTTTTTGTTTTTTCCTATTAATTCATGGATTTTCAGACCGTTACAACATATTCAAATAAGACAAGAGAAGATGTTTGGTTGAACTGGTCACATCCTGTACACATGCAAACTGCTGAGCGGTTGAAAGAACACATAGCTTGTTTTAAAGAGTCACACTATAGTTGCACCTCTAAGACCTAACATGTTAATGGATAGGAAACGTAGTAATGTTATATTTGATATATTTTAATGAGTAAATAAATTCCATTATATATTATTTATATAGCACCAATTCATACCAGAAGAAGAGTAGGTCTAGGCCATAGTCTTTATAATATTAAGTTGGTTTGTAGCTACCTCCATATTCTTTAATAAAATAGGCCTGTACCACAATTCACACAACAATGACTAACTGCTGCAGTGGTGAATACCTGCAGGGACAAACAGGTCATTGTAGATAACACTGCTATAGGGTCACTGTACCGAAGGGTTACTGCAGAAAGCCAACAGTAACCATGGATGTAAACTCATTGACTATTTACCATAAAGGAAAATATTTGTTCATGGATGACAGAAACCTCCAATATGGTTGTGGTCCAAAGTTTGTCCCTCATTACATACAACGCCCCTCTCAGCAGGGGAAAGTAACTAAGTGTACTTACTGACGTACTGAAGTACAATCTTGAAGTACTTTACTGAGTATTTCCATTTTATGCTACTTTAAACCTCTACTCCAGCAGATTTCAGGGGCAATTTTTAACTCCAATACATTTATTTCATAACGTCATACTTTTCACATCCAAGATTTTACATACAAAACACATGATCAGCTTATAAAATATCATGCATTGTTATTGATTAAACTGCCCAAAAGAATATAAAGCAGTAAAAATATGTTCCACTTGTATCAACTATAACATAAAAGTACTGCTCTCATGGTCATGCATCAATAACAATGAACCAATAATGTAATACTGACAGAGCTAATTCTCCCCAACGAAAACTTTTACTTTAGATACTTTAAGCACATTTTGCTGATAATTTGCACTTTTACTTTGGTAACATTTTGACCCTTTGAAGACTTTTATATGTAACTTTTACTGAAAATCATCTGAATATTTCTCCAACAAATGGTCTCTCCAATGTATTATCATGTATAACCATTGCATACAATGATACATGATAGGTAAATATCAGAGGGATACAGTGAGGCTACTGTGGTTCTCGCGGCAGGTAACCATAGAAACAGTAGCCTGCTTGTGCTGGAATATCACTTTAGTCACTGGTGAAACTAGCTAGCGTTAAGCCAACCAGGTTAAATGTTAAAACACCCTTTTTCTTTTATAGACTGAACAATAAAACCCCCTGCTGACCCGAGTTATTTGTCTGTCCATTTGGTATTGATTTGACAAATCAAAGTCTGTGATGATGTGAGGGTGTCACGGTCACCCATTTGTGACTGAATAGCAGGTCACAACCCTGTTTTTTTCCTTTCGCTTAGAAGCATGTGTGAAGTCAGCAGTCTGTCTGGAACAGATGTGTGTTGATGTGCTTCCAGCTGTTTGTGGGGAATCATGATGTCTAGACCTATGGTCTGGCTGGACTACAGGATCCTCCCTTACAGCCTGTGAGATCATCACACTTTTAATTAGACCAGATCTGTCAATTAACGGGAAGTCAGCTGGTCTCTCAGCCTTTTAAAAGCAGCCGACTCAAACCTTCACCAGGATTCTGACAGAGGCTCAAACAAGGTAGGTTACTTTTTATTTCCTGTTCTGTCTCTCAGGATTTTCAGACATGAACATGAATGCACTCCTGACACAAGGGAAAGCTGATGTATTCATTCTTTGCGCGTCTCATGCTTGGTTTCAGATTCACAGAAGGATGTCGTCCACCATACTTTGTGCTGTTATTCTGCTGGCTTGTGACTTGACATTTAGTGCTGCTCAGAGTGAGTATAATTTGTGTGATATTTGTATTTCACAGAGAAACATTTAACTGAAATGTATTCTGATTGCCAGAAATCTGTCTTTTTAAAGGGTTTTCCGGGGATGTATCACATGTTGACTGTACTTGTACTCATTCATGTTTACTCTGTTAATTATTTATGTGAGGGGGAACCTACGTCTATGTATTTTCCTCTACTTCAGAGATCGGTTTCTGGCACAGTTGTATTATTTACAGACTCTGCCCTCAAGAACAATATGTTATTGGAGAAAACGTGATGCAAATCTTATTTTCTGTACTACGTGTCCCCTTTTCTGTTTCCACAAACTCTTTCTTATAAACAGCAAGCTGCAAAGGACGATGTGGCGCTGAGTACTACAGGGGTTCCACGTGCCAGTGTGATTATAGCTGCCTGTCTTATGGAGAGTGCTGCAAAGACTTTGAATCTCAGTGCACCACAAGTGAGACTTTTCTCTCCCGACATACTTATAACCCTATCACCAGTAGTACCAGAAATTGTTACTCTGTTGATCTCAACCTACACACACTGATAACAACATTCTGTGTTACTGAAGAAAACAATTTATAACTTATTTCCCAAGTTTGCACAGATTTCTACGAATCCCCATCCCTGCAGAGAGCAACATTTCATATACAGTGTAGTCTAACTGTGAAGCTCTGTTGTGCTGAAGCCTGCTGTGTTTGTGTGCAACAGAAAACTCATGCAAAGGGCGGTGTGGAGAAAACTTCAAAAGAGGCCGGCTGTGTAGCTGCGACTCAGATTGCATGAAGTACAAGCAGTGTTGTTCAGATTACAAGATCCACTGTGATGCAGAAGGTAAGACTTGTCCAACAAATTCAGCATGTTTGTGTGTGTGTGTGTGTTATTTTCTGCACTTTAATAGATTTCCTTGACAGTATGACCCTGATATTTGCTGTCCATATTTGGTGGTCAGATACATGGCCGGCGAATACACTGACGGTCGTGTGACAGCATGCACTGTCATGCAACAATTCTAATTATGGTAATTTGAGATTAGCATATGCGCATGAAAGGTGAAGTGCAAAGAAGCCAGGATTAATCTGACATGGTAAACTTGCATGTCCACCAGCATGTGGAGTAGCATGCAATGCATGCAGTAATCTGCACCTATGCATTGGCTGAAATTTGACAATATTTTCTGTCTTGGTAATTACCACAGAAGAAATCAGTGGAGCAGCCAGTGCAACAGCACCAGTGAAGACTAATTCATGCAATAATGTAAATAATAACAAGCCCAAAGGTATATCTGACTTCGCAAAAAGGTTGATTTTTTTTCTACATTTTCAGTCATTTAGGACTGAATGTAAATTGGTTTTTAAGGGGTTAACTCCCTAACCTTTATTCATGAATTTTCCCGCAGAGCCGACTCTGAACGAAGCAAAAGAGCAGCCTTCTACATTCAGCGAGGGTAACAATGCAGGTGACTATGCTTTTTGAAATGTACTCAAGGAAGCTATTCAATAACTTGATTTCACGTCTTAAAAGACTGCTACTCCAATGACAGAAAACCTAAATCTCTCAGCTTTTCTCTCATTTGTTTTAGAATATTTAAATGATAACCATGAGCTGAACTCAGTGGATTTAATCAGGCATATGTCAGGACGACGGCAGGAAGATATTTATGGTTGACTGCCACACTGTGGCTCTCTTGCTGTGGTTTGCTTTCGGGGCCACTTCCCACCAGAACAAGCCAAGGGCACAAGCCTCACCGGCCAAAAGAAACACAAGGAAGCAGTGTTGTCATGAGTGGGTAGGACGGGCACAGGCTCAGTCACAAGAGAGGAAAGCAGAAAATGAAGCCAAGAAAGGATGACAGAGCATTTTCTTAGAGGTTTTAATTCAGTAGTTGGCTTGGAATAGTTTTGTGGGCGGAGATACTCTTGCATCCTTGTTACTTCTCGCTCTCAGGAGGAAGACATGTTGTGACATTTCCATCTGGAATGTCACAGCCAGTGATGTGCATGCTCAAGAAAGCAAATGCAGGAAAAATAGAGTGTCCATTGATTAAATAATTGTGTTAATGATGGTGATTATGAACATTTATATTATTTGATTTTTGCCTTATTTGCCCGCAGATGACCATTTAATTCCACTGGTCAGCCCAACATCATATCCACAAGATGATCTCAGTGGTGGTGAGCAATGATGTGCATGGACAATAAATCAAGTTATCAAATCAAGTTGTTTTCTCACTTGTCACATTCTTCTAGACATGTACAGCCAGATTTTTCCCAATGATGAAGAGGCAAGTCCAATACCAGAGAGCACCAGCGGCTATGAATTGCTGGATCAAATTTCTACTGAACCCACCCAGGATCCAGACGCTCTGGAGTTCAGTACAGAGACATTTACGGCTCTCTCAGATAATGAACCAACACAGGCCGACGACAGCCCCTCCACCCTTTACCCTACCATTGGCAACGCCCGCACTGAGGGCACAGGTGTGATATTCAGGGATTACCTGGCAGGAAGTAATACATGGGTGGCAAATTAAAGGAAAAACAACATGAATTGCCCAAGTAATATGCTGTTACACCACCGGCTGCCAGAATAGCTTCAAAGCGCCTCAGCATAGATTCTCCAAGTCTATTTACTCTATTGGAAGATGAACACTAATTCTTCCAAAAGATATTCCTAAGCCTAATAAAGAAAAATTATTAAAATGTAATACTTTAGCAAAAATTATAGAAAGAAAGGCAAGTCTCCAACAAAGGGCATTTAAGAATGTCATTAATTTAAGTTAGTTACTTCATGAGTTTATTACCAGCCTTCTGCCAATCTAGTGGCTAAAGTCTTATACTCATTTGTGCAATTAATATTTTCACTGTACAGCAATGTTTCATGACTGATTTAAATAATTACATTTTAAATTATTCTCCCTGTTTGTGTGGAAAATAAATACTTATCTTTTTCATGCTTATCAAACCATTCGGTGTATGAAAGAATCTGCATTTGTTACACGAATGTTTCGCTACTCATTCATTCGGGTTTTTCCTTTACTTTGCCACTCATCTGTACATGCTGTCATTAATTTGATGATTTATTAACATGCTTTTTACTACCGTTGGGTAAATTTGATTCAAATGCACGTTCTGCTCACAATAATGTTGTCCTCCTCCAGATGCCAGTGATCCTGCCAGCTCAACCGGCCCAGGAACAACTCTCCCTCAGCCCACAACAGCAGCTGACCCTGTCTTGAGCCAGCCTACTCCAACCTCAGTACCCCAAACAGAGTATTCTCCTACAGCCACCACCCCAGAGCTCCAGGTGGTAGAGCAGCCAGAAGTGCAGCCAGAGGATGACATTTTTCCTGAGGCACAGAATACAGATCCGACTGTAGCCTCCTCTAAAAAGCCAGAGGTTGCAACCCTACCCTCCAGCACAGCATTCTACCCACCTGTGGCTTCAGTTTCCACGGGACCCACACAAGACTCCTCCACAGTCCTGCAAAACTCTCAGGTCACCACCATCCCTGCCTCATCAACGCTGGACCTGACACCCATGCCAGAGGCAATCCCTTCAAACCCCAAACCAGATGATACGGAGAACAGCGCAGAGGATGTCACAACAGGCCCTCCCTCTTCTCTAGCAAACCTCGAAGATCCTTCCATCACTGTTACTCCAGCGGGGTCCGGGGACCTGTCGGAGCTCGATGCACTGACGACCCACATTCCCTCATCCACAGATGCAGTGCAGGATGACACTACGGAAGACGTTACACCAGGAGTAACCACTGCTGACCCACTAAATGTCACCCCAGAGGTGACCAAACCCACACTCTCTGAAGCCACCTCAGAACCCCAGGACAAACCTGACCCATACAAGCCAACGCCAGCTAAACCGACTCAGGCTAAACCCAGCTCCAAACCTGAGACTAAGCCTCTGGACTCTGCACAAACTCTCACTGTAGACGATCCTAGAAACTACCAAGCAGGTTAGAAATGTTCTGGTCATTGGTCCAGATTCTCAACACAACATTCATAGAAAACAAATTGGCTCAAAGATGAAATCTGTGACTGAGAAGGGAAATTTCAGCGCGAGTATCAACATTTCTTTCCCGAAGGCTCTGGTAAAATCTAATTTATTTTAGTCTAAGACTATTGGCAAAAACGGAAGCCTCTAGTTTCTGGTACATATTTAGAACTGCTCGCAGCCTGCCTTATGAGCTTTGTTGTTTTTTCATTATGCCTTTGGGTCAACAGAGCCTCCTTCAAAGCGTAGCTACACTATATTAAGTGACTGAGGTGGCTGTTTTCTCACACTGTAAATTAATCAGTCCTTTGAAATTGGACATAAAGCTCAAAAAAAAAAAAAAAAAAAAAAAAAAAAAAAAAAAATGGTGGGGAAACGTCCCTACAGCTCCTGGAGAACAGCATTACATGTAACACCCAGTAACTGACACTGTGATTGCCTGGTTTCTTTGTAATATTGCTTGTTTCCTAACAAATATGTCCCTTTTTCCCCAGATGACAGCAACGATACAAATCTGTGTAGTGGGCGGCCGGTCAGTGCAGTCACTACGCTGAGGAATGGCACAGTGGTGGTTTTCAGAGGTTAGGGCCAACCAGGCAGCTGATATTGAGTGCGCTCACAGTCATTAGATCTAAGTATTGTGCGTTAAGCCAAATACCAGTTAATTAACATACCAGAACAGTAGTGGAAAGTAACTTAGTAAGTAAGACCACTACTTAAGAACAATTTTGAGTTTTTTATGCTTTTTTTATATGTCTAGTCCACTACATTTCTAGTTACTAGTTACTTTTGAAATTAAATAAAAAAAACTATGATGAATTTTTTAAATACAATACACCACCTACAACAATAAAATGCTACTTACACGTTGACGTATCAGTGTTGATCTAATAATGTCAGATATAATTATACATCAGTCATGGGGCATTTTTCTGCATAATGATTACTTCGACGTTTTGATACTTTAAAGTACATTTTACTGTACTTTACGATTAGAATACTGTACCTTTTCGATTATGAATGCAGGACTTTTACTTTTAATGGAGTGTTTTTACATTGTTATATTGGTACTTTTACTTAACTAAAGGATCTGAATACTTCTTCCACTACTGCAAGAGTACAAAAAGTTCACACCTGAAGCATCTAAGGTGCAGAAATAAAGGCTGCATATAACAGTGAGAATAAAACACACAGCTCACACAAGTTCAAAATTATGATAGGCTGAAACTGCTCTGATGGTAATCCTTTAAGTACTGTGGTGGACCTCCCTTATGCAGCAATGTTATTTTTTTCAGGGCACTACTTCTGGTTTCTGGACAGAAACAGGGTGCCTGGTCCGGCCCGTGGCATCACACAAGTGTGGGGTGTCCCTTCCCCCATTGACACTGTGTTCACCCGCTGCAACTGCCAGGGCAAAACATACATTTTCAAGGTAAATTTACTCATCTCATCCGATCCAATGAGTGCATATGTCTAATCCGAATTTGAGTGATTTCATGGTTGTGACCCTTTGCCACTGTATCAGGATGCATTTTTGCTGCTAAAAACACAAGCTTGGCTCTTCTTTCATCTTATATATCCTCTTGAGCCCTCTTAGCCAATTATCCACTTCTGTAAAGTACTGTACAGAAATGTTTGAGTTGCCTGAGTTTTAATGGCTCGGTTTGCAATCTTCACAGGGAGCCCAGTACTGGAGATTTGAAAATGATGTTTTGGACCGTGACTATCCAAAGGTCATCGAAACAGGCTTTGATGGGCTTCGGGGCCACATCACAGCTGCTCTGTCTGTACCTCAGTACCAGAGGAGGAGAGAGTCAGTTTACTTCTTCAAAAGAGGTGACGAAGTGCGGTCTTTGTTGCTTTTCTGTTCTCCTCTCAGTGTAAAACTAAATTTAGTTTTTGTTTTATTAATTAAATTCTGTATATTATGCTAGTGTTCTGAATGAATGTATTCTGAAATTGACTCCAGGTGGATTGGTCCAGAAATACTCTTACCAGTATGGCACGAGCCCAACATGTGGCAGAAAACGCCAGCTCCACATTTACCCAGCACCTAACCGAATGGTTCGACAAGCAGGTACTCCGGGAATGAAAAACTCAAGAAATATTTTTACTGAGTTTGCTGAGCATTTTAACAGATTAACTCACGTGAACATGTTTTCTTTACAACATGTCGTGCTCTGAAAAAGTGAGTCATGCTTTTGTAGGGGAGAGAGGGGCAACATGGTCCATCTTGTAAATAATTGGCAAGTGGAAATAAATTGCCCGTGTACAATTTATGGGATTGCAACTATTGAAGGGTTGTGAGGTTTAACATAAAAATGTGAACAATAAAATGTGTAACAACATTTCAGCTGTGGAATACAGAAACTATTATATCAATTTACTAATTATATAATCAACAATTTTGTCTCCAGTGTCTCTTCTAGGGCCCACTGTCAACATCCAGACATCTTGGAGAGGTTTCCCCTCCACCATTACAGCTGCTGTGTCCGTCCCGAGCAACAGAGAACCAGAGGGATACAAATACTTTGTTTTCTCAAGATGTAAGTCATCAATACATGCCAGTGTTGTAGTAATATATCTCCTTTGAACAGATTAAAAGTATTTATTTTATATATTTTCTCTAAAACCATTCCAGTACTAAGACATTATTTTGGAGAACAAAATACAGTTTTAAGCTCTGTGTTCTGCACATCAAGGCCTGAGTTTATATAGTCATTAAATTAGAGAAGAAAGAAACCCATCGCCTTGTGTTGGATGAGTTCCCGACACCATGGTTTAAAACCACTGCTTGCTATGGAAGCCTCTCAATTTACAGAACTGAGATCAAAGTCGAGAAGAGGTCTTTAAGTAGTAATTGTTGTATATTGGTTGAGGATCTCTTCCTTCACTCCTCTGTTCATAATAAAAAAATATTTAATTGCTCATCTTAAGAAGAACAAAACATCCTTCACTTGTCTGTCTGCAGTTAGACTTCTGTTGCCCTCATTCACATAATGTCTGAAATGCCTAACGAGGACCATGTGCGTCTGGGTGTGTCAGGGTGGGACGGGGGATTAGGCAGATGTAAAGGTCATTGAGGGTGGTGTCCATTCACCTACGGCTCAAGTTTATTATGGAGTAACCACAGTAAAAGGTTCCACTTGAATGACTTAAAGAATATTGTAGTTCCTGTCCGAGTAAAACATTTCATCGTTTGAAGCCAACAGTAGATGCGTCACGCCTGGACGAAGGCTTACCGTCTAGTCATTTATGTCATTCAAGAAACATTACAGCTTATAAAATGAATCTCCTGCTGTAGCCAAAAGCTGCCCAAGTTAATGTTCTCAAAACTCCAAAGTCAGGACTCCTTTGAAGATGCATGTGACTCTGCTTATGCCAAATTCGTGTTCACTAAAATGGAATTTGGCTTGTACAAGGATAAAAAGTTCATCTTAAATATCACGCATAAATTAAAATGCTTAATAACCTCATCAACAACCTATCCTGTTTCTTTTGCAGCCAAATCCTACAATGTGAGGATGGATAGCGAACGTCCTGTCATTGCTGCTCCTGTAGCCAACGCTTCACCTCAGAGCAACGCCTTCTTCAAATGCACAAAGAAAGTCTGATTAAAGAAAGTTGTGTTTTTCCTATAGTTTTAAAGTTTATTACATTCTTCAGAAAAAAACACTGCTTCAGCATGGACTGATTACAAAAGGTACTTTACAGGCACATTAAAAAACTAAAGCAAATTAAAACACAACAAGCTTCCAAACAGGTGAACTTTATCAAGGCTGAAAACAGAATCTGAACACTGATTGTAAAACGTGTAATGTGTTTCTGATGGGAATGGTTGTTTTCTCGTTAGTGCTTCATCTCACAAATCGTCCCCGAGAAGGTCCCTGACCTGTTGAGATATAAGATGTTTTGTTAAAAACAAAGCCTGCTATGCTGATGTAAAAATTATGTACAGTGGCTGTATAAAATCTGTATGAAATGTATGTCTGAAACAATGTTAGTGTTTCCTGTTATTCTTATCAACATTAAACTGAATTATAATACACCAACATGTATTAAATGTTATGACTGGTAATTAAAATGAAACCAATGCTTTGTGCACATCGTGACTGTTGGTCAGCATCACTCATGACGGAGAAAATGTGGGTTGTGAGCACATGTACATGTATAGCTGCCAAAAACCATGTTGCACTGCAATTAATGTGCATTACGAGTTAGCAAATAAGGAGATCATTGATTCAGTACTACTTTTCAAGCATGTATCTACTTGTAAAAATATTATTAAAGAGCAAAAATATAATTTCAAGTTATTTTTTCAAGTATGAAACATTAAACTGGTAATTTTACATATTGACAATAAATATGGCAGTATTGTTTAAAAAATGCGTGGAAGTCTGCGGTTTATTGGAATCACACGTTCCAAACCTTTCAAAGATACACCAACTGGCCGAGTGCTATACTACCCGGTGAAAATACAAAACACTGTGTGAAACGGCATCACTTTCAGCATATTGGCTGTTTTGAACACACTTTATTTGCATTTTTAAAAAAGACTGGTGTGATATGAGAAACTGATCAACATTTCTTTATATCAAAGTACAGAGCCAAGTACCTCTACTTTTGGTCAACTACTCCTTGCTTTCATTCAGAACATCATATCATGAGCAAATGTTTTTAATCCATTTAGGATATTTTAGTTGCAGATACAAAATTATCTTATTTGGACCTGTTTGGAACAGTTCTGCCACCTTGATGAGCGATGGACTAAAAAAGCACCAAACTACTGTGGGCATGGAAAAGTTCTGCGCTTAATCAGCCCCATTACCACTCAATTTGTTTGTGTGCTTTCATGTTACCTCCTCTCTTCATGCGGCCACCACGGTGTTCTGGCCAGCGCTGCAGCTGTCTGCTGGGGCCAGGTCTGGAGGGTTTAGGTGGGGCACTGCTTGTATCTAGAAAAGAACAGAACATAGCAATCAGAACTGAACAAAGACACATTAGGAGAGAAATTAAATGACAAAAAATGTCATTCACAGCAGGGATCTGCACAGTCGTGGTGCTGCTCTGTACCTGCAGAGCTAGAGGAAGGCTCTTGGCTGGTGGAGGGGATGCTGGCCTTGTCAGATGGCTGGCTTGGCTCCTCTATATCTCCCTGCGAGACCACCGGATCCACTGACACGTCTGCACTGGACCTGGAAGAAACAGACCAGCACACAATGTGCATGGGATCTGATCAAATTATTTGGTCCTGCACTCTTAAAATCGCCTGTACAAACATCAAAAATCACAAGATGCCCTTTTCATAAACCTGCTAACTTATACAGTCATTAGTTTTAGATCGATATTAACAGTGGGGAGAGCAACAGATTTTCTGTGAATAAAGAGTCACATTTCATATCAGGCTTGCAGTTCGCAGGGAAACAAATAATGAATTCAGCAGTTAAAGGGCAGGGAAAAGCTTGCTGAGCGGAGAGACAGAGGTCTGAGTTCCAACAGCTGCCAAAAAAAATTTAAATAAATTAAAGACACATGAAAAGATTGACAACCAGCAGAGAGGAGTGCGCCTCACCTATCAGTGTCTGGCTCCAGGAAGACGTCGTCTCTCTCCTCCCCTGTGCCGGCTGCTCCTGGCACCACCAGGCCTGGTGTGGACGTGCTCACCATGGGAACCGACTGGGAGGTGTGCTCTGTGGCGTCAGACTGAGCCACCTCTGAGAATACCGTTACTGGAAGAGAAGAACATAAAAACAAGATACACTCACTGATGTCGTAGTAGCATCTGATAGCACTCCCAAATCTGAACATGTCCACCCAGCTTACTATTTTCAGGAACTGTAAACTGTGTCAAGTATGTTGATGAAAAGAGCGGGTCTATAGCTAAACAGAACCACTTTCTTCATATCAGACTAACAAAGACAGATACCTGGTGCTGCAACTTGTAACGGTGTAGTGGGAACGCTGCGTCCACCAGACTCCTCTTCATGAGTTGCTAGGAACAAGGGGCTTTCATACATCCCAAGACCTGAAGACAAGAACAACAACAGTTAGCTGGTGGGGTGTTCAATGCTGTTTTACATAAACTGTAACTCTGCACAACATGTGGTGTTGGAGTACCTCCTTGTGACGCCAGCTGTCCCAGGTCAGAGTGCGACGAGGAGCTGGTCTGTGGCATATCCTCCGACGGACCAAACCGGAAGCGAGGCACACCAGCCACTTGAGGAGAACTGAAAAGCAAACAAACAAAAAAAACACAGTCATCCAGTGCCATAAGACAACTTGATAGGACTTCCAGGTATTTTAAGTTCTCCCCCCCCACCACTTTTTATGTTTGTTTAAATAATTCAAGCCTCTGACTTTAAAATGCAAAAGTTATTATGTCCAAGAACATAACGTAGTGGTCTAATCTTAAAGATATAGAAAGTTTTACTTAAACCTCAAAATCTAAAAGTAATACATTAAAATAAAAACATGAAAAGAAGCAACCAACAACATATAGAAGTAAAATCATGATAACTTACCCTAAATAATAATATAATGTGTGTTATGACCAAATACCATATTAGATCAATAATATCTGATCATATAAATTATAGCCAGTTGTTTTGTTTACTTATAAACATGAAATATCAAATGCTTCCCAGGCATTCTGACTTCCTGGTCTGCGTACATGTGTGTGAGACTTACTGGATGGCCTGGTCAAAACTATCGGAGCGGTGCGGCAGAGTGGGAGTGCTGGGAACCATCCTGTCTTCATCATCAAAGAAGTGCTGCTGCAGAGGAAGAGATGGCAGAATGTGTTCACACTAACATTCGTATAAATAATTTAATGACTGTAAATTCTCTGACGTTCTCCAATTTTAGAGGACTTACAGTGCTGCCTGGCAGCCCGGGAGTGAGCTGAGGGACTCGACGAACAGGGATACGCTGTGAAGTTACATTTTAGCAAAATTGGTTAGTAGTGTTGTTATCTAAAGAGATGACATTACAAGATTAATACTGTGAAAAGCAACATTTGCAAAAAAAAAAAGGTAATGGGTGTATTGCGCCATAACAAACAACAACAATCAGTAAACAATAACCCAAAACAATGATCTTTTTTAATTTATACTTAGGACAGATTACTCTTCATACCTGGACCTGAGCAGGTGGCCCCAGTTCTGATGGCGGGGCGGGGTGGATGTTCAGGCGAGGGGGCAGCTGATGGGTCGGTCTCCGTGGCGACTGGGGCATCCTTGTACCAGAGCTTGTGATAGGTTGTTCTGTGGAGAAGGCTTCCATTGTACTGCCCTCGACTAAAACAAAAGTGGAAATGCGTAGGTCCATTTTAAAATAAATACACTGGATCAGAGATAAGATTTGTGAACAGAACTACAAAAACCAACTATCCCACTTTTTTATTAGATTACTTAGTGTCTCTAATCCCCTTAGCCTAATTAAATAATTAACTAATTAGAGTTTTATGTTTAAGACCTCCAGCTATACAAGTCCACAAAATAACTCAAATAATTTGATTTATTTTCTAAGTAAAGCAACCTTTATGTGCCCTTGTTGGACATGACCTTTTATCGTTTATCTTGGCTACCACTTTTCCCGTTAGACAGACAACAACATATTACATCTTTCTCAGTCATCGTGAGGCGTCAGATAACTAACTGGATGGCGGGACAGTTTGTGAGCACATGTGGAGAGTCTGAGGTGGATCTACATAGGTGCGTTTGACAGGGTTTCCTGGATCTTACAGCCGGGTGTCTGGGAATCTGCTGGCCTCTGGGTGGAGTCAGACGCCCCCAAACTCTCCTCTGTCTCTGTGCCCGGGTCTGTTACATCAGCTCCCTGGGAAAGGAAAGAACAAAGGAAATAATAAAGAAAACGGGAGGTAAGAGAAAAGAAAACCACGAGTAGAATTTTTAAAAGTTAAACTGGGGCAAATAAAGAGTTGGGTAAAATCAGAGGACGCAGCTTATGTGATGGTTCCCACACACTACAGATTCCAGGATATAGTGGCAGAGCACCGCATACAGATTATGATTCATTTCCTCCCTATATAAAACAAAGATGCCCTTCATAAACGGCAAAAAATTCCATATTTATTAGTTTAAATGTTGAGGACCCATACAGAACCCACACAGACAGCAGGCAAACTTTATACAGTATACACAACATTTCAAACCGGACAAAATCTTTAGTTTGTCTTCTATCTTAATGCTTTGGTTTGACTTCTTAATTACATGTCAAATACAATATTAAAGCCTTTTTATTATACTCAGGACTTAGGGTGTCTTGGTTTTTTTCTTGTATACAAATATCAGGGTCTTATCTGTGATGCTGCTTCTAAAAATAAATAAGCTTTCAAAGCTAGCGGATAAACCCGGTATTGGGAGTCATTAGCTATAAGCCAAAAAGACAGATATTCCATTTGTTCTTTAAAATACTATTCTACTTTCTTTCTCAATATTGGAAATACATCTTCCAACCTGACTGCTGAGATAAGGAAGAAAACAACGACAAGAAAACAGAAAAGCATTTAATCATGAAACAACCATGAATACAAAAAGTAAAAAATAAGGCCTCCAAACATGATTACCATGATGAAACGTTACATGATATGTCGTTTAAAAAAAGACTTCGGTCATGCATGGTCTGATGAAGGTTTCCTGCAACTCATCAGCAGACTTGTCAGCCCATTGACCATAAATAAAATTCCCCTAAAAGATTCTGTTGCTGTTTTTGACCTCTGAGTGCCGTCTTTGTTCTTGGCTCTGTTTTTGGGAAACACATAACACATATTTGTTAGATTTAAATCTAAGGTTTAAATTTGACTATACGACTAACCCAATAATTTGAGTAATATGTCAGCAGAATTTCACGAGTGTTAATGGCTTTTTTCGTAGCTCAATGAACACGTTTCATTAAAAAGAATGCTGTATTTCATCATTTAGTGATCATCATCTCTGATTTGTATTTTGTTGTTTTTACACTCCACCCAGGTTTGGAGGATTCAGGAAAAAGTCAAAAAGTAAACTCAGAAATGTTACAAAAACTACTTATCTGCTGGGCACAACCCCTCTGACGCATCTAAAATGTCTCATAATATTCTTGTAGGTAGAACTGACACCTACAGTTTATATTCAATTGCTAGGTAATAAACTTTGGTCATTGTTGCAGCTGGAATGGCCCTTTTTCTTATAACAACTGCCTTGAAAGGTAGTCCATTTAAAAACACTGGACAGTGGTTTACGCATTTCCCCACTTCAAACAACTTTCACACATGCAGATTACAAGTGAAAAACTGTTTACTGTTCCTTTGCAGACACTGAGTCATCCCACTGAACATATGCAACCAAGACTAGAGTAAAAAGGTAAACAACTAAAGTCAACACACACATGCAGCTTTCACACAGACAGAAACTTACGACACGGGTAAAATACAAGTGACAGTGAAATGAGACTGTGGAAAAACTGAATGTGTGCTGGAAAGGGTAAGTAAATCTCTCACTGAAAGCGTGGGAAGGGTTAACACAGTGTGCTGGATGAAAAAGCTGTGTGGGTGAGGATGTATGAAAGGTCAAAGTTGTAACTGTGAGTACATTGTGCGTCATAGGTAATCGAACCTCTGTGTCATCTCCTTCGTAAACCTCGTTGCCGTCTCCACTCCCCTCGTTACTGTCCTCTCCTTCCTCCCCCATGTCTCCATCGTCTTCCTCCTCATCATCTTCGTCTTCCTCCTCCTCCTCTTCCTCTTCTTCCTCCTCCTCATCGTAGTCCTACATGGAGCAGTGGCCAAATCATTAGTGGCAGGAAACCAAGACATTTTTAAAAGACAAATTCTGCGACTGGTGTCTGATGCCACTTTACATATTGCCTTTTAAAACCCTCAACAGAAACTCTATACCTGCTCCTCTTCTTCTTCATCCTCCTCTTCCTGGTCCTCCTCACTCTCTGTGTCTGTTACTATGATGATTACTTCCTGCTCCACCTGATCAGGGGTTTCACTTTGGGTCAGGGTAACCTCTTGGTCCATCGTGACAGACTGGGAGGCTGCACCCTCATCTCCTTCCTCCAGTGCTGGAAACTCCTCTGTCTGCTGGGCAAACAGTTGGCAGAATGAACATGCATTCCAATCATTTACACTCTTTTTTGAAAAATTAAGATCTTCTATAAAACTGTGTGATAAATATAGTACCAACAAATTACCACATTAATTCTCCGTTTACTACCCCTGCGTGTTGCACTGTATTTACCTATACATTGTTTCCCATGAGATAGGATTTAAGACACTTCTTGATGACAAAAAAACATGCAGTGGGCCATGAATATTCCAGCACAAAAAGATGAAAAGCAGTAGTAAAAACTTGCAAAAGCAAAAAAGAAGACTTTGAAGATCCTCTTTGCATGGCAAAACAATGAGGTGAACAGGAAAAATGAAGGTAATATTGAGAAATTCTCTTATTATTTCAATGAGTTATTTTTAAATAATTAATATTTATTTTAGATGACGGCCAACCTGGCTTGTTTCACCGTCTTGACTGTCTGCTGGCACCATCCCCTCAACCTCAGAACTGTCCTCCACCAGCACCTCCTCCTGAGGAGAATAAACAACACCTACATGACACCCACAAAACAACCGTAACAGCTTTCACATCATTAAAAACAATGAAAACACATTAAGATTTCTGTGCAACCCCCCGCCTCACCTCTGGACCCACTCTCTGAATGATGCGCAGCTTCTTAGGTATAGGAGCCCTGGAGGTATCCTCCTGAGTGGCCTCTGTTTCAGTGACCATGGTGGCGCTCTCTTCCTCCTCCCGAGGCCTCTTGGACATGGAGGAGGTTCCTGGCGTCGCTGAAACTAGAGATAAGGCATGCGCACTGTTTATACTTCTCTCTGACACTTGTGTGTAATTATCTTTTGAACTTTGAATTTTTAAAACCACACCATGTCTAAATGGTGGGTTAATTAAAACAAGAAAATAAGAAGGAGCAAATAATAAATAAAATGGAAACTCAGTGTGGCTCATACTGGATAGCTGTACCAGCAATGTGGGCATAAATTAATGTCTATCATTATTTAATCTGTAGCAGCAAGTACGTAAAATGGACTGCATTTGTCCCCAACTTGTATGACAACTCCAAAAATGAGCATCTCTATAATCACAAACAACTAGATAGTTTGTTTCTTTCTAAGATTTGCAAAGCAGGAGCATGGCCATTAAATCTAGTATTATGAACTCATAACATGCATATGTACCTCTGCTGTATACATCCTGTCCTAATATCTTCCCAAAATACAACACCATTAGAAATTTGTATTGCTATTCAATCTAAACCTATAAATCATCTTAACTTTGAAAAGTTTAGTTTCTCACCAGTCCCAAACACAGAGGAGGTGGAAGACGTTGAAGGCCATTCCACCTGCGAGCTAGGTGTTGCCTCAATGACCACAGGTGGTGGCTCCTGATTGGCTGGCTCTGCATGGGTCACGCTCTGTTGCTGAGTTGGTTGGACAAATGCTGTGGCCTGCGTCTGGGTCTGCTGCACAGTCAGCATGGGGCTAGCTAAAGTGGTCTGGACGTTGGGGCTGGCCGAGCGCACCGAGCCGCTAGCGCTGCCGTATACAGTCACATGCTCCACTGGTGGGCCTTCAGTAGACTGCATTGCTGTGGAGGCAAACCAATTCAGATTTTCATTTAACTGTAGCTGCATTAAATTAGACTTAACACAAGCACAAAGAAAAGCCTTTTGTAAAGGCATACCTTTACAAGAATAACGTTTGACACTCATCTTCAGGGGCAATGCTCCTTTGGCTGGTTTCCTACATTGGAAGTTTATGTCTGAAGCTTTGCATTCAGACTTACCTTCCTGGGTCTCCACCTGTGTGGTGGGCATGACAGTAGCCGTGGGTGTTGGGGTGGGTACAGTGGCTGGGGTGATCATAGGCCTGATGCTTGCTCTTGGAGTGGGTTTGTTCCCCGGATTGACAGCCTGCTTGCTGGCTGTAGCCACAACAGGTGTTGGCTTAATGTTGGCAGTTGGAGGCTCAGATGTGCTGGCACTAAAAGAGACAAAGATCAGGACATGAATAAAGACTCTACTGATGTAAATTTAATATAAGAAAGCCTTGTACAAAGCAAGTGTACTAAAGAGCAGCACAGAACTGCAGGAAAAAGTATGATCAGTTCACTTATATATATCCATGTTGCACTGCAGTGTACACCTATAAATGATAAGCAGTTTTAGTGGTTGTGTATCATACCTGCCCCTGTCTGCAGCTGGCGTTGTCTTCAGACTGATCTGTCGCTGTTCTGTGCTCCTCTGCTGCTCCTGGGTCTGAAAATCAGGAGAGGAAGACAAAGTCATGATGGAGACCAACAAGATACTCTGAGTCAGTTGAACCAAACTTGCAACAATGTCACTTGACATGCTTATAGACATCAGGAAGTTGCCATTCTCTGATCTTATCGAATTAACTTATCAATTACATATTCAAGACATTGCCCGTGGAGGAGCAGTTGTCGCATACAATGATGTAGATGTAACCTCTTCAGAAATTATCTTTTGCTCTAACAAACCTGAAAAGTTTAGATACATTTTGCAGGGATGAAAAGTTTATGTAATTTCTAGGAGTTTATGGGAAAGTTACCAAAAAAAAACTAACGTCTACAGATAATTTCATTTGCAAATAATAACACTCCTTTCCTGACATCCTGTTTTTAGCATATGTCAGCCTTTGTGTTCACCGAAAACAGCGTTTTTTTTTGTTTTTTTTTAACGGCTTGCTTTTTGCCTGTTTTGGAAACCTGCATAAACAGCTGACTGGATGCATCATGGGTACACCTATCTGTTGGTGAGTAAAATAATTTTTAAACATTAATGTAACTGAAAATTAAACCGTGTGTTTTTTTTAGGTCAACATAAACTTGTTAGTTGTTTCCCACTGCATATGACCAATTACAATGTGTTCAATTTCAGCTGATAGAATATTCGGTGTGAAATTGAACGCAAATGAAAACTTTAAAGCAGACTCTCTGACCTTGCTCGGACCTGCCTCAGGTGGCTCGTCTCTCTGCTCTTGTCTCTCCTGTTGGCCTCGCAGTTCTCTCAGTTCTCTCTCCTGTCGACTCAGACGGCCCTCGTATTGAGACTTGAGAGCGCTCACTCGCACTTCCAGCTCCTCACGCTGTTGCTTTAACGCCTCATTTTCCTGCTGCAGCTGGTCTTTGGTGCCTGGACAAAAATTATTTAGGTCTGAGACTCAAATAAAACAAACCAGCAACACTACAATAGGGGCAAATAAAACAGAGGGATCTAAATAATAAGGAATTTATTGTAGGTCCATTGGTTGTACTATGAGGAACACCCTATTACCCATGAGCTGGTTGATCTTCTGCTTGGCATAAACAAGGGTCTTCCTGGTCTTATCCTCCTTCTCAGTCATCTGCTGTCTCAGTGTGTCCTCCTGAGAAACTTTATCCTGCAGTTCCTGCCTCAACCTGGTCAGCTCTGTCTGCAGCCTGGAGGACTGCTCCTGGGCATTACGCCCTTCAGTCTCACGCTCTGTAACCACCTGTCGACATGGTATTCATGAATGTGTGTATAATAAAAAATAAAATAAAAAAAATAAAAAAAGTTAACTATGCAAAATATATGATCTTGAAAACTGATCACAGTGTATGACAAATATGGCCTTCCTTCCTGATAGAAGGCCAAGAAGAACACTAGTTTAATTAGAAAGTAGACATTTCAGTCAAAGGTTTGAGCTGTGTGACTTGTGATGTTTGACCTTGTTCACGTTCTCAAGCTGTCCTTCCAGCTCTCTGATCTTGGCTTCCGCCTGGCTCAGAGAATCTCTGAGGCTCTGCAGCTCCTGAGCTGAGGCTTGACGAGCCTCCTCTTCTTGGGATGGGCCTGCTGCGGCTTCAGCTATCACCTGGAGGAAATACAGTTTGAAAAATGAATTATGATTAAACCAGCACAAAGGGATGGCGTTAGGCGACTGTTATCAGACACACAACTGTGCACTTTTAGTTTCTAGTTTAGGATTAAATACTAAGGCAGTGAGGTTATCAGCTACTGAGCTCTCACCTTGTCGTGTTCCACCTTGAGTTCATCATACTGAGTCTTGTAGCGGCGTCCAATCTTCTTGACCTGGGTGATAGTTCGCACCTTCTCCTGGAGTTCCTGATTCTTGGTCTCCATTTCCTTTTTCAGCGTATTCCTTTCATCAGTTATCCTACTCATATTGTCACGCAAGTTCTGTAACTGGCTTTGCAGAGATGTTGTTAGATTATTGGTCCTAGAGAGAGAAATGAAGAGATAGTGAAAATTAACAGTAGGATTGAATAAGGGAGAGAAGGGAAACACTTAATATCCTGCGCAACAGAAATTCAATAATTTACTTCAGTTATAATCCCTCACCTGGTCACCTCTGCTTTGAATCTGGTGTTCTCCTCATTAAGCTGCTGAATGCGTTTGAGATGTGCCTCCTTTTCAGAGTGCAGACGCTTGTACTCTTCTGGATCTGAATCTTTTTGCTGGCTAACCAAATGCTGAGAAAAGGTTGTGTGTTAGTGGTGTGAAATGATAAAACATTAGGAATAACATGGTCACCACTTTTCTTAATACAAGTTTAAATGCAATCTACTTTTCTAATGTCCGATGTATTCCCCTTCTTACAAGCAGCATTATTAGCCCACACCCCAGTCTTTTCACTGACCTGGGTTCGAGCTTTCCAGCGCTTGATCTCCTCTTCCAGTATCTTCTTCTCCGCCTGCAGCATACCGCTCTTCTCGCTCAGCTCAGAGTTGGCTTGCTGCAGCGGCATGATGTCTGACTCCAGCTTTTGTACCTGAAACACACAGAAGATGAGCTAAAACCACCTGGATTTGGAGATTCCCTCAGGAACACCATCTAAAATTCACTCCCACTATCCGGGAATATAAGCTGTTACATTTTTGAGAAGTGGTTAAAAGTGTACAAAAATCAATCACTTAATTTGGCAAAATAGAGTATATTATTGGAGCACAGTATTATAGGAGTGCACATCAAATTCAACACAAACTACATTTTTCTATAAAATGCAACTGATACCTTAGCCTGAGTTTGCTGCAGCTCTTGCTCCATTTTGTCCTTCTCC
Source organism: Coreoperca whiteheadi (assembly GCA_011952105.1). Taxonomy (NCBI): domain Eukaryota; kingdom Metazoa; phylum Chordata; class Actinopteri; order Centrarchiformes; family Sinipercidae; genus Coreoperca; species Coreoperca whiteheadi. Next base: position 9,390,667 of record CM022489.1, on the reverse strand, counting down.
TCTCTCAGCATCTTGTTGGTCTCCATCAGGATGCTCATCGTATTGGTCTTCTTCATCAGCTCATCATGCTGAGCTAGGGTCTTTGCTGTCACCTGAGTATGATTAGCATTCGGCGTAAAGTCACATATCAGTGTTACCCAATAATTACCTAGACTGTTTCGCCCGCCACAGTTTCATAATGAACCGAAAATATTTTTACACTTCTCATAACATAAGATCTCTAACGTTGTGTTTTGAGCCGTTGCTTCAGCAAAGCATCTCTCACTCCCAGTAAGTCAGCCAGAGTATCAGCGATTGATTAACTAGTGAACAATATCCCCTCGGTCTACCCCTCCTGCACCTTTTCATACTGCTATAGCGAGAAGGGTCTACTGACAATTGCACATGATCTGCAGAGAAACACAGAGAGAGTCTACTGTAAAATGTTGACCTACTTATGGCGTCGTTTTGAAAAAGTTCATAAGTGCTCCTGGTTGGTGCCGATTTCATTCGGTAACACTTTGGTTTTGATTACTTCGATAGGCTACGTCATTAACAAGTCTCCGACCACATGCGGCTCAAATGCTGTTGTGAAAATGGATTCGCGGGGGAAAAAAATCCACAACTCAAGTTGCGTTTTTTTGGGCGGCTTTATACAACATACTACTGACAAAGAAATTTAACAGAGAGGCGGAGCGGAGCAAGCCAAGAGAGGTTTAGGTGTGTGTGAGAAAAAGAAAACTGAAGGGAAAAGCAAGGTGAGCAGGTTAAAGTAGTTTGAGTAAACACTAAAATAAGGTTCAGAATAAGAAATAACCTACTAGAAATAGGGTAATGTATTCCTTCTAATATTTTCAATAGATAAATACATTGCCTATACTGACCACACCTTGAGGAAAGTATAAACAATTTCTTTACACAGATTAATAAAATAAGATTTTTTTAATGGACAGGTGTAAAAAAAACAAAACAGACATCTGAGACTGACAGTCTGTATGTTCCCTACACTTGCAATCTTATCTAGTTGAAGAAAAAGTGGTTGTTGTAAACAACGTAATTGGTAATTGTAAGATCACCGAGTATTAAAAAAACCAAAACATACCTGCATCCTCTCCTTTGCAGCACTCAAGCTGTCCCGCGCCTCCTTTAGCTCTTGTTCCAGGTGCTCCACCCTCAGACGGTAACGTAAACTCTCCCCTTGGGCAACCTCAAAACGAGACTCTGAAATCTCCTTCTCCCGACGCACAAACCTGTGATGAAAGACAAATAAGGATAGCAAAAGTAGTTAATAAAAGCCAGGAACAAGACCAGACGAACAAGGCGGTACCAATTGGTCAAAATGGCACACTGGTAAAGATAGAGACGTCCAGACTAATATTTTTTATTGATGTTTTTCCAATTTACTCATTTAGATTTTATGTCCTCAAGTAAGGATTGCGTGATTTGAGATAAACATGCAATACCTGAGAATCTCAAGGACTTGGTCTTGAGATTTGCCATCTTCAGTCAGGGAGATGTTCATGGGACTCTCACTCGCAGCATGTTGCAAATTGTCCGCCATCTTGCTGCTCATTGTCTGGATCTGCTCATGCAGGAGGGTGTTCTGCCGCTGCAATTCATCATAGCGGCTCTCCATCTTGGACATCTCCTCCTATAAGCAAAGAAATTAAGATTTTAATCGTAAATGCTATTTTCTATTCAAGATAAATGATCAGCCGAGTTTGGAAAACATAACCATAATGCCTTAAAATATGATCAAATGGCCCTGAAATAAATGTCTTTTTTTAGGCTTACAATGTTCAATTCGACGTTCCTGTGATTTTGTTAACTCCATGTTATTATATCTAATCCTGTCTTGTCATCACCATTACATCTATAAAAATCCCCTCTACAACCAACCTTGAGGATCTTTTCCTGCTCCTCCCAGGAGACCCTGGCCTCCAGTAGCTCAGCGCTGACCCTCTGGGATCTCTCCTCCAGCTGGTGTTTGAGCCCGACGGCCTGCAGGGCCTGAGCCTTCGCAGCCTGCAGGGCCTCCACGTCTGCTGCATGCAGCATCATCTCCTGCTCATACTTATCTTGTGCTTCAGCTGCCAGTTTAGCCTTGAAAATAGGAAAGATTTGATATTGTCTTTGCATGTTAAAAGTAATACAACTTAATTGCAGTTGGTATTTTTGTTGCTGTCTAATAATTAATACTAGAAGTGCGCTAATTAATTGGAATATGCTTATAGTCCTTAAAAAAACTCAATAGGTAGTCCTCGAACTCACTATGTCTAAAAGACACAGAAATGGCTGCTTTTAACATTACTTGAGATTTTAACTTGCTTTGTGATCACTCAGATAGGAATGCAGAGCAAGGGTGGCCTATAGAGATTATGAAGAGCTGGACAGAATATAATAAGATTAATCTCCGCTCCTGATAAAAAGGCTGATTATTTGTAAAATATATAAATACTTTTACAGTGGAATATTTTCTGATATCCATATTACTTATTAAAATATTATGGGTCAAATGTGGACATCAGGAAGATTTCTACTTGAGAACAGGAACCAAATGGTGATGAGATTCAGAACCACTGATTTTAATTACATTAACAGGTGATTTTATCAGCCTTAACTGGAACATTCCTAATAATAAAGGAAAGGATCAGAATGATATTCCTCTACATTAAATGTTATAATAGCTGCTTACGTGCTCCTGGCTGTCTTGTAGAGCTTGCTGCTGCTGGGCTTCAGCTACTGCCACTCGCTGCAGCACCGCCTGGTGATCTGCCTGGGCACTGCTGAGACTTCTCCTTAGACTGTTCATCTAACAGACATACACACAAAAAATTGCTTTCCATACGTGTATAATGTCGAATAAAACTGAACACCAAAACATTGTTCAGAGGGTAAAATATGCTGAGGGGAAAAAAAACTGCTTTTTTTTTTTTTTTTTTTTTTTTTTTTTTTTTTTATTTTTACATCTTTTTTATTTTTTTTAATTTTTTTATTATTATGTTTTGTGTTTTTAAATACCTTTTCCTCCTTAGA
>CM022489.1:9319741-9387627 GCA_011952105.1 Coreoperca whiteheadi | reverse complement strand
AAAAATGATATAAAAAAAAAATATTTCTTGAATATAAATAATAATGTTCAAAAAAAATGAAAAAAAAAATATTTTTTAATGGATAAAATATTTAAAGAAAAAAAAAAACTTTTTTTTTTTTTTTTTTTTTTTTTTTTTAAAAGGAGGAACTTCTACAGCATTTTGACTTAATACAAATTGCTAATTAACATGGTGTGTGATTTTAAATACCTGTTCCTCCTGAGAGGCCAGGGCTCTCCTCATCTGCTCCTCCAAGTCTTGTTTCCCTTTCTCTGCTTCCAGAAGCTTCTCCTCCAGCCTGCAGTGCTGCTTCTCAGCCTCCTTCATACGAGTTTCAATGGATGAGCGTGCCTGCTCTGTTACCTGGTCATTTGAAAATATAAAAATGTATAATAATAAAAATAAAATTTTGGCTTGTTTCAAATTAAAAAATTCTAATGTGTGTATTAGGAAAAGCTGGATTCTAGCCAACACAAAATGTAATTTGCACGCCTGAAAGACAGGTGCTTAGGAATATGAAATCATGCACTAGAAAGTAATGGAAATTCATTTTCATTACTTTCTAGTAAAGTTTAGTTTACTGATAATGCAGCATTTCGAAGCATTGCATTTTGAAAAATGTTTGCGCTGACAGTGTGAGGGAATTCCTTACAGTCTTTGTATAAGAGGTTTATGCGCTTCCCACATAATAGCTCACAAAAGTATTTATCGTATTTTAATCTTCAATGTTTTTGTACATAAAGCGGTTTTATGAGTTTGGGTTTCTTTTGCACCTGTTTCTCTTTGTCCAGGGACTCCTCCAGGCTCTGAGCCATGGCTCTGTACTGGTCCATGCTGGAGGTGGCTGCCCTGAGGCTCTCTGCCAGCTCCTCTGCCCGGGTTTCAGCCAACCGCAGGCGGCCCTGTAGATCCTCATTGTCTTGATCTGAACCTTGCATGCCTGAAAGCAGGAAAATATCAGTGGCAGTACAAATAGTATGTGCTTTTAGGAGTGGAGGATGGACGGTGGATGACTGAAAATATCATTACATTGTTTAGAGTCTGTGCTTAAAACCCACAAACATTTGAAAGAGTGTGGCTTAGACATTTCATTGGCTCTTTTACTGGATCCCATCTCATATAAACTGTTAGAACATGAGCTAGTGTGACCATAGCAGCCTAGCATGTTTTTTTTTTTTTAAAGTAGGTTAAGTATAAAACTTGGTCAGTCGACCTCAAAAATGGACAGAACCTGTACAATTTGAGCAATTTACTTGTGTCTTACTACTTTCCCAAAAATGCAAACTAGCATGTAAATGGTCAGTGTAATGCACAATAATTACAGTGACTTTACAAGAAGCCATCAATTATTTGACTTCCAATGATGTTAACCTAGGAACTATTTTGCTTAAATTTCAGGTCATGGGATTTGATGACAACCAGTGAAAATACTATACATTTAAGTGTGTACGGATTCCTTTGTGTATTGTGCTGTTATGTTACAGTGTTTATGCCAACCTCTGATAATTGGTGTGGAAGGGGAACTCAGGGTGTGACGTGCTTCGCTGGTGCCTTGCTGCAGCCTGAGGGTGTTGAGCTCCAACTCGGCAGCATTCAGCAGCTCCTTGTTCTTTTGGTGTAAAGCCACCTGTGTCTCCAGCTGCCTCTTTGCCTCCATCAACTGGATCTGCGCATGAGAAATAAGTAACATCGAGAAGTACAGTGAATAAACTATTGAATTCTCTGTTCTTTCTGACATCTGTTTTCATAAGCTGCAATGCGAGTCTGGGTTTGAAGATTAAATGGGCCGTTACGTTTTTCTTTAAACACAGTAAACAGTATTGATTTATCAGTCCACCACAACTCCTTTGAACATGACTTAGGAAGACACAATTTAGGTGGAACAATCTTGGATATCAGCAGAAAACAGATCAATTCAATTTTATGCTTACTTCTTGGTTTCTGCTGAGTATATGGCGCTGTTCCACTTCATGCTGCAGCCTCTTCTGCAGCTGGGAGATCTCTCGTTCCTGCTTCTCCAACTGGCTGTTTAGATGCTGACGTGTATCAGTCTCTGAACGCTCAAGAGTGGCCTAAAAGAACACAACTGTTTTTAAGTGTTTGTGTGTATGAGTATGAACCAATAAGTGAGAAATGTCATACTCCTAGATTACCTGAATTGCCTGGAGGTTGGTCAGTAACAAGCTCTGGGTCTGTTGCTGGCTCAGGATGGTCTCTTTCTCCTGATTCAACCTGGACTCAACCAGCTTCAGCATATCTCTCTCCTTACGCAGGCTCTCAGCATGGCCCTAAGAGACAGGAGGAGATATGTCTAATAATTCCTAAAGCAGTCACAAATTCAAATCATGCACCACTGCAATCCCCCACAGTGATGATGAAACGCAAAGAAAACAATCTCGAGCACAAACTTCACCAAGAAAAAGGAAAAACTTGCTGAAACCTCAGACAAACCTCAGCCATGGCGAGTTTCTCTTTGGCAGCTCTCAGATCCTCATTCAAAGTGTGGATGGTCTCCTCATGCTTCTGGTTGGCAGCGGCCATCTTCTGTCCTTTCTCTCTGAGAGAAGCAATTTCTTTTCTGTAGGCCTCAACGTTGTCCTGCAGCATCTCATACCTGATATTGTTGACACAGACATCCTTTTTAGTGACTTCTGTGCTCTCCTATGTATTCTTTAAACACGTCAAGTGTTGAGTAAACAGAAGAAGCAATGGCCAAGTGTTGTTGTACTTAGAAGTTACATTAGAATAGTGGTTGTTCGTGCTCATGTTTTTCAAACTTACCTCTTGGAGGCAAACTCCAGCTGGGTGGCTATCTTGGCATTCTGGGAGTGGAGGTCAGAGAGCTGCTCCTGGAGCTTCTCGTTCTGCTCAGTCATAGCCTTGTCACTCTCCACACGCTCCTTCTTATAGGTGGAGAACACTTCCTGCAACTGTAGATGCAGCCAGACATTTTATTTTATTTCATCACAGTAATGGTTATTGTCTGAGAAATACCTCATGGGGGACAACAGACACGTTACAATGGTCTTTGGTCCATTCATATGAGACTGCTGTCAAAGGTTAATCACTGGTCGTCAGTGTTCACTGAAACCTGGGACTGCAACTGTAGTTTCATACACATCACTGCTGAACCACTGAATTAGACTGACTTTTCAAGAAAATAAGCACCAAATAATTTGCCCACTTTGCACTGTTTGTTCACAATTCATTCTCTGGCATCATTAGCCAAAAATAGTTCATCTTTGGGGGATATAATTATCTCTCAATATAGACACATTGCCATCTAGTGGCAGACATGGGAAACACATGAACCAAGATCATCAGTACTGATCCACAGATAGTCATGCTAATTTTCAGGGATATGCAGAAATCTGGACAGCTGAGGCCATGGCAGCGCTGTACAGTAAACCAGCCATGAAGCAAAATCACACCTGTGACTAAAAGTGAGTCACTCTCATGGAACATGTGTTGGGCACTGTGTGAAATGCACCATGGGGTGTACGTAACTGTATGTACAACTGTTGCATTGCTGAGATTAACACACTTTAAAGATGCCTTGTATCTAGGTCTGTTGTCATTGCTGTGGGCTTTTGACAATTACATGCAGTAGCAACTGTGTAACAACTCTGCAAACATATCAAAGCTTAAATGTTGTTTGATAAATGTGGCACACACCTGTCGCAAAGCTGCCTTGGCCTCTAATGCTTCAGCTGACTCTGTTGCCATGGAGACGAGTGCAGTGGGAGTTCCTGAGGTGGGAATGGCTGCCGGTGAGCGTCGTGGGGTGGAGGTCAGGGAGAACTCCTCAGGTGGTGTACCTTAAGGAAAAACACTCCGAATTTCAGCCAAATAGGAATGCTTGGTACCATAATTAAAGGAGTTAGATGTGCATGTACAGGATGTCCTGTCTTGCAGCAACAGTATATAACTTGGTTTATCTCGTCTGTTACCTTGCTGAGGGAAGCTAACTCCGGTTGCCTGAGCCAGCAGCAGACGATACATGTCCCTCTGCCTCACAATGGACTCAGTCATCTTAACCTGTTTGTTGCGTTGCTCTTTCAGGGACTCCAGCTCAACCTGGGCTTTCTCCAAACTGTGCTCCAGTTCACCACGCCTGTAACAGGTCATCTTTCTTAGCATAACTGATTTATAAATAATGGATTTATGAATACAAAATGTATGATGGAGATGGCATTTTTGCGTGTTTTTATTCTTGACTCTTTGTTCTTTAGCACCCCCCCCCCCACACACACTTCTGTCACCAATTACTCAATTTGGATAGGCGACATCACACAAAAAGGCCAGTTAACGGACTTACAGTTCTGTTTATCTCAAGAAACAAAAAGTAGAAAGAAGAAACAAAAACAAAATCAGCACATGTGCTAACGTACTTATTGCCAGTCGCTTCAAACTCCTCTTTCTCCTGGGCATCACTGAGCTCCCTGAGGGCCACCAGAAGACGCTGGTTCTGCTGCTGTAGCTCCTCTACACTGCGGAAGGTCACCAAGTGTTGGCTGATCACCTCTGACGTGCTGCTGACATCGGCTGAGCTCACCTCCTCTTCATGAACCACATGGTTTCCACGTGCCTCTTCCAGCTCGATTAACAGCACACGCACCTGACAGGAAAAACCAAGTATGGCATAGAAAATAAGAATTATTCTGAAAATAACCAGGATTGTCCTTCAAATTACCCTTGGATCAAGAGAGTGAGAGCCAACCTGCTGAGCCATGTCTCCCAGCTGAAGTTCACACCTCTGGCTGTCCCTTTCCAGAACAGAGGAGCGCTTGTTAGCTTCATCAGCCTCCTTCTGCAGACGGTGCACCTCCTGAAGTAAACACACATACATGAAAAAAAATTAAATCAGTGATTGTTGTTGACTTTAAGAGCAGAAGGTATAATGTAATGCAGAATGTATTCTTTACTAACCAGTTTCAAAACCAGCAAATTAACAGTATTATTTTATGCATTTCTTCACTGAGAAATGTATTCATTTATTGTATGAACCATAAAAGTTGCTCTTACACATAAAATGCCAAAAACAACACAAACAAATGAACAATGAAAAAAAACAAAACAGAAATTTAATCTAATGGGAAATTCCATTCCACTGAACACACACACAACCTGTTTGCATTACCCACCTGAACAGCCTGCTCCAGCTTGGCAGAAAGACTGGCCACTGACTTCTGCATGCGCTCATGTTCGTCTCTTTGCCGTCTGAGGATAGGGGCTTTTGCTTCCACTTCTTGCACAATGTCATCCAGGTATTTGTTGACCCGCTTGTTCTCTAATCGCTCCAACTGCAGCTGCTCCTGGCTCTCCAAATATGCTGTATACAACTGAAAATATGGATCAGATACAAGATCTTGTATCAAAATAAGATAGGAAACATGACCAGTCACGAAAAATGTGCTCAGTTTGTTCAATACTGTTTACTGAGCAATTAACACAAGTAAGTAAATAAAAACTAGTGTGAAAATACTAAAACCAGTCCCATAATGTTGCACTTTAAATGATGTCGTCCAACCCTGAGGTGGTAAAGTTAAAACAAAACATCAAGCAAAACATGCTTAACATCCATATGGTAGACTGCATCACATCAAATAATATTGGAAATCCATTGTGGCAGTCCATTGCACCTCATCAATATAAAACTAATTTTCACAAGGCACTCCTGCAGACCTATTTCCAAATTTTATTAAGGTTTAAGTAATGTGGGTGCTGAAATTCAATTGCATATACCTCTGTCAGCTTCATGCCAGGCTTTATCTTGGATACAGCAGCTGCTGTTGGAGACATTGTTGTCATTTGCTCCTCTGTGAGCACAGATGTTGACCCGACAGGGCCTGGACATCAAAATAAATAATACATTTTTAAAAATAATAATTATATATATATATATATATAGATAGAGGACAAATCACAGGGCATAGTTGTTAATTAGTTTAGTTGGATTTACTTTGAAATTGTCCACAATGTAAACCAGTGCAACGAAGACAAAAAGAATCAACCAAACAGACCTCTAAGTTTAGAACTTGACAGCAGCTCATTGGCATTGTCCAGCTCTTTCTCGAGACCCTGGATCCTCTCCTTTAGCTCTGCTACGCTCCTGTCTGTGGCACCATTCATCTCCTGCAACTTCTCCTCAAGGTCCTTGTTGGCTGTGGCAGAAGGAGTAAACAGAGCAAACGTCAGGGAATATCAACAACTGAAAACTAAATTAGCAGTTAAACCACTAAGCTAAAACAAATAAAATTAAGCATATTCAAACTCTCCTAAGAAAACAAGGTCTAAGTAATGGGAATTGTAGTTGTGGTCATTCGGTGATAGCCTCGCACCTTCTCCAGCATCCTTCAGCAGCTTATGCAGCTCCTCCACTGCTCGATTCAGCTCTTCACTTTTTGCTTCAGAATCTGCTGCTGCTCCCTGCCACCACAACAACAGGCTTGTGTTGACAAAATAATGCCAAAGGAACTAATAACATACCGTGATTCATTCCAGTCATGGTAAATATAAAGTGTGCAACTAAAACTAAAGATTAAAGAAATGTGTATCATTTATTTTGTCTCCAGCACTTTGTTTGGAAAAGGAGAAATGTGGTATGTATTGCTGCATAACGGCAATATGTCTTCACCAAAATTCGGGCGATTTAAGTTCATGTAAGATCTGGCTGGTGCTACCCCGACATTCACATATTCAGCCCATAGAAGCAGTATATAAAAAATTATTTTACCATTAAAAATCTCATCTAAACAAATAAGTCGAAAGACAAGAGGTACGCTTGCATATGCTGAAAATGTGAAACGGTGATACTCCATGGACTTAAGATGGAATTAACCACTGGGAGCAAATGCTTTGGTTGTACAAAGTACAACAACAAATCGGCTTATCATACACATACATACCTTGTATAGATTGCAAAGCTTAATGTTGGCATTCAGCTCGTTTCTGAACTTTTCCTCCATGGTGGCATGTTGTTCCTTGGCCTAGAATGAGTGAAGATCCAGTTACACTTTAATGACAAAACTTCTACAAAACTGATCAATTTGTTGCAGAATATACAGTACATGACAAAAATGGAGTTCTTGTTTCTGTGTAAAACAAGACAGGATGAAAACTTGGCATAGGTTATAAGAAATACCACACATACTTCTTTTAGTTTGCCGATCATGTCTTCATTCTGCTTCTGAAGGTGTTCATTTGAAGTCTTCAAACTGCCCACTTGGTCTTGGAGTCTGTTCGACTGTAAGTCACAAGGAAAAAACCTTGATGGTAATCATTCATAACTGAAGAAAGTGCTTGAATTAACTAAATACACAGAGAAACTACTGAAAGCCAAGGTATGAGCAGGGCACTGGGCAGTAAGTGAATGTTTACTAAATAAACTGCAAAGTGCCCACCATGTACCTCGTCTATTTGGGTGCAAAACTACTGGTCTGTGGTTGGTGCATCACACCCAGATCTACATATAATGTGATGTGATTTGGCAAAAATAAATATATTGTTATCATTGTATTGGTTGCTACTGCCATCATAGTTTAATTTCTCCAGGTCATTCAGCCTTATAAACCTATTTATATAAATACAAAATAGAAACATGCCTCATCTTCCTTGTTCTCCAGGTTGCACTTCAGTTCCAGGATCTGGTTTCCCTTCTGTCGGGACAGGGACAGCAGTTCCTCACTCTTAGCCTTCAATTCTTCATTCAGCCAAGATATTTGGCCACGCAGCAGCTCCTTCTCTTGTTCCATTCGCTTCTCTTTGTACTGTAATGGAAAACCATGACAACTTTATTCAGTTACTATAAAAAGGGAACATGTACAGTGTAGTACTAGGTAATAGCTGTTTACAAAGTAACTTCCTCTACACACAAATCTGATGTTAAGATATGATTATTCAATCAATTTAAAAATAACAATAAAGCTCACTTTAATGTTGACTTCAGCTGCTTCAAGTTCATCTAACTTCATCTGCAGTGCCATCTTAGAGGTGTTGACTTCCACCAACTTATCATTGAGCTGCCTGAAGTCATCTGGGGGAGTACCAGAAATAAAATAAGTGCCATGTCCAATTAACTGTTAGTATGTACAAATAAGAAGTTTAAACAAAATGTCTCCAGACCAGTTCATCTGTCCATACCATTTAAATGCTCCACTTCCAAGGACCTCCTCTCCAGTGTTCGCACAAGTTCTCGCTTTTCCGCCTCCAGTTCCACTTTGGCTTTTGACAGCACAGTCTAAACAAATGCATTATTTTAATCTTAGTGATTGCTGGTATACCTTATAAATTAAGTGCTACTTATGGATTACAGCGACAATTTTGGTGACACCAATATAACCATCAATCAATCAGTTAAAAAGTTTGGTCTAAGAGTCGAAGACATTTCCAAACATTTTCCAGAATACTCTTGCCATTTTGAATGCCAATAGGCAATTCAAAGAATGACACGATAACCAAATGTACCTCTTGCAAATGCTTTCACTTTTCCTTTATGTGAAGCATTGTGTTGAAAAGCAAAAAGCTAGTTAAAAGGGACATTCCACCTAAAATCAAAAATACATATTGTTCCTCTCACCTGTAGTGCTATTCCTCCTCTAGTTTGTTTTGGTGCGAGTCACCAGGTTTTTGAGATATCGGACGTAGAGATGTCTGCCCTTTTGAATATAATTGTACTCAGCTTGTGGTGCTCAAAGCGCACAAACAAACAATCTAGATGGATCAATAGCACTACAGGTAAGAAGAAAAATATGTATTTTTGATTTTGGGGTGAACTGTGCCTACAGAATTGTTGTGTAGACATGGATTGTGTTGACAGAGGCTTGTTAAAAAACAGTAAACAAATGTAGGCAAGTCTCAACATCGGGAATACACAGAAAAGCTGCACAGGAATTAGCTGAAACGTTGATTCAGTCAAGCGTAGACATCAGCCATTACTGTGACTTTTACAACAGCACTACCCCTAACGTTACAGTAGCCATAGCTTCTGTTAATTATTACAAATTCTGCAAAACGCAGCAGCACGGAGAATATACTCCGAGTTGCACTACTGTACACAGTAATATACGACACAAATAGATTTCTGAAATGGCCTTACCTGCTCTGATGACCACCTCTCTTGGGCGGATTCATATTCCCTGTTTTTCTCACGTACACTTTTAAGTTCCTCGTCTAAAAGGGAGATTTGAAAAAAAGCCAACACCATGAAGTAACGTTAGTTAATACAACCCAGAGAAGCTGAGTCAAGCTAAAAAGTTGACGCTTACCAAGCTTAGTAAACTCCTCTTTGAGTTTCAGATGTTCTTGAGTCTGGGACAAGAAATCTTCGTGACATTCAGCAAGTCGTTTCACTTTCTCAAAGAAGTGTTGCTCTGTACGGTCAGCAAAAGCACAACAATGACACGTTAAAATGCTTAGTTGACTGCCGTTAGTAACCTATACCGCGATTTAGCGTAGCTACTGTTCAATGGCATCTTGTTCACGATAACGCTAACTAATATTAGCTAAGTGTTAGCTCAGTAGGTTAGATAACGCTAGCATTAGCTTCAAATGGTGGTTACCGAGTTGCAGTGTTACCTAGTGTTAGCGTTGGTCCAAATTCCCAAAGGCGTTGATAGACATATACAGTTAAAACAACTACCAACGTGAGGTTAATATGGTAGCACGTTCAAAGCAAAAATATTAACTTTATCTTTGCTCCCTTAACCGAAATGCGTGCATGGAGAGCAAAGCTAAACACTTTAGCGCCGCTAGCTAACAAAATACCAGGCAATATCTTACCGCTGTCGACCCGAAATTGTTCCTGTTGTGCTTTCAAAGAATCGATTTCATACTGCTGATCCGAAAGAATTTTCTCGAGTTTGTTTTGAATTGGTTTCGGTAGCTTAGATAACTCAGAACCATCCAACTCCTGCAGCAACAGTGCCGCCATTTTTTCCTGACAACAACCGTACGAGCAGGCGCAGGATGCGACTTGAGTTTGTCAGTGGTACTGGGGCATTATGGGAATTGTATTTCTTACATTTGAACTTCAGAAAAAGCACATGTAGCAGTAGGAGCGTGCAGATTCTGCGACAAGTATGATACGTTACGGTTACATGTACGAATTTCTTGGCGAGAAAGAATAAAGACTGTGAGAGTCGCATACAAAGTTAGCAAAGAGAATACAATTTAAAAAGCATATTTATTTTCTACCTAGCTATGATTATGCAGTATGTATTTACGTGTAAACCTTACTGCCTTAATCAGTAATGATTAGCGTGTCACTAGCGGAGGAGAAGTGTACTGGTGCCAATTTTCAAGAACAAGGGAGATGTGCAGAGCTGTGGCAACTACAGAGGAATAAAGCTGATGAGTCATACAATGAAGTTGTGGGAAAGAGTAGTGGAAGCTAGGCTAAGGGCAGAGGTGAGCATTTGTGAGCAGCAATATGGTTTCATGCCTAGAAAGAGCACAACAGATGCAGTGTTTGCTTTGAGGATGCTGATGGAGAAGTACAGAGAAGGTCATAAGGAGTTGCATTGTGTCTTTGTAGATTTAGAGAAAGCGTATGACAGGGTGCCGAGAGAGGAGCTGTGGTATTGCATGAGGAAGTCTGGAGTGGCATAGAATGGTGCAGGACATGTATGAGAGCTGTAAGACCGTGGTGAGGTGTGCTGTAGGTGTGACAGAGGAGTTCAAGGTGGAGGTGGGTCTGCATCAAGGATCGGCTCTGAGCCCCTTCTTGTTTGCTCTGGTGATGGACAGGCTGACGGATGAGGTTAGACAGGAATCTCCATGGACTATGATGTTTGCGGATGACATTGTGATTTGTAGTGAGAGCAGGGAGCAGGTGGAGGAGAATCTAGAGAGATGGAGGTCTGCTTTGGAAAACAGAGGAATGAAGCTTAGCCGCAGTAAGACAGAATACATGTGTGTCAATGAGAGGGACCCAGGTGGAACGGTGAGGTTACAGGGAGCAGAGGTGAAGAAGGTGCAGGACTTTAAGTACTTAGGGTCAACGGTTCAGAGCAACGGAGACTGTGGAAAAGAGGTGAAGAGGCGAGTGCAAGCAGGTTGGAACGGGTGGAGAAAAGTGTCAGGTGTGTTGTGTGATAAAAGAGTATCAGCAAGAATGAAAGGAAAGGTGTTTAAGACGGTGGTGAGACCAGCGATGTTGTACAGCTTAGAGACAGTGGCACTGAAGAAAAGACAAGAGGCAGAGCTGGAGGTGGCAGAGCTTAAGATGCTGAGGTTCTCTTTGGGAGTGACGAGGACGGACAGGATCAGGAACGAGTCCATCAGAGGGACAGCTCATGTTAGATGTTTCGGAGATAAAGCCAGAGAGGCCAGATTGAGGTGGTTTGGACACGTTCAGAGGAGAGACTGTGAATATATTGGTAGAAGGATGCTGAGGTTGGAGCTGCCAGGCAGGAGGTCTAGAGGAAGACCAAAGAGGAGATTTATGGATGTAGTGAGAGAGGACATGAAGTTAATTGGTGTGAGTGAAGAGGATGCAGAGGACAGGGTTAGATGGAGGCGCATGATTCGCTGTGGCGACCCCTGAAAGGGAACAGCCGAAAGGAAAAGAAGATTAGCGTGTCACTAGCATGACTTTAATTATATTATTATTTATTATATTGTATACTGTACATATTATTGAAATTGCACAGAAAAATCACTGATAGAAAGTGTGCTGCATGTCATCCTGTCTCTCTCTTCTGTCTATGGAATCAAGTTTAAATAAAAAAAATAAATCTCGAAAAAATAAATTCAGGATGGTCAGCAGATGGCGCCAACACATAGGCCTACTAACATACAGCTACAGTTGTGTGTGCGAGTGTGCATGTGGCTTTTAGAGGGAGGATGTATTTCAGCAAATTATGGGTTTTTTTTGGAGAAACTTCCCTTGTGCACTCCTGGGAAGTCCAGAGATATGGTGCAGAACAGCATATGGCAAAACCTCTTGCCAACCACAACATTAATATTAGATGATTCTATTCATCCTCATGAGGCAGTTGAAGGTTTCATGATAAAATATTATGCTATACTTAATAGACATCAGTTTGATGTTTAAAGTGCATTTTGTGCAGAGTGAAAAGACCACTATAAATCCTGGATATCATATACATGACTAAACTGTGGTCATCTCTTTAAACTTGTTGTTGCTAAACTTGCTTGTAAACCAAGCACAGGGTTGAGTCGAAAATAGGGACCTTTTTTTTTACCACTATGTGTCCATCTATCTCTGTATAATACTTGTCATTGTGAGCTGCAAAGTGTCCTGCACCTTCCCCTACAATGTAATTAGAATTTCAGGATGGTGATGATATTGATGATGATAATATTAGTAACCGTGCATGACCGTAGCAACAATGGAAAACACGGAGGTCATGAATTAGTGGGGTTTAATGACATGAAGAAGAGTTTATGTTCCCCAATTACACACATAATAAGGCAATGTCTAAACTTCATCTAACATGTTTTCTTTTTTAGTGTACAGCAACCCTATAGATTTAGTTCGATTGATATAATATAGGCTACGTTAAGTTTCAGTCACTACTCTATATGTGGGCTTTAATTTCTTCCACAGTTTCAGTGTAAGAATCAGGTTTATTGCCAAGAAGGTTTACAAATACAAGGAACTTATTAACTGCGTCCCAGGTGACATATGCCTGGTAGGTATTTAGACCCTGTCTGGGCCAGTTTTGACAAATACCTCAGTGGTGTATTGGTTCTCAATAACCAAGGTGATATTTCTATGAAACAAAAGACTGACTGCACGAACACGAGCAGTTTTAAGGCAGAGGCTTGCTCCAGGCAGCAGAACTATTTTCTTACACTCTGCTGTCACGCCTGGATACCAAGATGTACAGTAACTTACAGCAACACTGCTATGCAAACCTCTTAATCTGAGTCAGCCATGTTGGTTGTTGTCAGCACTTGTCATAAGCGTGAAACCCAGGTGCATGGGCACCTACACACTGCCATCTATGGTGTTTGAGACAGTTGAGGTGAAGTTCCCATTTTAAGTTCTATGTAATATTGGACAAATACAGAAGTGACCTCTCACCTACAGTGACAGAAGTGCAATACATTTGACATTTCCTTTCATCCACCCATCCCCTCGTCCATCCCTTCATTATTTCATGTATCTATCTGTCCATTAATTCAAACAGTTTGTAAAGTCAGCCTTGCGTGAGAAAGAGCAGTAAGACCAAAAGGTGGACTGTGATGTGGGGGTGATGTGTGCTCGGTAATTTATTTTCTGCAGCAGTTAAAGCCTTGTTACTCCATCATATCCCTGAGTCTTATCTCTTCCATACTCCCTCTGGTTATTTGTTAACAGTTTGCTCATTCCACCTCTGTTTTAGTAATAACACAATTGTATTCTAAGTTGATGTGGTGGTTGCATCATATCTACTCATTCCGCTCATATGAAAAGTGGTTGCATGTCAGAATACGTAGAAGTTTAATATCATCTGGAGTAAATGAGTCAACAATAACATTTACATTATCACAATAATGCGTCATGAGGAGCATACAACTATCTAAACAAATTGACTTAAAATAGGTGTTCATTTATGATAACAGCAGTGAGCGCAGTCCACAGTTATGTCTTGTCATCCACATCCACTGTCCATATTTGGTCACGGGGCCGTGCACGCCTCAAAACAGGTCTCCACTGACGTGTCATGACATCACCTCAGTGCAAGTGGGTTTTATGTGGGTGAAGTAGAGCGTGGCAGCTGGGCTTTCCAAGAGTCTAAACACAAAAATCACAAAAGTTCTCCAATTAGTGAAGGAATATAAACAAAGGAGGAATCAAAACGTCAGACATGGGGGTGGGATCAGGTGCTCATTGCAGGGGTAAACGCTGAGGTAAACATTTGAAGGGAGTTGTGAGTCAAATAATGATCTAGGGCCTGTTCCAAGAATCACGTTCAAAGAGGTATCTGGGTCATTTTGTTGGGTAAAACCTGAAACGCCCCCAAGTCTGGAACACGCAAAATCTGTTTTTTATTTTACTCAGCAAAGTTATTGAGAAAACTTAGTGAACCTGCTTCTGAGAAGAAGCCCATGCTTCGATGGTGTATACGTTCTACAGAATATTGAGGCAAAAATACGCCTTCTCATTTCTCGATGGTTTATTGTTTATTCTGAGCTTACAGATGAGTCATCTTGTATTGAGGCTAAATCTTCTCTCGACCCTTGCTTGGGCTCTCATAGCAGCTTCTGTTGCACTCATTCAACCCTGGTCCCTGTTGGACGAATGCCACATATACTGTACATGGCTGTGAAGTATGGCTGAAGCTCAGAGGCATATTCCTGGCTAGAAGCTCCTTTAGTTGGTGAGAACTTTGTGGGCCAGTGGAGGCACAAGTGCACTGTTGTATACAGTGCTGTAGTCTAGGTCAGCAGCAACCAGTCTGGCTGACATGTTTGGGCACTGCAGGAAAACCTCTCACTCCTCAGAAAACTCTTGTGGGAGGTATCCGAAAAGGTTTTTGATAAATCTTAGACACGCTATTGTGTGAAAGTGAGGTGTTACCAGCTAGAGGCTATGCAAGCCTTGCCAGATGTGGTACTGTGGAAACACAAACACTTGGATATCCTCAGAGAAATATGTGTTAGCGTGTCACAGTTCACTTGCTCTTGAGTTTTGAGTAATTAGAAATCAAGAGCCCCTTTGCAGGCAATATGTCAGAGACTGTTGGAAGTTACTTACATGAAACCACATAAAACACCTTGGAATGTGTTTGGGGGTGCTTTTGAAACCGTATAAAGTTGGCATACTGTGTACAACTCCATATTATTCAATTTAACAGTGGGCTTGAGATGACTTTGGACCTAAACTGGTGTAAAAGGACTCAGTATACCTCTACTTCTAAAGCTACAACTTTAATGCCATAAGTGGATTGGCCTGATTACTACAGCTTAGGTCTCTGCACTGCGGATCATGAAATAACACTCTTTGATTAAGCATTACATGCTGCTATCTGATATTATGACTACATTAAGCACGGTAAAAGTGAGGCTGCATCCTAGTGATTGTTAAAGAGAAAAGTACAACCAACAATTAAACAGCTATTGTTGGGACATTCAAGAGATATGACTCATCAAGTTTTAAAAAGACAAAGTTGAACTGGCTCTATATTGATAATATAGAAACTTACAAATACCTTCTATAATCATTAATAGAGGCAATCGTCTGACTTTGTTACAAACCTCTGATTCCTACAGTAGCAGTCGATGTGTTTGTGTGGTAATGGGTTTGGCAGTTTCTACTGATATGAGGCAACTTAATTTAATTCTCGACATATCAAATTGTGGGTTAGTACTGCAAGTCTTTACTTAAAAATCTTAACCAGCTTTTGTGTTGTGGTTTTGGCATGCCTGCAGCTCATTGGGGTCACAAGGGAGTCAAGTCTAAGTTAGAAAACTAACAGATGAGGTTATTTAACATGTGACAGCCTGCTTCAACAGGAGAGAAGAGAGACATCTTCTGCAATGGTATGTAACCCTGCATGTGTATATTTTGCAGTTTCCATCCCTTGGTGCCTCTGTTTTGAAAATAGTGGGGTAAGATTATTTTTTTGTTAAAGAATATTCTTTCAGAATTGTTGTAAAAAAGTAGAGATTCTTTTTAGTTGTATGGTCCTTTATATAAAGACATATTTCTAAAGAAGGTTAGGGGGAATTTAAGAACATGAGATTCAGTCAAGGGTTTGGACCTCATGTATCAAAGCGTTAGGGAGGCCCCTAAAGACAGAGGGCTAAGGTAAGCATCCTGGAGTCTAGACATTGTTGGTGGTGGTGAAAAGACAGCAGTTGGATACTGGAGCCTCATTCTTGGCTGAAGCTCCGGGGACAATCTTAAGATAATGGTGGTGATTGAGGAGGAGGTGACTTTTGCAAGGCTCAGTCTGTAAGAAGGAATCACATTTTAGAGCAATAGTTAGATGAGATGATTAATTCCACTCTCGTATCTGTATGCTAAATACGAAGTTACAGCCAGCAGCCGGTTAACTTAGTTTAGCCTAACACAAAGACTGGAAACAAGGGGGAAAAGCCAGTCTGGCTGTGTCCAGAGGTGAAAAATGCACCTACCAACACCTTTAAAGCTCCCTATTTAACACTTTACATCTCGTTTGATAAATCATTACAAAAACCGAAGTGTGAAAATGACAAGTTATGGTTACTTTCTTGACTTCCTAGAATCTTGTTAACATCGCGAGGCCAGGCAACCAGCAGACATTCTAGTATCATAAACCAATTAAATGCAATGCAAAACTTCACTATTTTCTGTAATTTTATTCTTCATTTTATGCTGGACAACATGTATAGGCTATTAGAATATGTTTCATCACATTCTAGTACACCATTTAAAATAGTAACCAAATCCTTAGCAAAATCAAATATGATACTGATGATACTTTCAAATGTGTTGAGTTGAGGAGTCGTATCATACTAAAACCCAAGACCCACAGTTTCCATGACTTTCTTCCAATTTCACAATATAAAATACACAGAAATGGATGAACTCCTCACTGATGATGTATCACTGATGCTGGTATAATACCAGAGGCTCATGAATGTTTTTTCCAGACACGAAATGCACCTCCCACCACATTTGCTTAAGAAGCAAGGGTAGGTAATGATGGACTGGACAGTCGGAAGACATGTTTATACAAAAATGTTTCCACATCCAGAGTGCTTCAGCCTCTTAAGTCTTAAGAGCCCCTGTTCTGTTTAGCTCTTCAAAGGTTTTTTTCAATTTTGGCAAAAAAACAACAACAACACAGAGACCTTTAGAAGGTCATATACATGTGTTTAAATATTGTATCACATTTGAGGATGTTACTTTGTACCAACCCTGGATTTATAAACAACTTATACACAAATCATCCTAATAAAATGCTACAAATGTTTTTTAAAAATACAATTAAAATTTTTTTTTACATACAGCATGACATATTTTCTATCATTACAAAATAAAACATTGCAATTATTTTAAATTACAGATAGCTGGTTTTGGCTTTTGCTTTGGTGGTGGTGAGATTTGTGATACATTTTTATGAATAAATAAAACGCTGTTTCTCCTCAGCTTACTGTAACCCACACCCATATTTGAGAGTACCTGTATCTGGGTTTATTCACCAACTGGAAGTAAAATTTCTCCTTTAGTGAACGATCCTCAAACGCTAATGAGCTAGTGGAGATGTTCTGGTTTTTCTATTTTCTGTAGCCCAAAAGAATAACTTGTCTTATATTATTAATTGTCTTTCATAGCTCTCTATCCAGCCCTCCGAAACAGCTTCCTTTCTTCCTCAGCAGCCAAACGCTTTGTTTACTCTACATCGTTTTCTTCTTCATCTTCCACGCCAGGCAGCTCTTTCTCTGGCAGCAGGCCATAGCTGTTGAGGAAGGTCTCCACGTCAGTGGCGAAGAACTCCTCGTTCAGGTGCTGCATGCAGGCCAGGAAGTTTCCTAGTAGTTCTCCAGCTTTGTACACCAGCAGTGTAGGCAAAACCTCATCCGAAAACCGCTCCGAAGCACCGGATGCGACAGCATCAATCCTGCAGAACTTTACAGTGGGGTACTCAGTGGCCAGGCAGTCAAGGCAGTTATTGAGCTCCTCACAACCTTTGACCCCAACCTTGTAGATGTGTACAACCACCACTGTGCTGTAATGCTCCTTCTCTATGACTTCCAGGAAGGCCTCTCCACTGTCCAGGTCATGCACGCCTTCAAACTTGGGCCCAAAGCTGAGTTTATCGTGCATCTCCTGCATGCACCGTTTTCTGTATTTCTTTAGGCATCCCTCATCCTCCTCCTTAAGCAGTTCATACTCTTGGACACTCATCTGAAAAAATTATATTAAAACAATAGTTCAATATATTAAAACAATTTATACTGGCTATCACACTGGATTATTTGCAGTTTCTTATTAGATGCATTTATTCATTCATTGTGGGGAGAGTTTTCTAAAATAATTCCACTCATCAGATTACTTTTTTTTTTTGCACAATGTACTATAGTGCTACACAAAGATTTAATAATAATAATAATAATAACTGTAATTTATATAGCGCCTTTCACGAAACCCAAGGACGCTTTAGTTGTTTCATAATGCACAGTGACCAAAGATGACAATCAAAAGCACACTGTTTGCTACCATTTAAAGTAAAAATATGCAAGCTTTGCTGGGGTCTGTTTGGTTGTACCTTGCGGTTAAGGTTTGCTCTGGAGTCATCTTTTGGCCTGTTCGGGGAAGACATTTGTCTCAGCAGCTCCTTTTTTGCAGGTGGCAAGTTTTCCTGGTCCATGCTTTCCAACTTAAACCTCCTCCAGTCATTGATGACTCCTTTGGGACCTATGGAGAAGGCAAATAGTATTTTGTATTAAGTTATTGAAATGCAGTGAATAGTGGAGCTCAGGCTAGCCAACTCTGTAGCTCTAAGTATTTAGTAAGACAATGTAAAGGCTGATGGAGGCAATTAACAAAAGGAAAACACAGGAAAACTATTTTGGAAGCAGACACTCCTAGTCCAGCCCGAGTAACTTGGTTGTGGTTTTATAAAGCAGCATTCCTTAAACTTTACTATTAATGCACAAATAATCACTGATACATGAGATTTCAAACTGAATGAATTTTCTTTTGCTTAGTAAAATGACAATGTGCAGCTATAAATCATTGGCAGGTATGGGCCCTATTTCAATTTGGTGATTAAAGCTTCATCCAAACCCTCTAGGAAGTGCACTAATTGCACCACTGTTGCATAAGAAAAAGAAGATTAGAGCGTCAGCTAAACTGCCAAAGCTCTACAGAGCTGTACTCTACTTTGCTTCTGTGTTCCTGTTGTCTGTTTAGAGCCAGTTGCTCTGTAATCAGTGCTTTTGCTTTGCTATTTGTAAAGTCATTTCTATTAAAGACAAAAATAATTACTTAATGACTAACAACTGGGATGAATGTGAGAGTGAATGGTTGTCTGTCTGGGATAGGCTCCGGTCACCCATGACCCCCAACGGGAACAAGTGGTAGAAAATGACTGACTGACTGACTAATAACTGAAATTTTGTTTGGACAGATAGATCGACCAGATTCACTGCCCAAGGCACAAACACAAACTAAGGCCTCCAGGTTCTCAAAAAATGTTCAGGTACTGTGTGATGTTTGAAAACACTGCTTCTACTCACCTGTGTGGGTTGCGGTCTCTTCCAGCTCAATAATTCTGTCAGACATGTTTATGGTTAGCTACCTGTAAGACAAAAAAATGTATGCGTTATAGGAGGCCATTCATATGATGTTGTTATGGAATACATGATTCTGGCTTTTAATGTCTGAATGAATAATTATTTTACTTCTTTAAGCTGTTAATGGCTTGTAACATATGTTTGCTCTCATTGTTCTCAAATTGAAAATTGTATAGCTGCAGATTTAAAATCTTTACATTGTGAGCTACTGGATACCAATTGAGCCCCATGATATTTAATTAAATGAATGCAGTGTAAGAGGATTACTGAAATGCAACAGATCACTCTCTTGCTTGCTGTTAGCCTTTAGCCTTACTGTTCTAAGATGGAAAAGATGGAATTGGCAACTAAAAACATAAAACCATGAAGACAAAGAAAAAAAGAAAATCATACAACAACACAATGATGTAATCATTTTTATTAATATTAATATATGTGTGTATATCTAACCCAATTTATGCATTAATTACATTAAAATAAGGTAAATAGAAATAAATGAATGAATTTATATATCCTTTCAGGTTCCATATTATGATGTGTGATTTCATGTGTACATACATTGTAATTGTTCAGCATTTATATATAGAAAATTTACAATGTGCATTAGTATTAGATGTAAATCTATAGTCGCTCTTCAGCACACTCTGGGTCTCACACTGCTTTGTCTGTGGCGTCAGCGTTTGGACCAGTAGATGTCTGTGACGTATGCAGAGCCAATATCTCATTAGATAAAATGGCCTATCCCCACTGTTCCAATTAGTGTAGTCTTCCCTCCTGTGTGCAGTCACGATGCTGATCTGGGCTGATGATCTTTGTGGCCACCTCTCTAAACCCCAAATCCAAGTGGAGATTTGCCATGATTAGTTCTAGCATGAGCAACTGAGGTCGTATATAAATGTTTCTCTTCTGTATGTGTATGTGTGTGAGCAAGAGATAGATGAAAAACTCCTGTAAACAGCTGACTTTCAATTAGACACAGACCCATGACTAAATTCAGAACCAACAGAAAAACTCCTTTGTTCGCATTCTGTGTAGAAGCCTTGACATTAAAACAAGAAGGAAACTAGATCAGATTTGGTAGAACCTCTCTATATGATACCTAATGTTGTAACATAGGGTCAATGGCAAATTATATACATGAAAAATCAAGATGGCCCCCAAAGTCAGTTTAAAATGTATTTAAAAACACACAGACCAAATAACTTATCTCCTATTCCATCCATTTACACAAAATTTTCCATTTCTACACATTTGTACACTAGTTTTAGCTGATTTTACTCCATTATCTACAATAAAAACCAAGAGACGTCAATAGAGAGTTTCTTACCTCTCACAGTCACTGTGAAGTCCTCCCTTTGTGTCAGTAGCTAACCTTGCACTGGTCTACACTTGATCACTTCACTAAGCTATCTGTTGCTGGATGGTGTGTGATTTTGTGTGCATGCGTGTGTCTTTTCCAGCCAATGAGCTTGGACTAATGGAGATTTCAAAAAAGACCCTATAGCCCAAACAGAAATAGATCCTAAGAGGATTTCACAGAAGCCTCTACTTGATAAAGGCCTGACTACACACAAAGAAGAAAACGAGATAAAGAGAGAAGGAGAGAAAGAGAGAAAGAGAATACTTGTACTGTGTTGCATTTCACTATTACAAACAGCACATAAAGAGTTAACTCAGAAAAGGGCACTATATCCCAGAGATGAACTCTCAAATAAAGTGATCTTGTCTGGAATTCAAAGTTCTTCAAGGCATGGAGCTTTACACGAAAATGAACACATGATGGGAATCTTTCAAAACACTAAACACCGCTAGCTATGGGTGGGGAATGTCTAGTGATGCTTTATCATGTGCTTTTTGATTATTTTCAAACACAAACATCACACTGTAGTCTCTTCTCCCTACTTAAACTATTTTTTTCTATTTCTCCACAGGTGGCTTTAAAGCTAAGAGAAGACTTCTTTGTATTCACAAAGATGTGAAAATGTGTTTGTGAGTATAAAAAAATGCATTTAAACAAAGACAGATAAGAAGAAAATAGGAGCATCTGTACATCTTGTCACCGTTTAGTGAGATTTAATATGTTGATTGTGGATGAGTTAGAAAAACTAAAAATGTATAGAGCAAACATAACTTAGCAAATGTTTTATGGTTAGGCACTTAAGTAATAAAGAACTAAGTTTGAAGCTTAACTTCAATTAAAAAGTCTAGTGGTTCAGTGGTCTAAGAAGTATTGCGATTTTACTTAAGTAAAAGTACCAAAACCACAATGTAAAAATACTCAATGACAAGTAAATGTTCTGCATTCAAAATCTTACTTAAGTAGAAGTATAGTATAAACGTATTATCAGCAAAATGTGCTCAAAGGTAAAAGTATTCATAATGCAAAATGGCCCCTTTCAAAGTGTCATAAATATATGATTGGAGTATTATTACTGATTTATTAACATGTAGCAGCATTTTCACGTTATTAAGATAGGTAGTTACGTCTATAACAATGCATCTTTTGTAAAGTGATAATCTGTTTTATATATAAATTGTTAACAGTCAAATAAATGTAATGTAGTAAAAGGTACAATATTTCCCTCTGAAATTTAATAAAGTAGAAGTATAATGTTTAATAAAAAGGAAATACTCAGGTAATGTAAATTATAAAAATTGTAAAAAGGACAGTACTTGTCGGAGTACCAGTAAAGGTACTTAGTTAGGTTCGATCTGCTTTTATTGTGGAACAGGAGTAACCCATTATTCTCATCACCACTAACACCTTTCTTTTAATTCTACATAAGGCTCTCTGGCACAGCTCCCCTGTGTTATTGTGCTCATGGAGGAATGTCTGTAGTCTGAGTGCCAGCATAGCTTTTCATTAACGGTGCATATTCTAAGGTTTCAACATACATTCTGCCAATCAGTCTCATGCTGTACATTTCCACAAGCTGCAGTGTGAAAAGAAATACCTCAATCCCTCCTAATTACTTGTCTTTCCCAGCAAAATGCTGAATGCTGAATCACTGCAGTGCAAATAGGAAGGATAAATGTTCTCCACACCCACATAATATTTTCTGGGGCAGCTCAGGCAACCGTGTTTGACTCCTGTCCTTCGCCTCTGTGTCTGCATCCTGTATTTATTGGCTTAAAGGATTACTAGACTTTTTTTTCAGGCACACACAGTATGCGTGTCATTATTCTCAGTCATTCGTTCTCAAGCACAGGTTGCTTAAAATGGAATTCAGCAGATTATTTAGCACCTTCTGCTCTAAAAATGTCTTTCAGCAACAGCATAGAGTCCTATATTAGCCTCACTATCTATCTATCTATCTATCTATCTATCTATCTATCTATCTATCTATCTATCTATCTATCTATCTATCTTATCTATCTATCTATCTAGCTATCTATCTATCTATCTATCTATCTATCTATCTATCTATCTATCTATCTATCTATCTATCTATCTATCTATCTATCTATCTATCAAGAATTCAACATCACAGTGTCAATAAAACAAGAAAAGGCTAAACACGCCAAACCTATGGATCATAAAATAAGCTCAATAACGCTACATATTTCTATATACAAAACGTTAGACAGGAGAAACTTAAAAACAACCAAAAATGTACACAATCAAAAACAGCAATTACTAAAAATAACATCTATGTGAGATTCATCATTTTTTTCAGAAAAGCCTTTCTTCACACTGTTCAGCCACATTTATTCATTACGATTAACTGGTTACTGGTGCATTATAAGCTAACACATGAACATGTATGCACATAGACAGACACACATAGGGAAAACCTATAAATCATCTCATTCCCCCTTTTAAAAAATGACTTTTCTCTAATTGTGGCTGAACACGACGCACATGTGACATTTAATAATGTGAATAGATTGAATGTGTTTCCTGTAGTACAATGACTGAACCCACATGATGACACGTTTAAACAATCAAAGAATTGTTGTGTTTGTTAAGCCACAGGTCACATGCTACATTTTGTGCACGTGTGTGAGAACACATTAAGGCCAAGAGAAATCTCTCTCAGAAGAAACATTACCTCTAAAGAAAATAGCAGAAGTCTTGCATGGGCGCGTCTGTATAGGCATTGAGGATTGATAATCTGTGCGCCATTTAGAGTCGCTCTGTTACATCATCATGGCTCACTGGATCACTTCTCTTGGCTGGATAACAGGGTGACACTGGTTCAGCTCTTCTACACCTTTTTTAAAAGCTAGATGTCAGCGTTCTGCCTTCCTGGTTTGGGCTTAGAATAATTATGCTGTTCTGTTTACAGTTTTTCTCAGTCGCTTTGGTACATTTCTCGAATCATCCTCAACATTTGCAAAACAGTAAGTGCTTTTCTCAAAACAATTCGTACAAATAGCAAAACACCATGGATTACCTGCAAAAGCCAGTCTCTTGCTCAAAATCCTTAGGTCATCTCTCAAAAGTAAATATCTGTGTCAATGAACATGTCAGAGCCATCAGAATGACAAGTCCTTGTGTCATTGTGTGCGGACAAGCCAGTCAAGGGGCTTAGTCATGTTCTCAATATAACAGTGTACTCTGGAGGGATGTTCTGATGTTTACTATGGCTAAAGGTTTGATGACAATTATTGTAAATTGTAGGTTACACCTCAGGTTATGTGGAAGTTTGATTACAAGATACTGTAATTTGTTGACAGACCATGTCATTGCGATACAGAAAGGAAAAGACAGCACTGCATAGCACAAAAAAAAAAGTTATTTTTACAGTTTTTCTCAGTCGCTTTGGTACATTTCTCGAATCAAACTCACAATTTGCAAAAAAGTAAGTGCTTTTGTCAAAACAATTTGTACAAATAGCAAAACACCATGGATAACCTGCAAAAGCCACTTTCTTACTCAAAATCCTTAGTTCATCTCTCAAAAGTAAATATCTGTGTCAATGAACATCAGAATGACAAGTCCTTGTGTCATTGTGTATGGATAAGACAGTAAAATTGTTTAGTCATGTTGTCAATATAACAGTGTACTCTGGAGGGATGTTCTGATGGAAATTATGGCTAAAGTTTTGATGACAATTATTGTCAATTGTAAGTTACATCTTAGTGTATGTGTGAGTGTAATTGCAAGAGAATGTAAAATATTCAAATTTACACTCTTACTGTTTGTACTGTATTTTATTGACAGAACATGTCATTGAGATACAGTAATTGAAAGACAGCACTGAATAGCACACAAAAGAAAAAAACCTAAAGAAGAAATGTGAACATAGGAAAAACTGTACATGCGGTGCTGTAGAAATTACATTAAGGAATTACAATCTTCCTACACCTCTTGACGATCCAAATTCTCATCCACATCGCAAAGAATATCTTCTCTTGCGATGCAGCGTGCAAAGAATCTTTTAGCGTGTCTTATCCAGCTTCTGGAGGCATCTGCTGTGATGTCATCACATGCTGCATCCACGGCAGCAATTTACCAATTCAGGACAGATTTAGAAAAAAAGTCTAATGGAAATGTATAGACATATGCTTGACATATTATGACAACTTGTTCAACTATTTTGCATGTAAAGACTTATGCTATGAACTAATGCCTAAATGTTGTGGGGGGTGAGACAATTCAACAGAAACCCATTATAATACATTTTGATCAATATTACATGAGCAATTGATAATGGAGGAAACAGCAGAGAATTGTGCATAATCATTTGCATGGATGTACCAAAGCATTTGCAACTTGTTCAAAGAAACGAGAAACTGCTTCTTTGATGTGCACAAGTGACACAATGATGTGCAGATTGAACAGGTAGGTTTGAGAATTTCCATTCTGATTTTAGAAATGTACCAAAGTGACTGAGAAAAACTGTAAATTGATGATCTTTTTTCACAAAGATCTTAAAGGGTTAACAGTTAAACTACTGGACACTGACTGAGAATACCAGCTCATCCATTTCAGACTAATTATTTTCATAATAATATTTTCCGTGTGCTATTAATCTTTTTAATTTAATGTACCCCTATAGATTTAATCCTATTAAATACATATCCTACCAAGTTGACTACATCTTGCAAACAAAATCCTTTTATTATTTTCTTGCATCTACACTTGTGTACATCTGTGCATGAATATATCACATAATCTTAGCTATGTATTATTTGTGTTGTATCCTAAACATGCAACTTATTGTTTGGTTTTTATTTTGCACTGGATACAGCAACACATTAAACCCTTTTTGTTTTCCTACTTTTTTACTATCTTTTAACTTTTCTAAATTGTTTTAATATCTTTTTTGCTATGACTTCTCTGCCTATGTCCTCTACCATTTCTCTAAAATATTTGACTTTACCATAGAAACCATTCCATAAAACATAGTTAAAAAAGAAAATAATGGGGCGGCTGTGGCTTGGTGGAAGCGTGGTCGCCCACCAATCGGAAGGTCGGCGGTTCCTAAAATTGCTCCCGAAGCTGTGCCTTCAAGTCAAGTCAGCTTTATTGTCAATTCTTCCACATGTACATTACATACATACAGAGAATCAAAATTGCGTTACTCTCAGACCTCCGGTGCATACAGATAACACTAACAGTAGACCCTAAAATCTAGATCAAATATAAAATATAAGCTAAAACTATACAATAAGGGAATATAAAAAAAAAAAGACATAATAAAAAAAATAAATAAATAAATAAAAATGAGGTTAAATAAAAGCAGCGCAAGGCACATCTGAGAGTATGTAAGTCGCTTTGGATAAAAGCATCTGCTAAATGATTAAATGTAAATGTAAAATGTTTCATTAACTGTGATCCCCTCAGGTGTACACCATGCTGTAGAGTATTTAGATCCAAATGTGCAGAGGATGTAAAATCAAAGAAAAGAAAAGAAATTATACCCCATTTCTTTATGACTCACCAAGACCAGTATGTCTCTGTTTGGTTAATAATATGCATTTACTATGTCTACCGGCATGTTCCCTCCACACACAGGGGCTGAAGAGTGGCAATAAACTCATAACCCCATGGTAGCCATAGCATACGTACTTTAAAAAACTGACGGGCAGTTTTTGAGTAAAAAGATATACAGGACCAGGAGAAACTTACATAAATTACATGTTTGTGGGTAAGTGTGTGTGCATGTGTGCGTCTGCTTGCTTCTCCCTTGTGAGCATCTAAAAGCACAAATATTCTTCTAAGAACCATACGCTCCATGACGTCTAAGGTCATTGAGTTACCTCATTTCACAAAGCCTGAGCTTATAACCAGTCACAGCTCATCATGCATCCACACTAAGGTTTCTGATTATGGTTTTCTATAAGCTTTGAGCCACACAGATAAAGATCAACATTTTGTTTTAAGAGATCTTCAGTGTGTCTCTCCTACGTGCTATACTGGAGGTCCTTTTTGTGTCATTGTCTTCAGGTGACTCATTCTTCTGTGCATACCGTAGATAAGCTGATGGTGTTGGGAGCAGCTAAATTAGGCAATGGCTTTCCATGAGGTAATTAATCATTGACTTAGTAATGTTAACAGGAGGAAATCACAGGTAAGGTGTTGTACATACCAATGTTATCAGAAACGCACAATCCGGGAGACAATGTCACATTGTTCTTGGCGGAGTAGTTTCACTCCAGCGTCAGTGCAAAACGTTGGATGAGTCAGTCAGATACATTTAGATGTATTTCTTTTTTTAAACCTGTCATGGGTTGATGGCAACTGTCAAAATGAAGAATGTTCATGCTAAAAGAGGAAACCACTGCCATTTCTTATAACCACAAACGTCTTCCGTGGCCTATTTATTTTTTGCTGTTTACTCCTGACACAGGCATTCACCATAATTAAGATGTAATCTCTTGACAATGAAAAGTGCAACTATTTGACATCTACTCACACTTCTTTTGTTTACGCCTCTCTCTAACACTCACACTACACCTTTCCATAATCAATGACAGACATGTCTTTTTTTAATTTAATTTTGTCTTTTTGCCTTTATTTGATAGGAACAGCTGAAGAAAGACAGGTTATGTGGGAGAGAGAGCGGGGGCATGACATGGCGAAAAGGGCTGTGGGTTGGATTTGAACCTGGGACGCTGCTGTAAGAGCTACCAGGGAACCCCAATGACTGACTTATCTGATGAGTAAGTGCCTGGTCTTTTTGTCTGCTAAAAAGAAAACATTTAAACATTTACTGTTCTGTAATTTTACTCTGGCTGACCCATATCACCCTGATGAACAGGAATTGAGAGTCGTCCAATATTATGATAGCCGGAATCTATTACAGTGTTATGAGAGGCTGTCTGAAAGTCCAGCCTTGCTTTATCTGAGGCACAGCCAAAACATTTCTGCTCCTCTGACACAGGAAATCCTTTCCTCCACATTCCTCATTTTACTACTTTGGCACACTCATTTCTCAATGCCTCTTTCCTCCCCTTTCTCTTCCTCCCAGCAGGCTCGGGCAAGTTATTGGAGACACCATTCCTGGTAACTTCCTGGAACAGACAAATTAATTAAACTTATCAAAGGGCCAGTTCACCCAAATAAAAAAAACTTTTAAATTTTGGTTTATTTGGCCAGATTTGGAGATTGTTTGGTGGAAGAACAATGACACGGTACAAAGGAGGCTGAATGCCCTCCTACAAGGAATTTACACTCAATAATTAAAACTTGCATACAATCTAATTAAAATGGAAGAAAGATGTGCCCACATAGCTGTCTTAGGTCTTTCTATATAGGCCTTTAATATAGAAATTGATAAAGAAAAACTTTAAATTTGGGAGATTTGACAAAACAAACAGAGACCCATTGCTTGTATCCACCTACCTTTATGCCCTTTACCATGACCCCAGGGCTCTGGATAAGAAAGAATAAATAAAAAACAAATCAAATAAATAGAAATAAATGATCATATCGAGAATATTCAAAGCTATTATCATAATCCGCTGATATTGCAAACATAAAACGTTTTGATAGGGACTGTATTTCTTCTATAGAAAGTAAGAGGGCTGTGCTTCCTGTGAAAACTATTTGCATAGAATTGGGACGTTATTTCCAGGACGATCAGTTGCTGTTGATTTTTAAATCTTTTTATTTTTCAATGTTTTTAGCACCACAAACATGGTAGGAGAAATCACAGGGATCACAAAAGCTGGACAAGTTAAACCAAACTATCTTCAGAATCAGAATCAGCTTTATTTGCCACCTATATGTACACATAGTAGGCCTACAAGGAATCTGAATCCGGTTTTCCGTGCGCTCTATGTAGCTACATACAAAAACAGTACGACAGTTAACGACTGCATGGCAAGTTACCACTAGAGTAGTAAGTCATGAGCTGTGAACCAATCCTTTAAAGCTCTGAGAAACCGGATGAAACCAACACTTATATAACTTATTTTCTACCATCTTCACTTACAGTAAAAGTAGCCTACAGCCAACACCTAAAGCAAGGAGTGCAGATTAACTCCCAAGCACACACATGGAAATTGTGAGGAAGTCTACAATTGTAGAGGACAGGTCTAAAATGGATAAACTGAAACAGGCAATGGAGATGAGGATGAATCAACAGCATGATAGACCCAGATGGTTCCACACACACAAAAAAAACATGTTTTTTGTATGAATGTCACGTCTATGTGCGTGTGTGTCTGGCTCAGTGTCTGCATGTGAGCACTGGAAATGCAGGGACTCAAGTCTGATCTTACGGAGAAAATTAGAAAATAACCATTGTTTCTTCAGTGATTCATCGTGGGTAAACGTCCGTCTTTCCTAAATGCTCTTCCTGCGCGTGAAATGGCACGAATGTCCTGCAAACTAAGTCAAGGCACAATGACAAAAATTTGCGTGTGTTTGAGAAATAAGAGAAACGGGAAAACATGGATTTAATTATAGAAAACGTCTGTGGCTTAGTGTTTAAATATTTACAGAAACGACACCCGATTCACTCTGTATGCACGTGTGTGTGTTTGTGTGTAGGTGTGTGTTCGTGTCTGTGGCGCAACACTGAAGCTGGTCGCGCGAGTAGTGCGTAGAGAGGGAAGGAGGGGGTGACGACGCGGCAGCCACCCACCTCCTCTCCCCAGCCCTTGTGGCTAACGCCAGTGAACCATTCATGAATATTAGTCACCCCACAATAATGTTGGTGTTTCTGTTTGCAACCGGGACTGTTTCAAGATCCGAGGGAAAAAGTGACGCACACTTTAATAACAGTGCACCGTGTTACACATGTTAAGCAAGCCGCGGCCACTGGGAGGCGCTGCAGGCACACAGAGCAGAGAGTGGGTCAGCGAGCAAAAGGCAGCAGGTCTGTGAGCAGGTGATGATGACGACGATGGGAGCTCTGCGGCAGTCATTCCTATTCTCTGCATGACGCTGGGAGTTTTATGATATTCGTAAATATCCTAATCTTATCTCAAGACACTGACACGCTGTCACTGATGGGAACTTGACACGGGGGAGTTATAAATCAGCAAATAAACGATTACTAGTATTGAAATCTATCAGTTATTTTGAAGTTTCAAAATGAATCATAAATTCAGTGTCAAATTAACGTTTAGGTGTAGAATATTTTGTATGTATATTTGTACTGGAGCTATTAATTATTTTAGATTTTTACTTTAAATATGCATTCATTCTGTGTTTGGCTTCTGGTAATACAGTGTCAGAACAGTATGTACATATATTGCCACAATTTATTTGTAGCATGTTGTTACGGTAATTGTAGGGCTGCAACTAATGATTATTTTCATTTTTGATTAAACTAATTGTTATTTGGTTGATTAATCGATTAGTTTATGAAATGTAAAAAAAAAAAAAAAAAACATTGTGGGTAAAAAAATACCATTACAATTTTTCACAGCTCAGGGCAAGGCAGCTTTATTTTTATATAACATTGTATACACTGAGGTAATTCAAAGTGCTTTACAGAATAAAAAATAGAGTAAAGGTAAAATAATTTACAATTAAAAAGTGCAAAAGTACAGACAAGAGATCCACAAGATAAAAATATAGGAAAACATTGCAGATTTAAGTGAAAAATTAAAAGTACATTAAAAACACATTCACAATAAAATAAGGAAGTATACATAGATAAATATTACAGTGCAGATGTGACTTCTTCAAAAGCCCTGACGAACAGAAACATTTAAGCCTTGATTTAAAGGGTTGTAATGTGGAGGCAGACCTCAGATTTTCTGGAAGTTTATGAGGAGCATTCAAACAAATTTGTTCTGACCCCGCGAACAGTAAGCACACCACCACCTTCAGACCCGAGAGGCCCGGTGGGTTCATAGCATTGAAGGAGATCATAAATGTATTTTGGTCCTAAACCACTGAGTGCTTTATAAACATGCACCATCATTTTAAACTCACTTCTGTGGCACACCGGAAGGCAGTGCAGTGATCTCAGCACTGGTGTGATGTGTCATTTTCTTAGTCCTGGCTAAAACCCCGGCGGCAGCATTCTGGGTAAGCTGCAGCTGTCTGATCGCTTTTTTTTTTACCTTTTATGCTTTGGCCCGAACCAGTTGAAACGAACCAAAATGCAGTCACATGACAACATCCACATCACTCATTGGCCGTGGCGTATTTCCTAAACTGCTTTTCGATTGGTCAGATTTTACTTGCGGGAAGATTCCAACAGAAGGGAACGGAGACAACGCAACTATGGAGAGACGGCTGCGCGGGCTGGGTTTGTCCCTGGCCATAATCTGTTACATTGGTTGTATACAAAACAATATGCAAACAATACATTTCTATAATGAAGCGCGGATGCGGCTTGAAAACAACGTTCTGATGCAAACTTGAAGTGACGAGCGGAGGCGCATTAATTCTTCTTAACTTTGACATGCGCATCTTCTCGAAAATATGACTGGCTGCTGGTTTAGTCATAAAATGACCAGTTTTTTTTGCAGTCGGGTCGTTTCACGTTCTTACCACAAACGAACCGCTCCAGAGATTGAACAGAAGAGGCCCAAGAATCTATTTCCAGGAAAGTCCCCATGCCATTTTTGTTCTCTTTTACAGCGCCTTTCTAGTCTTCCGACCACTCAAAGCACTTTACACAACATGTCATTCACCCCATTCACACACTGATGCTGCTCATCAACCTACAAAGAAACTTTTACATTTAGGCATGGGGAGTTTTATCCAAAGCTACTTACATATGAGAACATTCACAAACCGAAGGCGCAGCTTCGGGAGCATTTCAGGGTTCAGTATTTTGCTCAAGGATACTTGACGCATGGCTGGGGGATCGAACCGCTGACCTTCCGATTGGCAAGCGACCGCTCTGCCCCTTACTTAACTCATTCACACCCTCCCAGCTACGTCTTGTAAGTAAACCAGTTTAGGACTGTGCCAGGGCAAAAATCCCATCATCTTGAAATTGCTTATTGCTCTGACTAACCCCAAAACCAAGATTCAGTCTACAATGATAACACAAATCAGCAAATCCTCACATTTGAGAGGCTGGAAGCAGAGAATATCTGTCATCTTTGAAACTGAAATTATTTATCAGTTATCAAAATAGTTTCTGATACATTTGTTTGCAGATTGACTAATTGATGGATCATTTCAGATTTAGTTCATTATGCAGTAGTCAATCTTTTGGCCCTGTAAACACTAGATGACTGGTTCAACACTCTCTCTTTATCATGTTTCAAATTTGAGGATATCACTGGGATAGAAAGTTAACAAAAATCTACAAATTTAAACAGCCAGTGGTATAAAGTTTCCAGAGTACATAGTAGAAGATAAGATAACATAAGATAAAATAAGATACATATACATATGAGCAACTTGTACATACAATATAAAGCATAAAAGTAGAGGTAATACATACACCAAATACAAATAGAACATTCTAAAGTGTACTGTGTAGAGATTTTTTAAAAATGAAAATAAATGCTAAATTACAATTAATAATTAACAAATATGGCTTCATGTGTCATCAGATTATTAGTCATGAGTATGTTGGTGCTTTTGAAATACAGTAATTACAAACAACAAAGGATGCTTCTTAGATACAACCTACACTCTGTGTGACTCAGTGAACATTACAACTACAACAGGAAGCATCTTAGAGTGACTTAGGCCAGCTCAAACCAGCCACAAGTTCACTTACAGGAGATCTGTCAGTTACGTAGTTTTCAAAGATCCACAGCAAGCTGTGACAGTGGTCGACACGTCACTGCACTGCAATTTTGAGTCTAGGAGCCCAGATACCAGATGAAACATCAGTACTTACTAACTCTTTCAGTGGTAGTGTCATTGTTTTTGATTCTACCTCATTAATCCGGCACAATTTGATAGATCATGCTTTAGGATTCTCACTTTACTACTGTAAAAGTGAGAAACTCAGCAGATCAGATCTGGAGACATGGAGCTACGTACATCAGAAATGTCTCTAAACAGAAAAGATGAGAGAATATTTTAAAAACTACCTCAGAGTTTTCTTGTTCTTTTTGTTGCGAAGTGGAAAGTGTTGGTATTTTCCTTTAAAGATGGAAACTTTTCCAAATGTATTTCTATCCATCTTTAACATACTAATTCATTGTTCTAGATGCTATATTCTGGAAAGAATCCAGTTATCCTGTTTTTGTAGGTATACCTTTTCCCTACGCTTCACTGCCCACCACTTCCCTTCAACTTGTCTCAAACATCCGCCTTCACCTACTTTGCCAGCTGACTCCCTCTTCAGAGTAAATGTGTTTACATGTAGCCTCCACCCTACGACGACTCATCCACTCTAAATGCGCAAACAACTGCTCAAGGTTTCCTATATGTTTTCTTAAGCATTATGTCCTTCGACTCAATCATAAGGAACTCCTTTTGAAATCACTGTAGTTGTTGTCTGTATACAAACACAACTCAAAAACTACACCCACATATCAGAAGACCTCAGAGAAATGCTTTTCTGATACATATGATACACATCAGTTGTTATTTTATGTGGCCACATTAACATTCTGATAAAGATTAAGCCATGGCAATATTTTGTATTTTTCTTACTGTCCACATATTGCATGAAAAGACCAAAACCAACAATGGAGTGATCTAATAACACGTAGTGTCTGTCCATCCAAAGCTCAGGTCCGCTTATTCCTTTGAAATGAATAAAAAAACATTAATGAGCCACACGGT
Organism: Coreoperca whiteheadi; assembly: GCA_011952105.1. Taxonomy (NCBI): domain Eukaryota; kingdom Metazoa; phylum Chordata; class Actinopteri; order Centrarchiformes; family Sinipercidae; genus Coreoperca; species Coreoperca whiteheadi. The sequence continues at coordinate 9,354,278 of CM022489.1, read as the reverse complement.
TCCACTTTAGTTTATTTTAATTCAATCTGACTGACACCGTCGTGCTGCTCTAAATACTCACTGGTTCATCATGTGTATTAATTCGCAGCTTAAAATAGTCCCCAGCAAATGCACTATTCACAGCTGTTTGACTAGCCTAAGGTTTGCTAAAAACTACAGTGACAAGCTGTTTTAATGAAATGATTTAGCATTTTAAAAAAATAAATAAACTACATCTATATATAAGTGAGTTTTTCAAAAATATAGAATGTCTTTAAACCCCGATGAGCCACAGCCGCCTATAAAATGAAACTTTACAAAATGATTGTAGCTTTATGTGGGTTACAAGTACAGGGTTTGTACATTTTACAGTGTGAAAGGTGTCATTTTAATCCTATAAAATTATTTAGTAAATATAAAAGCAGAATGCAACATTTTCAGATTTTATGTAGGCCTGTTGCTCTGTTACAGGTAAAATACGTTGTGACATTGTTGTCTTCTATATTAATGCTTGACTTTGAGGAAACGATGGGCTTCTGTTAGTTAACCCCAGTGTGAGTTACATTCAATCACCTGTATAATAACATGGACACATCCTTCTGTTACAATCCAAGGCAATACAAAAAAGTGTATTTTGGACTAATGACATACTTTAAGCAGAGAGTTCATTGTCACCTGACATGTTGTGACAACACGTAGGTATGTGCCCCTGTGACAGCCAATTTCAAGATTTCTGGAGTAAGATACTGAACTAGTAGTGCAGAGTGACGGCTGAGATAGCTAACGGCAGAGTACTTGCAGAGTACTGCTAGTTTGTGTAATTTGTGTAATTGTACATATTTTTGAAGTGTATCTTTTTTTACATCTCATTTGGAATTAAACTCTTCTATTAAAACAAGAAAAACAAATAAAACAACAACAAAACCCCCCCAACATAAACATGATAGTGCTTGTGAGCTACAAACTGTAAAATCCCAGCTTTCACTGGTATCGGAAAGAAACTACAGCTAATCACTGTGAACAACTAAAATGTCATCACCACTGCACACACCACCGCTTCTATTTTGTTGTCATGTTTACTCTGGTTAAAGTTTAGCACTAATAAAGAAAGTAAAAACTCGTGACATCAAAGTTCCCCTCCACAACCTCTGACATTACAACAACATCCCCATTTAACTGAGCCACAGGAGACTATTTAAATACGTAAACAAAAATTCTGGTACGAGAAATGGAAAGTGGCTTAGTGGAAGAGCGGGTCGTCCACCAATCGCAAGGTTGGGAATTTGATCCCGGCTTCCCCTATGTCAAAGTGTCCTTGAGCAAGATTCTGAACCCCAAGATATTGAGTGTGTGTTTGAGTGGTTAGATTCCTTTGTACTGATGGGCAGTTAGCAGCTGCCATCAGTGTATGAATGTGGTGAATGTGATTTGTAGTCTGTGAAGCGCTTTGAGAAGTCAGAAGACTAGAAAGGCGCTATACAAGTACAGTTCATTTACCAAATACTTCTTCCACCACTGCTCCTTTTACAATAAATGGAAAATTGTATAAATGCTTAACGAGTGTTTTCAAAGAGGCCATATGAGTCAGGGATGTAAAATTTAAAAATTAATCATAGTTTATGAAACTTTTTTATGAAGCAAGGACATGTGGAAAAACCCAAGAGATGTAGGCCTATCTGTTCACATCTGCTTGATGATTCCCATACAATTCCTTGGTCAATGAGAATAAAATCTAGTGAAGTCAAGTTTCGTTTAGTATTGTTAACTACTGGACTTTCTATATTTTTAAGAAAGATTGGTAGCAATAGGGATAGGCTGTATCCTTCAAACTGGCCCAAAATTGCAACTTAGTGCAAAGGGATGATTAAAAATAAAAAAGATAGTTATTTCAAGTTTTATTCACTTGACTCAAAGTAAAGTATAGAAGGCATGGAGAGAAAAGGGTGCTCATCGGGACTATGGGGGGTGGTGGGGGGCCTCCCTGTTTTGCATCCAAATCAAAATTTTAAAATAACTCTAAAATTATCAATGCCTGAGACATGTTTTGACATATGCGAAATTCAGTGAGGCTACATCATTCCAGTATCTAATGTCAGTTGTTCAGATGGTGCCAATATAGCCTACCTTGTATCGGCAAATCAACCCTGTCTCCTGGACATAATGTTTATATATCCCTGAATTGTTTTCCCAATTATGCTGTGATGGCAAACATAATCTCGTCCTGAATTGTCTTCAGAGGCAAGGTTTTGTTTTTTGAGTGAATGAAGTGCTACCACACTGGAGTTGAAGGTAGGTGGTTGGGGTTTTGCTTAAATGTTACTTAAACATGTTGTGTCTCATGCTTCAAGTCATGGTGGATTTTTCTCTATCAAACCAGAACGTGCTCTTGTGAGTGCCTAAACATAATCGGAAAAGTTTTATCATGCTGTGGATATGAATGGAAAGAACCCGAGTTGTCAACTTAGTGCTGCTGTCCTCCCATCACCACCTGGGACAGATATTTTTTGTCCAGTACAATAATCATATCAAAATTTCTCCTTAAACACACGAGGATTGACATATCATGCATGAAATCTCATAAATTCAATAGTTGCCTTTACTAATATATACTGTCACAGAGTATTGGTATTATTCACTACGTCCTTATTTGTAGTTATGGATATTCAGATAGACTGCAATGAACAGGTTGGAGGGATGAATAGAGGGCAGACTGGATTAGGCCTATTACAAAATTGAAAATTTTGGCAGGAGACAAATGAAATACGTTGTCAATGAACATTTTACTATAGGCTACTTTCATCAACATTTTTGTGACTTGCCAGATATGTTAATTAACAATGTTTTCTCATCGTGTTAAAAAGAAACTGGGTGAAATTACATCTTCTTCAAAATATGTTGTATACAAACATGATTTCTAGGAAACAGCGTTACAGCAAATACATTCTTCTGTTAAAGTCAACAAATCCTCCAAATTAAATGCCCTCCAGAACAACAGTTTCTATGTTTCATATTGGCAGGATGACATCATTTGTCAGTGAACTGTTGCAAATCACTGTTGAAAAATAGTCAGTTTTATGATGTGACAACGCTCTCGTTAAGGGATGGCCGACGAGGGAAAATGCACTGCAATTTAAGAAAACACCAAGGCAAATTAGGACAACATCTTCATTAATTTGACAACACATGCACAGCATTTAGGAAAAATGCTGCAAATACAGAAACAAGCTTTCTAGAGGACACTAAAAAGGTTTGTGACACTTGAAATTGGGTCCAGCCTGTATCATTTTCTGTATTTAGTTGTGTGTCCTTGCAGCACATTTGTGTATTTGCCGAGTGTTTTCTAAATGCTGCCCATGTGTTGTAAAATGAATGAAGATGTTTTCTTAATTTGCTTGCGTTTTGTCTATTTGTATGTGTTTGCTTAAGTTGCAGTGCGTTTGCCCTTGTCACCCATTTAGGTATAGGCACAAAAACGATGGCAATGACCAGGGCCAGCTCTAGACAACAGCAAGCCCTAGGCAAGATTTTCTTTGGGGGCTCTCCTTACTTTTCCTGGAGCCAAGAACTATGAAACAAAACTAAAAACTACTGTATATACCCACTGTATATAGTCTAACTTTATATATATAACCATATCAATCTATTACTTGTTTTATGAGGACAACATGACGACCCTTTGATATTGCACTACCACAATGTGGCAAGAACATTCCAGTTATGTCTAAGGTTTGTGTAATCCTTGCATTAAATTAATGCACAAACACACATTTGTAGTAAACATGCCTTCATTAAGAATTTTCAGCAACATCCTCAAGGCACAAAGTCTTTCTAGACTTTGCGGTATTGTAGATGCTGCAAATACAACTGTAGGTCAATGTCAGTCATTTTCTGCCGCTTGTTCCCGTTAGGGGTTTGCGGGTGACTGGGGCTATCCCAGTGACTTTGGGCCTTAGGCGGGGTACACCCTGGACAGTGGCCAACTCGTCGCAGGGCTGACACATAGACAGACAACCATTCACTCTCACATTCATGTAGGTCAATGTAAGAATTTAAAAATATATTTTTCAATTCAGTACATTTTGATAGGTTGATGCAGGGGGGCTTATCAGATATTTATTTAGCATAGGTGCATGACCCCTGCTGTTTGTTGATGCCAGTGCCTGTCGACATGTTGACAGAATGCTGCATAAGGGCAGGTGACATTTTTGTCATCTCTTCCTTCATGCATAGTGTCAAGGGAATGTCTGTAATACTTCTGCCGTTAAATGACCTGACCATTTTATCCCCGCGATTACTCTGCTGGTGAAATATAGTCCAGTTAAGAGGGTCAACCTCTCTCTCTCTCTCAATTGAATTCAATTCAATTCAATGGGCTTTATTGGCATGGGAAGCAGATGTTAAGATTTCTAAAGCAAGTGTGAAATAAAAAAATATACTTAAACATAAGAAAAGTGCTATACAAATACATACAGATAAGTATGATAAGACAATAATAACAATTATAGACTTGCACTCTCTCTTTCTCTCTGCCACCTGCAACAGTTTTCCTGTGCTCGGGGCTTTGTAACTTGAACGAAAACATGTCATTTTGGGTCACAGTTTTGGTAAAGTATTGCCTCAATAAAACAATGGTTTTTTTTGTGCCAACTTGGACGCCTATAAGTTTATATTCCTTTTGTTTGCTTCATAGATTGCAAAAGGAAATGCTACGGATGTGATTTTCTTTTCTTAGAAACACAGTCATGTCTAAACAGAGCATTATCTTTCTATGAAAATTAGGTCACCAGTAGTTGAAAGCTTTCCTCTGTACTAGAGTTGAAGATCTTTCCCCGAACCCGTCTTAATTTCTATTTTACACGAGCTCGGGCTTGGGCCGGGCTCGGCCTTGTGAGTTAGATGAGTGGTCAGGTGATGTGTTAGGCAACTGCCAGTGACCAGAAGAAGTGGCACTAAATGAAGTGCCAATTGGGAGATGAAAGCGTAGGCTCCTAGAAAGGAACGGAGCCATGAGATCCGGTTTCCTTCAAAGAGCCGTAATTCCCATCATTAGTACCATTTACCCCGATATCTCATGTAACAACATGAGTTAACCGATAATACTGTAAGCCCTGATAAGCCTCAGTCACATACGAGAAATACAAGCTTTAAATGGAAAAACAAATAGATGTGATGATTGAAGGTTTGGATGACATTCAAAAATTCTCCTTAATGTGAGTGTCTCTTCGTGTAAATAATATTGCTCAAGAGTTTAATGTCAACAAATGACACAAGCTACTATGACAACTGAAACCTATAATCATGGCTCAATGTTTAATGGCGTTGTTTTGTATTGATGTCTGGAAGGATGTGAATGTGTGTACACATCCACACATACCTACATATTTCATGAACACATTAACCACCAGCATTCACACTTAGCATTTGTTGTAAGACTTTGCTTACACTCAAGTACTTGTATAAGAGAGCTTGAAGAGCAGTCTTGAATGTGAAGGAAAGGGCTTGTGGATTTCCACAAATCTAACACACACATAGGCTACACGCACATTCATCAGCAGACATCAAAGTTACGTGCTGATTCTGGACACCAATTAAGCATTGCTTTGCTGAATGTGCTCCCAGTCAGTCTCTGAGCGTCCTGCGGCTGTCCTGCCAAATCCTGGATCCCCGTGGAGTCCAACAAACAAAAACACGTCTTTTCATTTAGACGGCCTGTGGGAGTTGAAATGAGAAACGTGTTTTAGTCTTTGAAAGGGAAAAGTAGGCCTACTGAGAAATGTTATGGTTCGGTGTACATCTACTGAATTGTTACATATGTGAATCACATTATAAATTGGTAATGTTATTAATCTGTGTTCATTTGTTGTAATATTTTTATTTTATTTATATTTATTGAGTTTTTTTTGTTATTTAAGTCAATAATCAACATAAGAACACACAACAATCAGCAAAGCATAGCTAGCAACAACATTCGGATAGTTTACAAACCCAAAATATTTAAAATAATCTAAAATAAAACACCAAAGAAAGTCCCATCACATCCAGAGGTTTATGACTGTAGGTACAGGGGGGCAGAAGTGGGTTAAGTGTAGGATGGGGGAAGAAAAGGCTCACGGGTGACATGGTCAAAGAAGGCCCAGAATGGAGACCATGTCAAATAAAAACATTCAGGTTTTCCACAGGATCTGAATTTAAGTTTGTCCAGTTTAAAGCACTCTCTAACCCAATAATTGTAAGAGGGCAAAACTGAGAGTTTAGGACATGATCAGAATTGGTGTAATAAGGGGGCTGCTTCCAGTCTACAGGTAGGCTCAGTATTAGGGTCTATTTTTTTCAAAGTTTAGCCTTAGACCAGTGAATGCAGTGATCTACTTTAAACTGACAATGCCTTGCATGGAAAGAGAAGGAGTGGATCCTATTTAGAATAGCGTTCATCAAATTCTTCCCCTAGGTCACTCTACCATAGTGCCTTGAAAGGAGCTGATGGGTTCAGGAGGTTATTAATGATTCCATAGGCCTATATAATTGAAATTACCCCCTTAACCTTATTAAAGAAATTCACTGCCCAGTAATATGCTTGGAAATTTGGTAGCGCAAGATCCCCCAAGTCTTTGGATTTTTGTAAGTGTTTCTTACCAATGCATAGTACATTACCATCCCAAATAAATGATTGCTCATATTTAGATATAATTTACAATGTTAGGATTTATAGCTGTTGCACTTTCACCTGTATCATCGGCTTCCACCTGTGTTGGCTGCCAGAGAAACAGATGGCTCACTTCATCCATGCAAATGAAGAAGAATAAGTGAAAGGGCTGAGCAAAAAGATGTGACAGATATGCAAGGTGTGTCAAGGTATGACAGCTCGAGACAGCCTATTACTAACATGGGAACGCTTTCAAGACACCTGATCAAATAACTGCCATTTACTAGTCAGGTGTAACATGTTAGTCACTATATTGATGTCTGAGACAGGGACTGAGCAACACCGATACCAAAGTCTGTGTGTGACAAGAGGTAATCGTCCCTTTCAGTATGAATGACATATGGGTGGTATCATAGGTCTGCATGTGCGTGTGTGTGTGTGTGTGTGTGAGTGTGATTACTTAATTTCTGATTAAAACACAAGTGCAAGTCCTGACTGTGTTTTTTTTAGACCAAACTGATTGTTTCTTTAATGTTAATAAATGCTAAATGTTAAATATATGTTACAATATCATTATGAAAACAGGGCCTGTTAAAAATCCTGCATTCAAAATGTTACCTGTATTTAACTATCAAAAGTAAAAATGATCCCTTTCAGTGTTCATATATTGCTTAGCCTGCTGCCAACGCTACCCGGCCTTGGATAAGCAGAAAATGGATGGATGGATAATTTAGAAGAATAACTTCAATTTAGTTTGTAGGTTGTCCACATGGTACAACGTCTATTTCACATGCTTGTGGGTAGCAATGCATCATCATCATCATCATTGTATTTTATTACCTTATCCTGTGTTTTACATATGAAACCTTGTTCTGCAAAGTAATTAGTAACTAGCCAGGCGTAAAGTAATAGTTCAGAAATATGCATATTTTCTTTTTTCTGCGAGTAAGATGAGAAGATTGATATCAATCTCACTTCTGCGCATTAACTTAGGAAGTATAGACCAGGAGGCACTTAGCTTAGCATACTGGAAGCAGACTAAAGACTAGTTAAAATATGCATAAAAGAAATGTAAAAGTTACAGTGCAGTGTAAGAAATTGATCATTATTCGATTTAGTAAAAGACAGCGGCAAACAGAAAAGTCTTCAGCCTTGATTTAAAAGAACTAAGAGTTGCAGCAGACCTGCAGTTTTCTGGGAGTTTATTCCAGATATTTGGTGTATAAATACTGAACACTCTCCATGTTTTGTTTTGACTCTGGCGACAGAAAGCAGACCTGTCCCAGACAACCTGAGAGGTCTGGATGGTTCATCACGTAGCAGATGATCAGAAAGTACAGATCCAAGAGGGGTTAGATGACAAAGGTTCATTGGTATGTGTTGCCATCCGCTGAGTCTGCTTCTTCATGCCCTCAGATGGTTTTGTATAATGTATAACAGTGATGTGTGTGTATGTCTGATAGATGACTAAGTGTGTGCTATGAGCGGATATGTGTCGATGTTGGTGTTCAGTTTAACAGCTGTTTCGTGTTTTTAATTTGTTGTTTTGTCAGCAAGTGATGTGTATGGCGATGGCCTCTTATCCCCTGTGCAACCTTAGAAGGCGCTGTTAGAGACTGTAGGTAGTTTCTGTCTACGGGACACTCCTGTAATGTACACGTCAGACTAAACATGCGGGTCAATCGGAAATGGAAACAGTCAGGGGCCAGACATTCTTCCTCGCTGAAAGTCACAGAGACATACAGAGCATGAGGGACTTGGCAGTCCTTGGCATTCAGACCTTGGCAAGAGTTAAGGCAATAGATTAGCGCTCATTTTCTTTATTTTTATCTTTCTGTCCTTCTTTCTTTAGACTAAACTAGATATAAGAGCAACATCGCCCTGCAGAGGGGAAGAGCCCAAGCAAATCGAGATGCAGTTCCAGACCCATCGTCTTAGACGTATGCACGCACACGTTTAAACGAGTTTAAATTAATTTAGAATTTAAATGAATAAAAGTTTATATTAAATTAATTTAATACAATATACACATAATAATTAATTTAACACTACAAAAGTACTTATTATTTTAATAATGTTGGCAGCCTTGATAGAGTTTAGCAATCTCCAAAAGCTGATGGATAAGGTGTTGTGTCTAGATGGTGTGGGGCCTCTCCGCATGTGGGAGAAGTTTATCTGGAAGACTTTCTGCAAAGGGATACCCAAACTTTTATTTTTAAAAATTTGACAATCTAACCGGTGACAATACATTAGTTAACGTTGTAAGAACTATGGCTGTTGTTAGTGATTACGGTGTAGATTCCCAGTTAGCTAATGTCAGCGTTAGCTAGCTAGCAAGCCATAGCTTTGGCTTGCCGGTGGAGAAGAAACTTGGTCACCTCGGCGTGGCTTTTCAGCCCTTCACCTGACTCCAAGCGGGAAAAAGCTGAACCAATGTTCAATGTTCAAGGTTTTGCTCCTGCTGATCTCGCCGAGAACTTGGGATGGGTACAGTAGTGAAGGCGGGCGCTTACCGTTAAACGCAGCAATCTTTCCGTTTCTTCCACACTAACAGGAAACTACGCTCGCTGCCGATGCAGAGATACCACGTGAAGCCTAAACCGTTGTAGCTCACAAGCCTTGTTAGAAGCGGAAACCAAACATCGGCTTGCACTGAGATAAATCCCAATCATAATTTTTTAAAGGAAAAGCAGTACTTTTACATTTCACACCTTTCTAAAAGCTTTGTGGGTGTATTCTTTTTTTTTTTAAATGATTTGTCTACATAAAAAGATTATCCATAAAACCTTTAATCTATTCTTTCTGTTATTCTTATTTCTTGTTTTAATTTTTCCTTTCTTTCTTCTGTTTAATTTGTGGATATTTTTTCAGGTGACATGGATCAATTATTTTGTATATGTAACGTTTAGAAATGAGTAGTTTTTAAAAACTATCATTGCTTCCAGTGGAGGATTAGCCCCCACTGCCCTTCACCAAAGGCTTACGGTAATATTTTTAAGTTAGAATCAGTGGTACATTTCCACAATTTACTGTTGGTAGATCAGAATAATCAGTACAATTAGCAGATCAGTATAATATAATTTTGACCATGGTGTCGCTCTGAATGTCATCTTGAGCAACCCAAAAGCAAGCAAAAGCAAATGGGTGTAAACACATAGATATGAAGATGAATCATCAGGTCGTCTCTTCCTCTTACTTGCACAATGTTTCATTGTGTGTGTGTGTGTATTTATTTTTTTTCCTCTTGCCCTTCCCTACCTTCCCTCCAGTGGCTTCTTTTATATTCTATGGCATTACCTCAATTGCACGTTTACTGTGTAGTCCCGACATTCTGCCCATAAAAGACATTCACAGACAAAGCAGTGATTAGTTGCAGAACAATGTACCAATTCACAGAAATACACTCAGAAACCAAAGAGAAAACTTGTTAGTGTTGTGGGTTTTAATACAAATCTTACCTGATTAACATCTCATATACCCGGGCTTTTCCTTACGACCATTATCAATGGTTCCATTATGACCTAAACTATTGCATGCTTATGAAAGTATGAAAAGTTATTAGTGAGAGTGTGTCAAGAGTCAATCATCATTTCGAAAGAATGACATCATTAACAATGACAAATGGAGATCTTCCCTGTGGCAGTTGAGTTGGCCTGACAGCAACAAAACACTTCACATCATCATGGTAGAGACTCACCATCAGGACGCTTAAAAAACCTCCCACTCACATACAGGTGGATACAGGCTAAGCAAAAGTGCAGCCACCATTACGTAGGCTGTAATTATCACTTTTTCACAATTGCATTTATACATATACATATACATTTTAGATTTGAGAATTTTACATTTAACAGTGTTTTCAGAATACTGATTTTCTCTCAAAGGTTGTGCAACTGAGAAAAACTGTTCTCAGATAAGATACATTTGTGATTATGTCATTTAAATCTATGTAAGTGACAAGTGGCTTCCAGTGGGTCAGTGCCAGTGCCACTCGTGCAGAGGTGGCCAGCGCCAACTCCCAGTTGACCCCAGTTCCTGTCACCTGCAAGGCGTCACGTAACTCCGGTCTCGGATCACTGCTTCCACACTGGGTCTGGTTCCAGAGAGGTCCAGAAGCGGTCAGAGGGAAAACACACACTGAATTCTCCTGATCTTCTTCCACACCAGGGCCCACAGCCTGCTCATGCTCATTACACCCACACAATGCAAGATGTGCTCCCCTGCTCGATCTTATAGACCAGGACCTGAGCATGCTACACATTGATGCACAATGGAATCATAATACTCACCCTCGGGCAACCGACAGTAGGGGAAGACAAATAATGTGCAAACACAATTAGGTCTTTTTCATGCTGTGGTGGGCCAAGTCCCTCTGACGGGGAATCCTACGCCTGGGCCTTTGAAGTACAGGACAAAGATTATGAGATGGAGGAGGAGCTGTTCATCAGGTTCAGCTGAGATGACAACTGATGCACATGACTTAATTAATGTAATTTCCTCGCTTCTGTGTGTGGTTTTGTGTTTAAAACACAAATTGTCCAGTGTGAGGGGAGAGAGTAAATGTGCTCTCTGTATCGGTTGGGAGAAATGTGTGAATGGATGGGAAAACTTAGCTTGTCATTGTGTTTAGAAGGGATCATGCTGGGCGGCCTGACTCTGTGCCGCCAGTCACGTCAACATTCCTTCCACCATTCGTTGTTTTGGAATGGGTACCCTAGAAAAATAATTTTATGCCCCTGTTGCTGGCAGCCTGTACCGCTGAGGCAAGGTTTCCTGTAAGCTTATGGACTGGGCGCTAATCTTCACACCTCATGTACAGTAAAAAGTTTTTTTTTATTCCTCTCCATCTTTTCCCGGCAGTGCGTAGTCCAATTAATGGAAAGTTTTAGGGATGTGCATAATACTACAGCCATCTACACTTCCCCCTTTGATACAGACAGTACGTGTGTTATGTTAGTAATCCAAAATCAACACAAAGTAATATCAAAACAGAAGCAGTACACAGAAACTGTTGCTTAGAATGTGGTAGCATTACTCAAGGACACTCTCACTTGCCTCAGGAATATGAACTGGAACATTTTTTTCATCTAATTAACAGACATACCCTCAAAGGGAAAGAGAAGGTTTCAGCTAGAAATTCCTGATCTGTTCCTCTTCCACTGAGTTACTCTCTCTCAACACAGTTTTCCTGTGAACCAGGAGATCATGCCATGGGGCCTCTCAGCATGCAGACCTCCCCAAGCCTGACAAGTGTGTACACGTTTTATCTGATTTGCATACAAAGTGAAAGCTTCAGCTGTACAAAGTGGTCTAGCGTCTGTCTTGAGGGTTGTAATCACTAAGGGAATGTGGGTTAACATTAAAACAACGACCCCTCAAACCCTCCTGGATGAATTATGCTGAAGTTGAAGCTCAATTGGAATTCATTACATTAATTACATTAATCCTATTACAAAGATACATTTATTATGTGTTCATCATCTGTTGTTCACTTGCACCTTCAACACCATCTCACAATTAATTTTTGTCCTGCTATTTGTTTGCGTTTTCCATTTTGTACACGTACTGGCCATTGAAAAGGTACAACTATTCTGATCACAGATTTCAGCTTCCATTCTTAAAAAGTCTGCACATTTAATTATAATGTAAATTCAAATTAATTATCCTGTATTCCTTTTAAATATATTTAAAGACAGAGAAACATGATTAATTTCTTTCATCCAATCCTAACCTTAGTTGAGGTATTAAATAAAAATAAATAACAGAAATATCATGTGGTGCAGTATGTATTGATGACATCATGAGGGACTACAATGACTAATCTGCCTCTCACCTAAAACAAAGAACATTTTTCTTGTGCCTTAGGATAAGTGGGTCTGTATATTTATGACAAAATATTGTCTTGGCCTCCAAGTTCTGTTACCATACAAATACAGAAAACTAACTGGAAAGATGTAGAGCTTAAACTGATTTACGTAGAAGACTAAAATACCTGTGGGATGTGGAAGACTTAGCAAACTGTGTGACTTCTTAATAATGGCAGTGTGTTATTGATTTTAAGAAACAGCTCTTGGTGTATCAGAGTCAGAGCACAATCAGAGTCACCCAGTGAAAATGACAACGTCAGCTGATTTCTGCTCCATTTCCAGGGAGCATTTATTAGTTTCAAACTTGCAAGTCAATAGGCATTGAGAACAAAATTAACAAACTGCATTGCTCTTTTAAGGCCATATAACTGAATGTTAACATTTCTATAGAACGACAATACAAATCTAAAGAAACAGTGCAGCTTAGACTCAGAGTTATTACTGTCATTTCAAATTATCCAAGCTGATACACAGACTGAAGAATAAAATCAGTATGACATTACTGAAATAGGAATGTGCTTTACTGTGTTTAATTATATCAAGAGTCAAGATCATTACATTCACCATCACAACACTACTATACTGTGCTACTGCATTGCTGTCTGCAAAACAGCTCACTGTTGGGTACAGGAACAACGATACAATTAAATGAATATAAATTTACATTAGACATGTAATGTATGCTACTATAGTGTGTAGTAAACATTGTAAACTAACCTTCAAGTATCAATTAGCAGTGACTGAGGTCATTCCTGTAACAATAACTTATAAAAACAATGAATCTTTCAAAAAATAAACACAACCACAGACTTTTTTTTCTTAAAAACCAAATGTACAAAAATAATGTATAAAAAACCTCTGTTGCTCTTTCTTATGTTATGTTATAAATAGAAGACAATAAATACAAAAATAAATAAATAAATAAATACATATGTTAAAAAAAGAACCTATGAAATATAAAAGTTAGAGCTCAGTAGCCCGCTCTTTCAAAATAACTGTGGGGTTGATGTCACTGCTGCGCGAGTGGGATGTGCTAGAGTTGATGATCATGGACCCCGTCTCTTTAACGTCAGGCACATGAAAGGATGCCACGGGACAGGGGCCCCGGACGTTATTGCAGACGAGCTTCTGCAGGGAGGCGGTGTTGACGATGTCGAAGCCCATGCTGCCGCCGAATGTGCTGGGCTTCCAGTACTCCGGGGAGCAGATGGGGTTTCCCATTAAGCCCTTGAGGGAGAAAGGGGCCCCCATCTCCACCATGGTCTCTCCAAAGATGGCGTTAGGCCTGGGTTTCTCCACCAAAAGACCCGGGTAGAGCTCCATAGCGTCGATGTGTCCGTACATCTCCTCGAGCAACGCGGCCATTTCTTTCTCTCCTGAGTAACACAAAGAGGAAATAGTTTTAGTTAGAGCCTCAATCTGGCTTCTCTCACTCGGTAAGCAGCTGCAAAGCTTGCTTCTAGTCTAAATGTGAGCTCTGTGTTTTGATTGATTCAAATCCAGAATAAGAATTCTCTCTTCTTGTCTCTGACAAGCATATACATACAGATATTTTTCTCTCCTCGTACATCACAGTTAGTTTTTTATCAACATTAATTCCTCTTTTCTTGCAAAATTTAAATATTCTCCTCTGAAGCAGGAGGGCTCTCTTGTCTGTTTATATCTTTCTCTTTGTGATGACAGTCCGCTTACACTATCTCAAGATGAAATGAACATCTGGTCCTTAGAGTCATGGAAATAAATTCCCAACCTCCAAAGTTGCTTGGGACTAAAGCCGAGTCCCACCCATTTGTTTAATAAGTAATTGATGACATAAGCTTTGAGTTGTACATCTGGGCATGTTTATCAAGCTTCCATTTAATTCCGTGCAATCGGCTTAGGACAATGCTATTAATAATAAAAGAATAATTTGGCCTGAGGCAACATTTCCTTTCACTTAATGTTGATAATAACCGCTTCACTAAACATCCGACGTCATCCTTTCTACCTGCAAGTATTAGGTTTTGTAAGTGATCTTGACTTTGTCTCACCTGTCATGTCCTCAAAAGAGCTGTAGGGCTTCAAGGAGAATCGTTTTCTGTATGCGTTCAGAGACTGGTATCGCATCTGTCTGCTATTTTCAATGGACTTAATGGCCACGTACATGATAGGTCCTGGGACATTTCGGCCACCAGCAACCTTAAAAAAAAAAGTATGGAAAGTCAGTTAATCTGCCTTAAAACAGTGACAGTAACAGTGGTGTTACAATCTAAATCTAAATGCTGCTGCTACAGCTCAAACTGTTCTTACCCGTCCAGCAATCTGATTGGTGAACGACTCCACAAGGTTGCTGATGCCGTGCTCAGTCACTACAGAGGTGTTGAAGACGAACTGTTTATAGCTGTAATCCTTCTCCTCAATGTGGAAAGTATCAGGCATCAGTGGGTGCCAGTGGTAGAGGGTGTTGAACTCGGATGAAATGCGGTTCTGGTACTGGAAGCGCTGGTCGAACAGCAGCTCGGGGTCAAACTTGAGCTTGAAGTGATAGCCACTCAGGTGCTGCACGTAGTCCTCGATCACAATCTTGATGGTCTCTCCTGCAGGACAAATGTTACATATTTTATTTAATGCAGATATAATGCTTAAACTCCACTTAAAATGTGTTTTGCTTTTTGCCACTTCACTTCGATGTTTCATCTTCACTGTGCAGAATGATGTATCTGCGAAGTTTGACACTACAAGGCTGTTTTCCCATTAATCTGCTGAAGGTGGAAAGTTTTTTCTGTGCTCTGAGTTCTGGACGTGTACATACGAGCATGATCACAACTAGTTTGGAAGCCAATTAAGGTTCAATATGCAACTTACAGAAGTATGATGGGGAAACTTGAAACCTCCAGTGCACTTACACTGAGAATAAACTTTTCAGTTAATCAGGAGGCATTGTGGTACTGGACCCATGATGTCTCCTAATTAAAACGTTTGATTAATATTCATAGAGTCTGAATTTTTAACTAGGTAGTTTGCTTTTTTGTGGAAAATCCATATCAGACACATATTCTTTTTCAAGCAGTGTATTTTATGTCTTAAAACATGTTTTCAGAGGCTCTTTAAATTATTTTGGAGAGGATTTAACTGTAAATGTTTATAAACAAGCAGTAAAGTCCTGAAATGAACATATCCTCTTTCTCACATCTTTCAGTGAATCCTGTTTCTCAAAATACAGTTTGAGTGCTTCACTGTGGTTGCTAGTAGGTGATTACCGAAATAAAAAGTACAACTTCCTCTTTTCATAACTCCCATAGTAACAACATTAACACTACGTGCCTCACTTGTTATTGTTTTGACTTTATTTTCCTAGCTACATTGCAGCAATTCTTTTAGAAAAGTTTTGTGCTACTGTCAGAATCTTATAAACTCACCAATAAGAATGAGCCGTGTGGTCTGGAAGAGCCTTTCATCGTCCCAGTCAGGGTGGATCTCCTTCAACACATCACACACCCGGTTGTGTTCCCGTAGCCAGATGGTGGCATACATCATCAGGCCAGGGACCAGCCCGAACGCCTCGTGGCCCACAGCGAAGCGGTGAGAGTCAGGAACATGAGGAGGGTAGTGCATGTCAGCGCCCACTTCCTTTACTGTTGGGGGGTACACCTCTCCATCCAGGATCTGCAGAGTTACGCAAGAGAGGAAGCTACTGTTAGACACTTGTGTGGTCTGAAGCGTTTGGCTGTTTAATCTGCAGTACAGCTGTCTCGTCTCATACCTGATATTTAAGCTTGCCATCCTTGAAGAGTCTGAGCTTGTGTTGCCTCTCCAAGCTGTCTCCATAAATGTGGCTGAGGTCCACCTGAAAGGAAAAACCACAACATTATACATGTATTTTTACATGATTTGATTTATTCACAAACGTTGTCTCTGTGTCTCTCTTTCCTGACAGAAGTCTGATAGGGCTTGAAATCTGCTGTGCTTACCCCGTGACCTTGAGCTACCGTAAAAGCAGGTCCTTTCTTCATATCGGATTTGAAGAACTGGTGGGTGAAATGCTGTGCGAAGAAAGCAAACATCAGGCTGGTGCCCTGCGGGTCCGGGATAAACTGTCTTCTCATCAGAAGCTTCTCAGCCAATAGCTTAGCATCAGGTAGCTCCTTTTTACCTGGGGAAACAATTAAGAATATTACAGTAAGCATACAAGACATATAAGTGTCTCTAGCTGAGGGCAGTTTTTTTTGGATAAAACACATCAAGGTGAATAAAATGGGATGGTTTACTTTTACTTGTAAGTGAGGTTTGCTTTCATTGTAAATTCCTGAGACACGTTCAGTGTAAAATTTGAAAAAAGTGGTTTCATGTTCTTTAGCTTTGGCTTGCTGGGGCAGGTTTTGCTATGTTCCCTCGCCACATTTCCACTCAGTCAGTCCAGCAGAAGGGATCATTTTAATGTGTGCTCTTCCCGTGATGTAATGAGGCCGCACCACTCTTGCTCAGTATCCAAGAATCTGAGAAAACTGGTTTTCCAAAGTCAGAGCGTGTACTCACCTACTACTCCCATGGGGGTTGGGCAATCCTCTGGCACAGGGGGGAGGGTGCGTGTATAGTAGGAAAGGTTAGAATAGGCCTCCCAGCTTTTGTAACCATAATCCACATTGAAAGTTGGGGGACTATCAATCAAGTGGGATCGGGCTAGAGAAAAAAAAAGCATTTCATTATTAGTATAAACGTCATAACTCCTCTTCTACAAGCTGCTGTATAAATGATTTGTTTCTGTTATGAAGCAATTTCCAATCTATCTTCTCATTTTGCCTTCAGCTAGAGACACTTACATGTCAGCACATATCTCATGATGGCATCCCTGAGAAATGAGATGTTGTTGATGATGTTCCAGAAGCCCTTGAAGTGGGTGAGAAGGTAGTGGATGGTGTTGGGTGATGGCTTCAGGGAGATTTTGACCCAGGTGAGAAACTCAGCTGTAGAGGCCAAGAGGGAAACTTATTTATTGAACAAATCACCCCAACATATGCATCCTAATTTTAGATTGGCCTCACTTGTGCCATTCGCACTTACGTTCTGTGCAGTTTTGTCCATAATATCCTGTGCGTGTGCAGTCACACTCATAATTATCTGTTCCAAGCATTGTGCAAACGCCCTTGTTCTGGCATGGTTCTGAGCAACATGGGTTACCTGTAACAAGACAATGTTGTGTGATTACTGACAATTCACTTCAGATACAAACACAAATCTGTTAGAAAAATCTCAAAATATCAATCCTCCCAAAACACTACAATATAATAAATCTCTGAGCTAATGAAGACATAGTTTAATGGTATTTTAACTTTTTAGTCCTATAGGGTGTAATATTCCTATAAAATCCCTATCAACATATTATGGTTTATAATTAAGGCAATGTCTTCTAATAATAAAAATAACGAACATCCCAAAACGAATATAAAACTTTATATATAAGACCGAACTTTTAAAGATTGCTAGCTGCTGGTTAAGCCGTTATATAATTTTCTGTTTCCTCTACTTACCCCCTTTGCAGACAAGAAACCCCAGTGCCAAGAGGAAAACCGCAAATGTGAGTCTGTTCATACTACAAAGACTTTGTAGGAGATTCTCTTTCTTTCCTGCTCTCTCCTCCGCAGTCGGCTCGCTCTGAGGCTGAGAGTTCGAATGTCCTGAAGCTGCTCATCGGTGCACCTTTATAGGTCTGCAGGGTTTGACGTCAGCGACTCTCCGTCAAGCGGAACTACAGAGCTGGGGCTAGGAATATCTGACCAAAGAAAACTCCCATTAGTAATATGAGTGACACTAGCTTTTCTTTAACAATCCCAATTGGAATTTAGATGATAAGAGGATTTCACTGGCAATTTTAAGCTTCCCCCATCTCATCTTTCTATTCCTTATCTTTTAACGGAATTCTTTCAGTGTGAAAACATTTCAAATGAATTAAATTTTAAGTCTAAAAAGATCCAACTTTCATATGTATAAGGTTTGTTTCTCCCCCTGCAAACGGCACGTTATAAAGTATGGGACTTCACAGAAATGCATTTTAATATCTTGTTTTAATTAATGTATCTTAAGTAGGCTACTATAGAAAGTGGCCACTTTTACAATATTAAAGGTAGGCTACATTTAAAAGATATGAATGTCCCCTGAATGTCTTAATTATTTAAACTATATTTTCACAAGATGAAGACTATAATTCAAGATAAAAATATAATTAAATTTAACAAATCTGTAGCCTATTTTGTCTGAGCGATGAGGTAATGACATTTATATGATTAAAGTGACTTGAAAGGCTGTATGAAACCTATAGTCCAGGCAGAGCTATCGCTCGTTTGTATTGTATAAAAATGTATTATTAATTACAAAAAACAGTGCTTCTTGAAAACATGTCATGGCAATGCCAGGAAAGGGGAATTTTTGACTGTAAATGTCTTTAAATCAATGTTTGGCTCAAAACATGGACTGGAACAGACCAGCAGACCCAGGCAAAGGGGAAGGATTTGACTATTTTTTAAATTGAGCTGTATTAAACGCGCCCTCACGTGGACGTCGTTACGCACTCATCTGGTGCGCATTTTGGATAGGTGGAGAGCAGTCGTCAGCTGCAGATTTCCCCGCTGAGTCAAATTCTGACTCTTGTTCGGAGTTTTCTGGAGCTCTTTCCTGTTTTTCGTGTTTTTTAAGCAACATTTTAAGCTGACAGTTAGTTTTGTCGTCTCCGTCGTTTGTGTTTCCTA
Source organism: Coreoperca whiteheadi (assembly GCA_011952105.1). Taxonomy (NCBI): domain Eukaryota; kingdom Metazoa; phylum Chordata; class Actinopteri; order Centrarchiformes; family Sinipercidae; genus Coreoperca; species Coreoperca whiteheadi. Next base: position 9,335,067 of record CM022489.1, on the reverse strand, counting down.
GACTTTCCCCCAAATTGAAGTACGATAGTAATCTGCCGAGAAGCACCTCCTCCAGCCCCAGTCCCGCAGTGTTGGAAACCGTAAGCCTACTCTCGAGCAGCATGACACATTTTTCAGGATTTGTGAGTTGATAGCGCTCTCCGGTTAAGGTACGTTTTCCTTTCTTTTCAAGATACATTGGTCCTTTTTTATTTTTATAAATAGGATTGGACAGGAAATTGGAGAGGAAGGTCAGCGTCAGTAGCTAGACTGCTAGACTAGTGGTGGTTCAGCCAGTGTCTCTGAACAGTTCCCTTTACGCAACTCAGAGGAACTGAAAAGACATACAGAACGATAATACTTTATTAGGCAATAGCCTGTATTAAGCGCTAAATATGGCAAGTCAGAGCGAACAGATGCAGTAAGTTGCCTATTAAAGCGTGAAGTTAAATATTTATTTGTATTTCCTATCTTCATATAGGCCTACCATGTTTTATGTTTACACCATTGCAAATGAATAGCTTACACGATCATCTCTATTGCCTTGTCTGAGGCAACACCATGATCTATCATTACATGTTGCAAACTCATACCATCAGCCCTTCTCAGAACTGACCTTATTCTGCTCAGCCAATAAGAATCAGCCTATAGTGGCCTAAAGACAAATTTTGAATGAAGCCTATAATCCAGATTAGTTACACTGTAATGACTTTTCCCTGAAGTATTTATTTTAGGAAATGCACAGTGATTCATAGAAGTAGTCTTTGTTGTTGTTGTTTTTTTTTACTTCTTTACCTTTTATGTCTCAGGCAGGACAACACTTGTACAGTAGGAGGCTTACTGTATGACTTCAAAACCTATAATTACTGCAGCTGTTTTGCATCATGGCTGGTTGCTGTGTGTCCCTTTCACATTTTGCGTCCTCATATGAAAATGTAGTGCTGCGAAGTCTCCGGGTTATGTTGGCGCACATAGCACTCAGCAGCCCTCATGTAATCATTGGACGCCGCTGAACAAGGGCAGAATGAACTGGCACTTTCAAAAGTTGGATCACTGATGCAAACTACGTGACCAGTGCTGTGAACACACAGACTCTCTACGTGCTCTCAGTCCTCTCAGTAATGATACGCTTTGCTGAACAGCTGAGAAAAGACTCGCTGACCTTGATATGATATCACCAGCACACACACACGCACACACACACACACACACACACACACACACTCTCTCTCACACTCACTGTATGCAAATGTGTTATACGTGTGTTCAACCACCATAAAGAGAAAGCCTTAATGTTGCTAAAAATATCACACCCACCTAAACATCAGACTGTACAATATGTTATACACACACCATCTTTGTTCAGCCATATGAGTCAGATTGACATCAAAGAAGCATCTTTTTTTAGGGTGTCTTTCTCTCTCACTCTCATGCATGTGTTGTACTTACAATGACACACACGTACACTGTCACTGTTGGCCCAGTCGTCCTATCAGGGGTTTGTGGCTCTGCACATTTCCCCTTTCCCATATCAAGATGCAAAATACTTCTTTGAAAGTTCTAAAGCTGCTTTGGCTTTCATAAGAGGGTAGTCCTCCTTCAGAACGTTACAGTAGTGTATGCCTGGTTGTTGAGGCCGTTGTGAGGCTGTAATGTCGTTGACTCACAGTTACCTTGCTAAATGTAAACACTGAAAACCCTGGGGGGAAATGCAACATCAGCGTTTTTAATTTCAGAGCATCACACAAATGTTGTCTGCCTATTAAAGCTGTACTCCTGCATTTAGACTGATATTCAACATTTTTGTTTCATCTTTCAGGCTCCAAATGCTTCAGTTCTTGACTGAGATGTTCATCTGAGTTAAAGTTCACATCTTGACAAAGGATTTCCTGTGAATTTCTCACCTGACAGCACACAATGGCTTCCAATATAATTGTAAGTATTATTTCGAGTTTTATTGCCACTAAAACCTATCCAAGTTTAAACAAAAGATTCCAGTGGTTTCAGTCATGGTGCAAATCGTTCCATAGCAGGTATTAGCTTACTGGTTTTTCAGTAGTACAGTTGAATAAATATCACTCTTATTGCTTCAAAGGAAAAACTTTTTGTGCAAATTTTGCAACAAACATCTCAACAGCATCACTGCAGTGAGTGACAAGGCTTAATGTGGGTGGTTATTAGTAGCAAAGATTAGCATGAGATAATCTATGAGATACTTGCATTCACAGCCCTGTAGGGCTGTTTAACATCTATGAAAAGTCTCACACCACTTTCTGTTTTGAAGATTTGTAAATGGTGAGGTGAAACCAAATTCTCTCTCCTGCATAACAGGCCAAGCAGACTTTGAGGCTACCTGTGTCCCTTATGAATGGTCACACCTTAAAACAACAGTGAATACTAACAGATGTCAAGATTTCTTGGGAAAGATTGATAGTTTTGGCTGCCTATGAGGCCAACACAAAAAACAAGACAGCAAAAAAATGCAAAACATCTACTGTTTATAATCCAACATGTGGGCTCAGTGATGGATATCTATGAAGGACAAACTGTACATTGTTTAGAAATTAATGGCCTGTATTGACCTGTATGACCTGTATTGACGACCAAAATGACAACACTTGTACTCACCAATGCTGGGGTATGGATATGTAGTTTTGGGTTAGGAAGCTTGATGAAAAGGGGTATAGATCTTGAATCTTGGTTCCTTATGGTAATAACTGAAGTACAATACCAGGTAAGGTTTCCCAATCATCTGACAAAAATTGCTATTATAAAGTGTTCAATTACTACGCCCTTGTTCCCCATAATCATCTTCTTCCACTGTACCTACATTTAAGGACCAGGAGGAACCGTTAAGTACTTTATTGGTACCTGATACATACAACAAAATTACCAGGTTGTGTTACCGCATGTGGCCCAAAGTGACTATGGCCCAAAGTCACTGGGATACGCTCCAGTCACCCGCGACCCCTAATGGAATCAAGCGGTAGAGAATGACTGACTGACTGACTGTTACCGCATGTTTAAAAAATTATGTTGATGCTGATGTTCTCACTGATTGACACATGAATCTGCTGTGAACCTGCTTACATCATATTTCCTAGGTATATTTCTCATGCAATGTGGGTTATTATTTGTATTTTTGTCATCATTGTGGTTGGAGTGATTTTCCCACATGAGGCAATGAAGCCAAACTGAACTGAATGAATGTTGTATTGCAGGTGGAACAGCAGTTTTCTCACAAATTCACAGTGACGGTGGTTCGAGCCGAGAGCGTCACCAAGGGAGCGCTGGGTGACCTGTGTGAGTCTTAATAAATAGTTTTTGCACCTATGCATGTGATTCTAACATTCAAACATATTGTTGCGGCAAATTATTCAGGACATGCTGCATGCACGTAGTAGCTGCACGTAACCATCAAAATCATTTGAGATCAACATTAATTTTTTCACCATAAAACAATACAAATGTACAAGTATTTGAGTAGGGGGATGCTTTCACTATTACTGTTCAGTAACACTGTTGGATGTGTGTGTGTGGGTGTGTGTGTGTGTGTGTGTGTACAGTGGACACCCCAGATCCATATGTGGAGCTGTTCATCCCAACAGCCCCAGAGACTAGAAAAAGGACCAAGCACATAGACAACAACATCAACCCAAAATGGAACGAGACCTTTCACTTCATTTTAGACCCAAACCAGCAAAACGTCCTGGAGGTTAGACCTGCATTTTATTGTCTAGCACAGTCTCTACAAGTACAGAATGACAAGCAGGGACGTAGTGTTGTGCAAACCCACATAAACCACTTTTCGCTTGATATGAGATAATATGACATAAGTAGTATCATCATAGAAACTAGGATCAGAATGTGCAATAGTACATTGGGTCATCTCAAAAAAAAAAAAAAATGAAGACATTTTTGAAAGTTTTCTTGGCTTGGTGGCAGAACGGTCGCCTGCCAATCGGAAGGTCGGCGGTTCGATCCCCCAGCCATGCGTCGAAGTATCCTTGAGCAAGATAATGAACCCCATAATGCTCCCGAAGCTGCGCCTTCGGTTTCTGAATGTTCCATGTAAGTCGCTTTGGATAAAAGCGTCTGCTAAATGTAAATTTATCATTGTTTAACGTCTTGGTTATAAGACTGATTGTTCAGGTGAACTTAAACACATCCAAAAATAATAATTATGTGTAGGTTTTGAAATGTATTGAACCATTTAACTGCTGATGTTTATTCCACTCAGTTAACATTAATGGACGCCAATTACGTGATGGACGAGACACTTGGGACTGCATCCTATGACATCAGCAAGCTCACTGTAGGCCAGACAAAGATGGAGAGTTTCCTAATTGGCAAAGTAAGACATTCAACTCTAGCAGACTCTTTGACAGTTTCGACATCATAAACTCATGAACTCACTTGTGCAGGCACGCATTGTTTAAACTTAAAGTAGTTTGCTTCAAATTCTAATTAAGATCCCACGATTTGTGAAGAAACGGGAAGATGGATTACAAGGAAATATGCACATGACATCTTACATTTTCTGTTTAATATAATATTACCTATGATGTAATGTTGCATATTGTCGACAGAAGACATACTCCATGTGCACGGACACTACAGTGTGGAAACAGAATAACTCAAAAGGTTTTGGATGGTTAACAGATTAATTAAATAATGCAATTCTAAAAGTATAAGTATATTTCTATTTAATTAATGCGATGATTGAAAAACAATTTGCAAACAAGTATGAAATGAACCATTCCTGTCTCTTTCCTTCTTATTTTCTTTTTCACCTCATAGGTTTTGTTTGTGTTTGCTTGTTGACAGCCACAATCAGCTGTTCCCTTACTGGACAATAATCACATATTTCATTGTTTTTACAGGCAACCAAAGTATACTTAGAGATGTCGCTGGAGATCTGGTATGTATTCCCTTCAAAATAAAAAAAAATGTCTCAGTTATTTTTATTTAGTTTTACAGCAATGATTGTTTTGCACAGTTCGCTCTGTGATCAACCTAAAGGTCCTCGTGTGAAAAGGCAATACCGGTTATAAATGAATGACGGCTTGTGTACAAATCCGTCACAGGTTCAAGAGTACACAGGAATTCAAGGATAGGAATTCACCTGGAGCAGTGTAGAAGCTGAAATTAGAACTTAAAGCAGCATGACTCAGTAACAACAGGATACTTGTGTGAGCTAATATAGGTTTAAAATGCATCATAATTCCCATGACATCACCGTATAGAGGCGACTGGGAGGGTTTGGAAATGTCATACATGTTTGAAGGGTTAGTAATTATGACAAAATCAGCAATGAAGGGTGAGAGACCATGTCTGTGGATGTGGGTTTCAAATCAGACCATCCAGAGGATGAAGATCAGTTTCACATCATCAGTAGTGTTACACAGAGAGATAATATCGTCTATTTGGCTCTCAGCAGAAAATGTAAAACACAAGTTGTTGTTTGTCTTCCCACTATCAGATTTCAGTAAACCTTATTTCTGTCTTTTGTTTCTGCAGTACCAAGCTAGACCTGCGGTTCAGCCTGGCCCTCTGTGACAAAGAGAAGCAATTCAGACAGACCCGCAGAGAAAGAGTGATGCTGGGCATCAAGAAGCTGCTAGACATGGAGAAGCCTCGTTTCCTCCCCAGCTCTCCAGAAGAGGTAGGAGCAGAACAACAAAGTTTTAGAGCACGTCCTTATAAGTCCTTTGCCATTGACTCCCAAAACCACAAAAATTACATAAAAACGACATAAGTGACCATTGGAGAGTACAAGTGACAGGCGTACCAGACCTTCGTCACCATGGTAACAATAAAAACTTGTGAAACGGTCACATTTTGGTTAGGTTCTAGGCACCAAAACTACTTGGTAAGTTTAGGAAAAGATCATGGTTTGGGTTTCGGCAGCTGTGGCTTTGTGGCAGAGGGTCTTCCACTTATGATACCAATCGGAAGGTTGGCGATTCGATCCTGGCTTCCCCAAGACCACGTGTAGAAGTGTCCTTTAGCATGATACTGAACCCCAAATTGCTCCAGAGGGCTGTGGCTATGGTGTGTGAATGTTAGCTCCTGCCATCAGTGTATGAATGTGTGAAAGTGCTTTGAGTTACGTTATGAAGTCACATGACGTAAACTTTTAATAACTCAAATTTGACTTTTGGTTTCACACTGGACATGAACAGCGGTCTCCTGGGTCAAAGTCCGATGTCAGTCTTTATACTTCCTCATCTGACTTCCTCCTTTGTACCCTTCACAATTACTACGGTCACTAGAGGTCGTCGCCTAACAATAAACGTAAATATTTGTCATAGTCATAGGTCGTAATAAGCTGCTGGCACAGACGACCTATACGGCCATATTTTTTGGAAGTTTTAACATAGATTTAACATGGCAACTGTTAGTATTCAAAACTTAAACAGTTTTTGTGAGGTGACAGCTTAATTTAGTCAAGCACTCAATTTCACTATCCGCACTTCATTACATATAATGCTAGAGTATCAAAAATCTTTTCTTGTGTCATGAAATATGACAGGCTGCTGTGGGCTTATATAAAGGCATTCAGTTCCTTACTCTGTTTCTTATGATTAAATACTTTTGTGAAGTTTCAGCAAGAATTGTCATTTATTTAAGCTGATTGACTGATACCTAAACGAATAGTTTGACCTTTTGGAGTTTATTCGCTTCTCGCTGAGATTTGGATGAGAAGAGTTCTAACACTCATTTAGCATTTGTTCTGCTCTATTCTACTCAGAATTGCAGTTAGCACAAAGACTGGAGACATGGTAAAACAGCTAGCCTGGCTCTGTCTGAAGGAAACAGATTAAACAAACAAGATATAAGGCAGATTTCTATTCAGACAGAGCCATGATTCCAGTATTAATACTAGCTATGCTAACCGTTTCCTTGCTGTAGCTTCATATTCATATTTCATATTCCATCCCATCTCCGTCCCAGCATCCACCTGTAGCCTCTGTCTACATTCTCCAAGTAGGGGAAGTTAATGTCATCACTCCCCACTCCCTGTGATTAAGTCAGAGCCTAGATGCCAAATTCCTATGCTATACATATTTTACACTTACACAATAATCCATTCCACAGGAGTTAGCTGACTGAGTTATAGCTGCTGTAGCCTCTTAACGTTGTAGAAGTATATAAATGATGGGTGTGTGTGTTTGCTGTAGCTTCTCTCATTGTAGTTTCACTTTTATGATATGTAACATTTACAAGCAAAAGATAAAAAAATTCCGAAGACAAATCATGCAAGTCTTTTGAGGTCTTTAATATAACCAGACTTGCTGCAGACTTGCTGACTTGCTACATTCAAAACTGTGATGCTCTTTTTCACACATTGTGTTCTCAGCTTATAATAACACTTCGACATTTCTCACACTGGGAAGCAAACCATACAGCAAGCCTGTCACAAAGCTTCAACATTTGCTCCCCTGCTCTGAGCTAAGCTAAGTTTCATTTTCTCACTGGTGTGGTTTTGGTTATACACCCTTGGGCCTGGCTGTAATCTCCAGCCAGGCCTGCTCATGTCTTTAACATATGCCGGAAGCTCAAGAGGACTGAGATAACCAGCTACTGCTTTTCACTATATTACAACATCCCTTAGCTCCCTATCCAGGTTAGGGACTCTCGTGGAAATACGTCTGTCAGAATATTCAGAACTGACCATGAGATAAACACAGCCTACAGAAAGGAAGCGACATTGCACAATGAAAATTATGAAATAGTTGAAAATCCAAAAGCACAAGTAAAAAAAAATGTTTTAAAGGCGTGACGCAACTGGCATTGGACCCTCACTGTATAGAGGCACAGGAGGGAAGTTACTCAACCTGAAAGAATGAGAGAGAATGAATGTGAGACTCATACTCTAAGCTGTGTAGTATGTAATTATGTGATTAAGCATACCTCTGTCTTCTACTTTTTCACATTATGACTCTCCTTGTGTGTGTGTGTGCGTGTTACAGGTGCCGGTGATTGCCATAGCGGGCTCAGGAGGCGGTTTCCGTGCCATGGTTGGCTTCTCAGGTGTGATGAAAGCCCTGTTTGAGTCTGGGGTCCTGGATTGCGCCACATATGTTGCAGGCCTCTCCGGGTCCACATGGTCAGTTTTTATTTCTCCTCCTCCCCTCGCTCGTTACACCATCTCTTTCCCTGACCCCCTTTTCATTTCTAAAGACACTTTCTCTCTTTTTATCTTTGTTACCACAGCTATGTTTCTTTTTTTCTTTCTTTCTTTCTTTCTTTCGAGCTCTCCTTCCGTGTTGCCTCCTCCCTTATCTGGCAAACTTTCCGTCCTTCCTCTGCTGGTATGAAGTTGTCATCAAACGTGCATCTCTGGCTTATATCAGTCTCCATCTTCGAAGTTTGTCGAATGACTTAATGGATTTAACTTCCTTATAAGTACAGTACCTCCTATGAACCCTGTAAAGAGTAGAGTGATATTTTGAAGCATGTATTGATTGATTTGACACCATTTTAGAGATTTGTGAAATGCCTCTGTCAAACTTCTTTCTTTTTATCCCTGTAGGTACATGTCATCTCTCTACTCCCACCCAGACTTTCCAAATAAGGGCCCAAAGGATATCAACAAGGAGCTGATGAAGAGGGTTAGTGGTAACCCACTGAGGCTATTGCTTCCCCAACACATCACCAACTACATCCAGGCCCTCTGGACCAAAAAGGCCACAGGGCAGCCAGTTACATTTACTGATATCTTCGGTATGCTCATTGGAGAGACGCTTATACCTGCGGTAAGGGCCGCCTGACAGCTGTTGTTTGTTTTCATTGAGATTCCTTATTTTTCCATGTCCTCATTGCTCTCTAGTTCATCCATCCTCCTCTTCCCTTAAGTTCATGTTTCATTTCCTCTCTTTTCCTTTGAACTGACATCCCACCCAGGCCTTGCTTAAGCTTTTTATTTTCAACATAACCATGACAATCATGATGAGAAGAAACTCCTACTACCTGCAGTGTGTGAGTGTAAATGATTCAAAATGTGTTCTCTCCTCCCAGAGGATGGACATCAAGCTAAGTAGCATCCAGGAGAAAATAAACCAGGCGCAGAGTCCTCTTCCTCTCTTCACATGCCTGCATGTCAAGCCAGACGTTTCTGAGCTCATGTTTGCAGGTAAATATCTTTTTGCGAGTATCTGTTAAATTGTGTGTTCCATGTAGCCCACGTCCCTCAGAGAATAATTTTGCATACGTAATGAGTGACTAGATTAGAACAGATGAGTTTGGCCACATGCAAAATAACCAAGTGGTATTCATTTCCTTATGATACTGCTCTGCCACCACAGAAAGGATGTGTCATGACATGGTGGACTGTCATCTAATGACACTCCGTGGTGACAGATAGCAACTGTTCAATACCAAGGAACTGAGTCGAGTGCACAAGGCTAAGATAGACTCTGGGTTAGTCCCATATTGTAGAGTACTTCCTCATTGTTGATGTAGCCTGCAAAGCAACTGTTTACTATGCTTTAGTGAAACAGACATTTGAATAGAAAATACAATAATGGAACAACAGAAATCTCCAAAACTCATCATGGTAGCTGCAATTCTAATTATATCTTCATATCCTCTTTCATTGGGTGACACTATACATTTGACTCATGAAGCTCACGAAGCCAAAGAAATCAGTGATAACAATACGGTACTTAGACCTCCTTATTGACAATATCTCACTAAGTGTGTAGGCGACAAAGAAGGAAACATGTCTTCCACACAATTGTGATGACTGTTGCAAAAGAAAACTGACCAGGCATGCAAATTAGTTATTTCTGGTTGAGGAAATGCCAATATTGTGCAGTGTCACTTTGATATGCATCAGGGTGAGGTGACACTCAATCTTAAACTAGAATTGCATTGTAAGTTGTTTTCTATTGTAAGTTCTCACCATCACAGCTAAACTTTAAAAAATGACCTTCAAAAAGTAGACACTCAACTCCTGTGTCATTAAAAGTGTTACTAGACTTCTTTGGTTTTCCTTGACTCTCATCTTACCTAAAATCCCCAGTTTCTTTACGGCCCAGCGCAATGGAAAATACTGTATTATCAAATGATACCTTTAGGAAAGTTAAGCTGTGAAATTATCTTCACATTTAAGTGGCAGTTATTGTTGAAAAAGGTTACAGAGGATTATGTATTTATAATGTCTGTGCACAGACTATATATAATGTTTGTGACAGCTTGTTGCTATAAAAGCTGTTATAAATGTGTCATAATGACTAATAGGCATTGAGAGAAATGTAGCCACTGCCGAAATAACCCCTTTGTTGGCCCTGAGACAAAATTAAGCTTTGGGCCCTTATTGACCTCTGTGGTTCCTCCCACTCTCTGTGCATTGTGTATGATTCGTGTGGTGCTTAAGTGCCCATTTAAGTAGCCTTTTGACAACTGCAGGCACTGACTACTACTCAACAATAATTCAAATGTAAATGTTGCCAAATTTAAATCCTGTTGTCTAGTTTTGGGAATGAGGGACTGTTATGCCCAGAATGCTGAACAGCTCAGGTGTTTTACATCCAGTGCCTCAGTGTGTGCAGTGTGATTTTTAATAACAATGCAATAACTGTGTTTATCGACTGTACTTGCTTTGTAATTCTAGTGTACAAATGCAAACAGAGCAGAAGTATTGGTCAGTGACAGGTACTTGATGACTATGGTTATCATATTGGTTACAAAACATTAACACTGAGGTTTCAACCTGCAGACTGGGTGGAGTTCAGCCCGTATGAAATTGGGATGGCAAAGTATGGCACCTTCATGACCCCCGACATGTTTGGAAGCAAGTTCTTCATGGGAACAGTTGTCAAAAAATACGAGGAAAACCCTATTCATTTTCTGATGGGTGAGAAAGATGTTTTCATCTACACCACTAAACATAACAGCCAGACCATTTTACATGAGTAAACCTACTAACACTATGTTTTCACTGTGTCAGGTGTGTGGGGCAGCGCCTTCTCCATTCTGTTCAACAGAGTGCTGGGAGTCAAAGACACATTTGGTGGCAGCACCATGGAGGAGGAGTTAGGTAATCTTCCTCTGTTTCTCTTTCTATATGTGTTTTGTCCTGAGCTGGCACTGTACTGATTTAAAGAAGGTAAGCGGTCAACAATGCTTCTTTGCAGGTTAAGTGCAAAGCACTGTTTGATTGACTGGAGCAGCACTGTCCCCATAAGGTCGATTCAGTAGCTGTTCATTGGCTTTCAATCGCATCACATGATCTTCATCAGCAGATGGTGTTTGCTCAGTTGTCATGGCATTGTCACATACAAATGTCCATTTTTCAGGGCACTTTCAGGGCTAGTTATCCATGTTTGCTGCAAATTTGAGATTGATAGTTCCTTCTTGACCTGCTGAGGAAGAGCGTGTGATACCATTGAAAGCTCCAGAACAGCCAGAGTGTACTATGTAAATATAAAGACTATTTCAGGCTCATAAATGTATAGATAATTATGTTAATCCAAAAGATATATCTTATATACTTGGATGTACTTGCCAATAAATTAATTATTGCTTAGAAGGAAATGTATTTCCATTCACCATCAAAATATAATTAATATGGGTATCCTTGCAGTATCCTGGCACTCAGTTGTGTCTGAGATCCTATTGTCTTTTCTTACGCTTGCCTCTTTGTCTCATGCCACAGTTATTTTCACACACTTTGACACAATAGGTATCCTCCTCACACCTTTAAAAAATAACCACCCTAAAATGATCTCACTAGATTTAAAATGTGTAGCATGAGTGTGCGTTCATGTGATGTTACCACAACAGTGAAACGGTATCCTGTGATTATTATGACATCTCATCGGATGTTTGTTATGGCTGAATGCATCCGTTTGGGCTGACCTTTAAACACAGACACACTCACTGGCTGTACAAAAGTGCTAAGAACATCTCCACCCAGTTTAAGAATACATTAGTTTATCAGGTGTATTGCCTTTCTCTAAGGACTTATTTTGACAGAGATAAACAATAGACAGTGAATTTGATAATGTCACATAACTGAACAAAAACATTCTGTCAGGCACAGTGCTGATATATGGTATAAATGAGATTAGCAAGCTTCTTTTAAAGTTGTAACCTGATGAGTGAAGCTGTCTTGTGTCTTACAGAGCAGATCAAACCACGGCACATTGTCGGAGAAGACAGTCTGGACAATGAGGACGAGCCACGTAAAGGTGAGCTAAGATATGAATGATCCATACGAGGAGCTTATAAACAGACACTTTGTTGTGGTGTATAATTAAATTTGTTATGGTGCAATAGAGATGTGTGACTTTGGTGTCAGTAAACATTTTGACACATTGTTGGGTTTAAGGGGACGTCTTAACACATTTTTAATTTTACATTTTTTTTACATTCTTGTGGTAATGTTTCTGTTAGCGTGACACAGCTACATTAGAACAGCCGCTCGTGTTACTACACAGGTCAGGAAAAACATCGAGCTTTCACTTCTAACTCTTTGCATTGATGGTCCCATTAATAATGATGTGCAAGTTGAACTTAAGGAAGTAAATGCTTCTTTGCATCGTAAATTTGAGGGGATCTGCAGATTCAGGTGAAAATCACATTTTGGAAGGTAAACTGGTAATTTGCCGTTTTTTGTAAGGGGTTCTTGTGATCTATATCTCATTAGTTTTTAATGTTTTATTACAGAAAAAGAGTCTTTGTCACAACATTTGACATTATATTTTCTCTGTTATTATTATTCAGGTGGGACCGAGAACCAGGAGGCAGAAGATGAGTACCATCGCACCGCTCAGGCTAGCTGGGTTCAACGAATGTTCACGTCGCTCTTCAGTGAGTCTAGCTTATTCAACACAAGAGAGGGCCGGGCCGGAAAGGTACCTGCATATGTCAATTCACCGGAAACCATGAAATGATGTAACACTTCATATAAAAAACTGCATGTGCATTCTTGTTTCACTTTTCCTATATTCAAATTCACAACAACCTGCCTCTTTGTCTCCCCATAACCCATCTCACCCTGTTACCAGGTGCATAATTTCATGCTGGGCCTGAACCTGAACACCAACATCCCGTTCTCTCCGGCCAATGATGGCACCGGCAACGCCCCTCCACCCGAGGAGGAGGTGGATGCCGTCACAGGTAAGAAGGATAAATAAATGACTGTCACAATTCGCTGCTTTTGGACTTCATTTTTGCAGTAGTCAAGGAAATGAAAAACAGGACAGGACATGATAATTTTACATATTGCGGTTTCGATTCTCTTTTTGAATAACTGAATATTACCCTATTTTTTATTTTGCAAGTAGATACATGTGAATCGAATTACAGTTAGGGCTGGTTTTCAAACCTAAACTCAATACATTTTCAGTTTCAGGCAAATTGCACCAATTGACCAAATCTAACTCATAATTTTGTTGATTTTATACTATACTATGTTGGTGAAGTCCTTCTACTGCTGCTTCACAAGCGACTATGTTCACATCAATACAGTCATTTTAACCCATTGTTAATATACAAAATATTGTTTAGTTCAGCTTTAAATTAAAAAGAGATTTTTCTAAAACTTGCATATTTTGCAGAGTAAGGTAGCTTTACTGATACTGAAACACAGGTGTGATTTGAAAAATGTTCAAATGAAACCCAGCCCTTCTTCCACTCGCAATTACATAGGTGAGTTAAATCGGGTGGGTCAGTCATGGGAGCAAGATTTGGCTGCAGACAAAGGGAATTTTCCAATCATGTTCCTGCATCATTTATTTCATTTAGTATGATTTTCTCAGACCCAGATGAGTTTGATCGTATTTACGAGCCTTTGGATGTGAAGAGTAAGAAGATCCATATAGTGGACAGCGGCCTGACCTACAACCTCCCCTACCCTCTCATCCTGCGGCCGCAGCGTGGTGTCGACCTCATCATCTCCTTTGACTTTTCTGCACGACCCAGCGACTCCAGCCCCCCATTCAAGGTCAGAGTCTGATTCGTTTTACAGTCATGAATTCCTAAAAAATCATGAAAATGTGTTTTCTAAATTTGTAAATGTTTACCACAGGAGCTGCTGTTGGCAGAAAAGTGGGCTCGAATGAACAAGCTTCCATTCCCCAAGATCGACCCCAAAGTCTTCGACCGCGAGGGCCTGAAGGAATGCTACATCTTCAAACCAAAAAAAGGCGAAAAGAACTGCCCGACTGTCATCCACTTTGTCCTGGTCAACATCAACTTCAGGACATTCAAGGCACCTGGTAAGTATGTGCATATGTGGAGGTTTCCACAGCATGTGTGAGGAGGAAAATATGCCAAGGCTCTTTCTATTATTATAATGATGCTGTTTTACCGTCATCGGACATGAGGCATTTCTTCCTCGAAATTGCGCACTGTAATTCAACCACATTTGGTCAGCAGCAGAGAGTTTTTTCATGTTTTGCAGAAAGTTGGGCTCCTCATCTGAGTGACCCCATTCAAAACTGCTCTCTGCTCTTTTAGCATACCTGCAGTTTACTGAGTGCGAGTGTGCATGTGCACGCGCAGATGTGAACCACAGTGTGTTTAGTGTTTTATGAGCTGCTTGTGAATTATGGTTCCTTAAGGAGCCAGGTGCCGGTAGGGGATCTCTCGCTTGAGTGGGAGAGCTCTGCATGTAAATAGGCCATATATCATGAGCCACACAAAGACACACTAACACCACATCTCCCATTCATCTCCACTGCTTCCTCTTTACATTCAGTAAGTCATCAGCTCACATACTTCTGCGGTCTGTTTATGAATGTTACATAAGCTTTTTGCACTCAAACCCAAAAGACATCTGAAGAAAATTAATACCATAAATGGACTTCCCGTTCCCATCGGTTCACTATTGTCGTTTTGCATTTTCCAAACCATAACCTCTTCCTGAGTATGGTCTTTAATCTTTATACCTGTAAAGCAAATTCCGTATCAATGTTAAAAATGTTCCTCAAAAAGTAGATGATGAATCAGGTGTGAATAGTGTTATGGTTTTGGTTCTTTACTGTATATTTTGGGGTTTTGGGAGTGTTTTGTTTTATTCTGTCTGTCCCCAGGCTGCTTCAGCTCCGAGTGTCTTGTGTTAGTTCTTGTCTTATTTTGAAATTTTCTGTTTAGTTGATGTTTTGGAATTTATTCTGTTTTTTCCTGTTTTATTTTGACAAGGTGTCTGTTCCCTCTTGTGGCTGTCTAATTTACTTTTTGCCCCTGATTTCCTGAGTGCGTTCACCTGTGTCCCGTTGTCTCCCCTTCCCTAAGAGTATTTAGTCAGTGTGTTCTCCCTGTGTCTTTGTCAGTTTGTCGTTGTACTCCCAGCATGTTCATCTCCTGTTGTTACCTCCCGGTGTTCGTCCCAT
>CM022489.1:9287773-9319716 GCA_011952105.1 Coreoperca whiteheadi | reverse complement strand
TTTTCCTCGTCCCATGTGTTTTCCTCCATCTTTTGGAATTATTTCTGGGACCTTCTGGACATGAGCTTTGCTTTTGGTTTTTGGATTTTGCCTATTTTCCTCACCTCAACCGGTCTGCATCTGGGTCCTTCTTCCCTTCCTTCACCTTACCCGCAACAAATATAGCAAGGCTGTCTTTAATATTGAGTGGGAAAGTTCATTCTTGACCTTAGAAATAGTTAAGAGGTTCATAAAATAATGCTGAGAAAACTCCACACATGACTGAAAGATCTAGAAAATGTTACAGTAGTAAATATATCTCACGATTATTTTGTCAAATTATTTTTATATGGATAGGTAGGCAGATATTATTACTTACAATATAAGGAAAACCAACTTAAAAAGCCTAAAACTCCTTTTGAAAACCTCCATTTGTTTTTGATTCTACTTTTACTTTCCACTGGAATAAAAGCACTATGAAGTTGCAACTTGTCATTGCATGTCTTGTTTCTGGCTACAAGGAAAAAAGAAGAATTAATGTAGATATTGTCTTCACCAGGAATTGTGAAATTTGAGGCACACACGATCGATTTTTATTGCAGCATGTTTAGTGGACTCACTTTGAGTGGAATATTAGAAATATAGTTGACAAAACAAGCTCACCTCAAGGTCTAGGATTAGCCTTTCTGGAGCTTTCGATTATTCACGTGATCTTCATCAGCAGATGGAGTTTGCACAGATGTTCAAATTTCCATTTTTTTCTGACCACTTAATGGACTTCTCATTTATGTTGGCTTAAATGTTGAGTTCATTCTTGACCTTCTTGACAAAACAATCTCATCAATCAATCAAATCAAAACCAATTCATTCTGTTGTTTCCAAGGTCAAGAATGAGCTTTGAAACTCGACCTTTAAGTCATCATGGACGAGAGGTCCAAAAAGTGCTGGGGAAAAGGGGAAATTTGAACACCTACTAATTCCATGACAAACGGACAAACTCCACCTGCCGACGTGTTCTGAAGTGTTCTGTCAACTGCAATTTAATATATACACACATATATATATATATATATTTTTTTTTTTTTTCCCTAATATCAACTCCGTTTTCATCCAAGTGGATCAGTCTGAGCTTTTGTGGATATGGAAGTTTTATTTATTTGCTTACTTTCTTACTTAATGCTTGTCTGTCTATGTGTCAGCCCTGCGACGAGTTGGCCACTGTCCAGGGTGTACCCCGCCTAAGGCCCAAAGTCACTGGGATAGGCTCCAGTCACCTGTGGCTAACAGGAACAAGCGGTAGAAAATGACTGACTGACTGACTTTCTTACTTATTAATTTACTTACAGGTGTTCCCAGAGAGACGGAGAAGGAGAAGGAGTTGGCTGATTTTGACATCTTTGACGACCCCGAGTCACCATTCTCCACTTTTAACTTCCAGTACTCCAATGAGGCCTTCACCAGACTGCATGACCTGATGGAGTTCAACACTCTTAACAACCTGGAGGTCAGTTCTGCCACCATGGTTTCACTACAGGATGCAAAGTTGGCCTAGATGAGATGAGATAGCATCAGACAACAAGAAAGAATAGTTATGTATGTTGCAGTTTGTAAGGTTCAAGGGGTTAAAAAGTGATTCAGGACTTTGTCACACAGGCGGGCTGAGCTGCATTCATTCCCTCAGTCATTCATTGTTGTCAGTGGGAAAGTTTTACATTTTTGCGTTTTCACTACACAAATTTGTTGTGCAACATAAAACATTTCAAATCCCAAAAGTCCAACTAAGACCGGATAGTACAAGTCTCGTCTAGTTTCAGTAGGTGTGTCACTGTGAGGTCAGACTGACTTTCACTCACTGTATCTGAGTCACTTCCCTGCTGAGTAATGATTCAAATGTGATGCAATGTATTTGATTTGACTGGAAGGTCACTTCATTAAGACTTATGCTGTCAATAAAGAATAGTTTCCTAAATACCTTGAAAGCAGCACTAACGTATGGAAAACCACAATCCAGCTTGATGTTACGTCTGTCAACCAAAGTTTGGTAATTTATCCAGCATTAATAAGATGCACTCCACTGCACAAGACTTCAGACATGCAAACTGCATACTGATCTTTATATTTTTAAGCTTGCGTCGTTGTTCTATGTAGGGCTCGGGGGGTCGGTCCACCACTTTGGTCCAGATAGATATATCTCAGCATTGTTGGGTGATAGTGAAATCACCTGGGAACCTAAAGACCTCTTCTTTCAATAAATGATATTTGATACAACTGGCTTTGAAATATAGCTTAATGGTTGTGAGGTAACGTTATTTATCCTCATTGATGATACAATATTGATTGATACAATATGGTGCTTTGGATTTGTCCCTTTTAGGTGATAAAAGAAGCCATCAAGGACTGCATCGTGTCCCGGAAGGAGAATCCTTCGTGCCGCTCCCTTCCCTTCTCCCTCAGTGAAATCCCGAAAAAGAAGTTTCTCAAAAGAGATCCTGTGGGAAATCCCTGGAATCACTTGGGAAATGATAACCAGTAGCCTGATCTGAAACTCTGGATAAAAGCGGACTTTAGGGATTTAGGATTTAGGGAAGTACAGCATTTTCTTTTTGGAAAAAGCTATCGTGTTGATCTATTTTCTGCATGCGTTACATCATACTTTTGATTTTATAAAGAACCTTAACCTTTACTGGTAAAAGCCTTATGATTGCATTCCTATACAACACATTGAGAATTTCCATCTGACTTTGTTTGCACCGAAGTGAAAACGGTTGGTGTTTATTGACCACAAACAGCTGATGTCCGCTTTTCCCTGCGGCCTGTGAGCAAGACTGGATGATGAAAATCAAAACTTAAACAAACTAAACACTGCAGAGTGACTGTATTATTACAGCTAACATCTGGCTCCATCACAAACAACAGGACATTTGTTTGTGAGTCCTTTCTTTTGTTTTTGTTTCATGCATCATGTGAATTTCCTACTCCAATTGCAACATTCCCAATTCACGTGGACACCTCTTGGCTTCAGTTCCAGCTGCCTAGAGCAAAGCTGCATTTGCATCTTTCCTATGACTCTTTCTGCAGCCAATGCTGTGTCTACACTTCGCTTTGAGCCATGTGAATGCACTGTAAGAAGCCTCACCTGCGCTGTTTGTCAGCTGAACTCTTTCCATATTGAATGTGCGACAACAGAGCATGCAAATGTTCCATGTTTTTGGGGGTTTTTTCACCGGATGGCTAGCCTAAACATGTAATCCTGTTTGAAAACATGGAAGAGGAGCTTGTAACGATTGGTTTTGTTTGATGACAACTCCTAGTACACCTCCTCTGGATACCTCAAACAGCTCAATGATGCTTACCCACCTACAGGGAAGGTGCACTCCCTGCTCCCTTGTAGGGAGTGTCTCATATTAAAACCACCATTTTGCAAAAACAAAACTTAAAAACCATAGAAACGGTTCCGCTTCTTCTCCCTCTCTTTTCAACAGGATAAAGGTGTGTTTATTTTCCTGACCATGTTGTTTTGGGCTGCCTTTTAGATATAAACCCGACTTCCAGCAGGACTCCTTGAATGCCCCCGTATGATGAATTGGAGCTTAAGTCAGAGCGAGGGAAGGCTGGGTGGAGTGGTGAGTGCGATCACGAGACCCGCACCTGGAAATGGTGGCTCTCTGCGCCACTCAGTGGAATTTTACACACTACACCTACACCTGCAGCAGTGGAGGCCTGGAATCTGACAAACTACACCTACACCTGCAGGGGCCCAAAGGCTGCACACAGAGTAGTGGAATTTTACACAGAAGTATTTGTATACTCCTATATGCTCATATTTCAGCCCTGCTGCTTTGGAAGAAACTGAGAAAACAAAAAAAACGTTTTATGCAGTCTTGCTGCAAGGACCCATGACCAGCAAATCTTTGCAAATTGTTACATATAGAGAGCCGAAGTCATGACGTCACGTGCAGGCTAGCCTCTGTTCTGTAGGCTCCTGTAACTCAATGCAATTTACAAGCATGGCTGTCACTTTCACCGAATTCACCAAAGCGCTCTCCTAAGGTTATTGTTAAAATAGTTATTAGTTCTAATTTTGTTGTAATCTCTCTTGTCTAAAAACTGCTACAGTGTTGCCTCCTCTGTGTTCCGCTGTTATCACAGACATGTCTGAACTAACCGCGGCCCCTCAGCTCGCCCATGGACTTGCCTCTTTTGACGTTGAACTTGCGAACGTCTAGCGCTTATGGAAAACGTTGAGCGTTAAAGGCCACTGAAAAACAGAAATATTATCTATCTTATCTAAACGTGAAGCGAGCCACACGACATTGAGAAAGGCTCTTCTGAGGCTGGATTTTTAGTTATTTGCATAGTTGCAAATGTCAGTGGTTGAGTGACGTTTTCTTACTTCTGAAGCCAAACCTGGAAGTTCCAGATTCACTTGGTCGGCGGATTTTGTTACCTTTGGAGACAGCCAGGCTATCTGTTTCCCCTTGTTTTCAGTCTTTAAACTAAGCTAACCATCTGAGAGTGGTATCTTTCCATTTAGGTTAATTCGCTATATATATAGTGTATATAAGCATACTTCCCAAAATGTTGAAATACTCCTTTAAGACAAAGTTTATACCCAAAGGTATGTGCAACAAAACAAGCATAGATTATTTTGTGTTATTGAAAGCATACATGAGCTGTATCTATTTTATTTCTAATATTTTCTTGCTATATTACATTTTATGATCTATGACAACGTTTACAAATTTGTAAGATGCTAAATGGTCAGTTCTAGGAAATCGAGACTTGTGCATGAATAATCCTGTGACCATTAACTGTTTGTATTATAAATGGCAAAACGTGAAATACATAATGTTTATGTACGTAGTAAAAGGACGATTATAAAAGAGAGACTGTATCTTGTGTGCAATGTTTTCTCTTAAAATACTTGACACCCTTCCTTCATCTGTGAGACCCCTTCTGAAATAACAGAATCTGTGGAAAAAGTGCTTGTTCTGTTTCCTTTTGTTTGGCTTACCTATTCAAAAGATGTTGGGGGACAGGATAAGTCTGTGTAGATATTCCACCCAGTTTTTAAACAGATCTTTTAACCATATGAAATGTAGGTTTTAGTGTGTGTGGGTCTGTAACTCAAGGCACAATCCACTGCAGAGATGTGAGTGTTTGTCCTCCTGGCTTTCCGACTAACATATCACCATATTACCTTCTTGGTATTCATTTAGCCCTCAGTGATGTTATCTCATAACACCCACAAATGTATACCTTAAATACAGTTGTTTAATGTCTTCTCTGGAGGGAGCTTTCTGAAATCTGAGACAACAATGCTGATAATGTCTTCAAGGTTATCTTAGTTTGGGCTCGAGGTTTACAAATTTGTAACAAGAAGCCCGTGTTAAAAATAGGGGGTATGAAGTTTGAAAGACGTGGGTGTTCACATGTAGGGTCTAACAAAAAGATGCAATTCGTTGCACTAAGGGAAGTTTAAGATGCAGCATGTATTCAGCTTGACTCATACTAGTGACTGAAAGTCAGAATATCTAGGGCCTCTTTCTCTGTTTAAATCCTTCTTGTGACTCTTCCAACTTTAAAGGATGTGCAGTACTAAATCACTGGAGTACTCGCTTTAAGGCTGCTGAATGAATATGTGGCAAGCAAGAATTTTTTTATATTATAAAATGCACTCTTTAAAAGTGAATTTAAATGGGTTGTTTCAGTCAAATTATAAAAACCCAATGGAGGTGAGCGGAAATTTGTTTGTGGTTGCTACCAACAGTTTCCAGAGGAAAAACCTTTCTTGTGCATTTCCTACTTCCTTTTATCTACTGAAGAAATATTCCCCTTAAAATGGTTACCCAGAATGACAGGGACATTGATTCTGATAATAGAAAAAAAATATTGTTGTTTCTGATGAAGTTTTTTAATCAAATCTTTCAAACCTGTGAAACTTCATGCACCTCCATTGTCTTGTGGTGGAGACAGAAATTTTAGAGATAGATACCTCAAAACCTGGACAATAACAGCCAAAGCTGAGAAAATGTTTTTTGCAGGAAAACCCTGAAATTACGGCGCTGACGTGGTGGTCTATGGGGACTATTTCTTCAGTAGAAAAAAGAAAGTATGATATTTGCAAGGAGATAGTCCCTATGAAAACTGTTGACAGCAACCACAAAATAAAGGGAACCAGACGAATCTGCAAGGTCATATTCACATTTGCATTTACCCAAATTTTAAGAAGCCATTAAACAAAAACATTTTCTCAGCTTTGTGAGCAATTCCATTTACCTCCACTGTGTTGGGGAGGTGGCAGAAATCTCAGACAGTATCCAAACCTGGACAAATAAAACCAAAGCTGTTTGCATGTGAGTAAGTGAGTCACTGTTTTCAGTCAGTCAATCATTTTCTACCACTTGTTCCCATTAGGGGTCGCGGGTGACTGGAGCCTATCCCAGTGACTTTGGGCCTTAGGCGGGGTACCCCCTGGACGGTGGCCAACTCGTCGCAGGGCTGACACAGAGACAGACAACCATTCACTTTCACATTCATCCCCTAGGGGCAATTTTAGACACTGTTTTGTTTTGTAATTTTGGTGCTCTGAACTTTTAAATGCACATTAAATAGTGCATGTTATGTACTTTAAAGAATTATTTCATATGTGCATCACAGGCAGAAATATCAAAATTGCGTATTTCAAAACCTGAGCAAATAATACCTGAACTATTTGCATTAATAAGTAAATAGATATTTCTGCGATATGGTGTATTTTATACACTAGAAAGAATATTTTCCTTGCATTTTTGGTCAGTGATTGTGTCCAAAATGATTTCTAGAGTGGCTCATATTCAGTCAGGAGTCTCTTGATGACTGATAATATGTTAATAAATCTCAAATCCCAAAACGTGTGCATAACTGTTATAATAATGTGCTCTAAATATCTAACATTAAGCTTGATGTGATGTTACAAAACAACAGACTAGAGCCAAGTTCACCTCCAGAAAGGAGGAAGCCACCCACAGTCTCTCCCAGCCTGAAGACCTGCTCCAACGCAGTACACGCTAATTCATTACATTCCCCAATTAAATCATCATCCAAGAGCAATATTCCCCTCGTGTGAAAGTACTAATTATGTGCTTAGGATACTTTGCCATGGTATCAGTCCGTTTCTCTGGCACGGAAGGACCTCGCCCAGCGCCCCGCAGATTTGCTCTGACATTGAAAGCTGGAGTACACAGGCAGCTTCTCAATGGCCTTTTCAAGTTAAATTTCCTTTGCAGTGGCTGTCTGTCTGAGTGTGCACTGTACTGTAGGAGGCGAAACGGCCTCCATATTGAAATTTTTCAGGGTTTGTTAATTTGCACATTCACGTGAAGGTCATGTATGTACCTGTATCCTCACCTTTTGATGTGCTGAGTCATTCACATAGCACAGATGGGTTGGGGCGCAACCACAAAGCCCGCAATGAGGACACTCATGACCAATGCACGCAAGGCTGTGTGTGTGTGTGTGCGTGTGTGTGTGTGTGTGTGTGTGTGTGTGTGTGTGTGTGTGTGTGTGTGGTCTGACTTAGGCTACCTTCGGGGACACATTTCAGAGTAAAGACCAATTAACTTTGGGCTGGCATGCCGTGCCCCCAATTGGGTAAAAGCTAATTTTTGGGTCAGTGGTTAAGGTCAAGGTTAGAGTAAGTCTCCAGGAAATGAATGTAAGTCTATGTAATTTCCCCAAAAGTTATATCAGGAAACGTGTGTGTGTATGTGTGTGCATATGTTGAAAGGAATGGCAAGTCTGCAATAGGAAATACATTAGCTTTTGTTATGCTTTCCCCTCTTGAGGCAAAGGGCCAGCAGTCTAGGCAGATAAGGAAATTAAAAATTCCACTTCCAATGAAAAAAGTGGAATAAATGCAACATAGGTGTGTCTGACTTTCTTGACTTCCCAGAAGAGGCCTGTGTGTTATGAACTAGTTTTTATTGGTCAGGATAAAATATGCCTGTTACCCATGGCAACATCACAGGATTTGAGAGTGAGAAGATTGGAAGGCACCAAAACTTTCACCCATTTGTCTTTGCAGCTTGACAAGCGGATATGTCTGTGTTCATTCCAACTTCTTTCACGCTGATTCAAATAAAGATGAGTGTGTGAATTTGCAACATGGAAAGTGTGTCTTACATCCTGCAAAGAGAAAAATGCACTTTCTTGTAACACAGGAAAACCCTGATATTGCGGAGCTGACGTGGTGGTCTGTGGGATCATTGGCCAGTTAAATAAATACTTGCGCAACAGCAGTAAATGGTCAACAAATGGTCAGTAGATGCCGTGACTCTGCGCACACACACACACACACACACACACACACACACACCACTGATCATCTGTTTGGATTCCAGCAGATGATCTCTCCCATGCAATCATGGGGGCAAATTATATGAGTGTAATGCAGTGTGTGTGTGCATGTGTGTGCATTGTTTAGTCTATGACAAAAACCTTATTCCATGTTATACTCAGGCTGAATGCCACCATGTTGAGCTTATTTTTCTCTTTTGGACTAAAACTATTAAAATAAGACTATTTTTATGCAATAATTACATTTCTTTCTATGTACCTGGAAGTTTAGAGAAAGCTCTCAAACAACATTTAGACCATAATGTGCAGTGATTAAAAATGTACAGAAAGTATAATGTTAAATACATACATAAATGGGAACTCTTGTGAGCTGTTTATAAATAGATACTTTTACAGAACATTTGTATAGCTTTGTCAAAAATATATTGACTCATGGCATTGAGTAAAATAGATGTTTGTCAGGGTGCATTTTTTATGTTTGGTCTCCCTCTAGCGGACAAAAATGGGAATGCAGACTTGCAGTTTCACATTTTGTCCATTGGGTGGCGATGTCGTGTACGCGGAAGCAACAAAAAAGGAAAAAAAAAAGCCCCACACAGACGAAAGGGGAGGAAGTCAGGAAGCTGCTCGCTTGACAGCCGTGTGAAAGAAAAGCACCTTTAAAAAAAGGGTCGGACTTGAGCTTCAATTGCTGTCCTTTTCGGTTAAGAATAAGACGCCTAAACCGCTACCGACATGTCGAAGAACACCGTGTCCGCCCGCTTCAGGCGAGTGGACGTGGACGAGTACGACGAGAACAAATTTGTGGACGAGGAGGACGGAGGAGAAAACCAGTTGGGTCCTGACGAGGCAGAGGTGGACTCCCTCATCAGACAATATCCTTTACGTGATTAGCTAGCTTGTCTGTTAGCATACGCAATCTGCTAAGGGAACTCGCCACAGTCGACATGTTTGTGTGTATTTAGGGCTGCGATCTGTCTGCGTGGTTCCTCTATAGATACGTATGCTGTTGTCGCCCGTATCAATGGGCGTTTTGCAAGTAGGCCAGTTACTGTCCAGACTTGCCTGGCAGTCACATTCCAGGGATTTCTGCCCCAAGACAGAACCGGCTGTCTATGGATGCTAACGGCAAGCTTAGTATGCGACTACAAGTCCACCATGTAAACTTATAAAGCCTTTATTTAACTGCAGTGTCTTTAAATACTCGTGCAACCTTGTTGTGTTTCTGCGAGATGAATTTTGCAGCAGCAGAGGTTCGGCTCATGAGCTAAAAGAAATTAAAAGAAATCTCTTTGATACAGCAGTTCCATGTTGGGTTTAGGTGTTTCTGGAGAGGCTTTTGTTGTGTTGGACGGGTTTGCTGTTACGTTGAGCCTTTGGTTTCAGTCCTGTAGGCCTTATAAGGCATGAAAGTGCTCCACTTCCTCATTGAACAAGACAGTTACCTCCCACCTCATGTTGCAGTGCAGGAGAATTAAAGGGTAGACTCACGTTTTTTTTCCAGGTCTGACAATACCCATACTCAAAATATGAACATAAAAACAACACTCACGTGCCCGTATGTAATGTATTCCTCCTGTTGCTGTGAAGAGTGCACAGTTCAGTCTTTGTGCTTCAAGCCCTCCGCTGTAGCTCAGCAAACAAAGCCCGTTAAGAGGGAATTTTGTACTAAAAACGGTAAATGATACTCATGTTAGCTCCTGCTGACCTTTTTAGCATGCATTTTTGCCAGAACGAGGACTGTGGGTTTTGTTGGATTACATTCATGTTGCACTAAGAAGGGATCTCTTCACAGCCAGTACGGACAGGAGGAATGATAAAACTCTGTCAATGGACATAATGGATATGTGCGTATTGTTTCAAGACAGACTTGGAAAAAACGTGAACTTATCCTTTTAAGGTGGCCATTTGCATGCTTGTATAAAAGCAAGGCAATGTTAGTTATATTCCAAACTTCATTGCGAGTAAACTCGGCGTGCTTTACATTGAAATGCATGTGCAAACACCCACCAAAAAAGACAATGAGGAACCTACAGCCACCCTGCAGACGCAAATCACACAGACACATGCCTACAGAAACTCATCATTAGGCTGAGAAAACTCAAAACATTTTCGGTTTCCTTTTTGAACGTGGAGACAGTTGTGACAGGTCTCAGGTCATCCGCCAGTTGGTGGACCAAAGTAACAAATAGCAGCCTCACCAGATTTGGATCTTATTTTAAATAGATAGACCTCTCAGGTCATCACTTGGTGGTTTTGTGACTTGTTGCAGTCAGAAGCTAATAGTCCTTAACGCACATAACTGTGATGGCTTGCAGCTGGGCTTATGTATCATATTTGGGCTTGTAGCCACTAATGTGGAGGTGGGACCCTGCTGTGCTGTGTTGCATCCTTAACCGTCCTCTGCACAGGAAATCTCATGGAGGCTTTACAAGCAGTTCTGAAGAACCCACCAATCAACACAAAGAACCAGAACGTCAAGGT
This sequence comes from Coreoperca whiteheadi, assembly GCA_011952105.1. Classification (NCBI taxonomy): domain Eukaryota; kingdom Metazoa; phylum Chordata; class Actinopteri; order Centrarchiformes; family Sinipercidae; genus Coreoperca; species Coreoperca whiteheadi. The sequence continues at coordinate 9,308,916 of CM022489.1, read as the reverse complement.
GGGTTTGGTTTTTCTTGGCCAGTAATAGTTCGAGTGTCTGCCACATTCTTGTTTTTTTTTTCTTTTTCTAATAAATCACCTTGTAGGCTTTTACACTCTCAAATGATGACATTTGTGAGAAGAGGTTCCTTGGGCGTATACAGTAGAGATATTGATCTGTCTTGATACACCCATTGCAGCAGATGTTGTGTAGTGGTAGACCCGTGGCCATTGCAAAAATGGCCATGTCTGCTGACGTAAATGCATCATTTTGAAATGCGGCTAAAATGTCGAGGCTATTTAGGTCGGGAATATGTTTTGCATGAACTTCTACTTAACTGCCAGTTTGTTTTTACTCTATTATTCATATGTATTCTATATGATCCATCCATCCAAATAGCCTAACAAGTGGGCAGTGTTTCAGAGGCTAGTGATTAACTGAACATGCGTTCTCTTTTCTTTTCAGGATCGTGCCGAGGGTTTGGTGCTGAAGGTGCTCAGCGCCTTTAAGAGCAGTGACATTGAGAAAGGGGTGCAGTCCCTCGACAAGAACGGTGTGGACCTGCTGATGAAATACATCTACAAAGGCTTCGAGAGGCCGTCAGAAAACAGCAGTGCGGTCCTACTGCAGTGGCATGAAAGGGTATATATTTACACTTCAATGTCGGACATAATCATAAAGTGACAGGGGGAGAGAGAGAGGCGGGGAATATTTCCTAAAAACTCTCTAGACAAAAAATTGGTTTTGTGGATGCACTAATCTAACCTTTTCTCTCCCGAAACCGATTCTGATAACCAAACTCTGAGTAGTGATCTGATACTAGTGCTATCTGTTTCCCAAATTTAAAATCTGTAAACCTCTCTGTGTGGAGCATGTTGGGATAATTCTTATGTACGGCAACATCACGCATAACATGTAAGTTCTTAACTATAAATAGGGCTGTTCACACACCATTTTTCTTTTTAGGCTTGTGAACATTTTAATTATATTGTTTTCAACATTTTATAAAGTTGTGTGGTTATAAAGCAATGCGTTCAACTTGAGCAAAGGATTTCATAATGAGTGACCAAGCAAAAGGCAGTATTTAATGTGGATTGGTGACTAACCCACTTAATAAGGTCAGTATTGGCTCTGATAGCAATCGGATAGGTGCGTCCTCTATTGATTTTTGGCTTTATAGATAAAGGTGGCTTGACTTGAGGGAGAAGCTGACACAGATTTAAATCAGAACACCTCCGGGATGCTCCAACCCTATGCTCTGAAGGCATTAGAGCCTTGTTTTGTAGTTTAGTGGTTCAAAAATAAAGTCTGTGATATTGTTTTCTCTTTGATGTGGCTTTAGAAATAACTTTACTCTTAACATGTCAACGAAAAGTGATAACGGTTAGAAATGTCGACAGATTACTGACGAACATCAACAGGTATCACTGACATAACATGAATATTTCTTAAAAAGCGTCGTGTGTGTAGTCTGCCACTGTGGGACTGTAAAGGTCAGTTTGAGATAGACTAAATGTAAAAAAAAAGAATATTCTTCTTCCTGTGTCTCCAGGCTCTGGCAGCGGGAGGAGTGGGCAGCATCGTCAGGGTACTAACAGCGAGGAAGACGGTCTAAAAGAGGAGCAGAGGATCAGTTCAATCCACGTCACTGATCGATACAGGGGGGTGCATCTGTACCGTACTGTTCATGTAATCTAACAGACGGCATCGGAACTAAAAGGAAAAACTGATTTTTAACCCGACGTGATCAAGGCTAGACTAAACAAAGACTAAATATCTGGGTCACATTGGGTTAAAAAATAGGTTTTCTTCTTTCTTCCCGTGTGTGATCATTGCCTGCTAAATCGTATTCCTCACAGGCAGATAACTTCACAGCCCCCACGTGTCTGCGCTGCTTCCCTGATCTATTTACAGTATCCCCCCGTCTCTCCATGTCATTCCTATACAGTGTGCGCTCCTTCTCCTCACCGGTGGTTCCCAACCTAGGTGAGATAAATCTGAATGAAGAAAACCCTTAGATTTGATGTTTTATTTTTGAGACTTTTCTCTAATCTATACTGGATCATTTGACATCTTCAGGCCTCTAAAAATATTCAAATAAAACAAGGGGGGAAATAAATATCCCCATGTTTGAACCGGTCCAAAACCAGTAGACATATGCACGCATGGCAAGGAGTCACAAGTTAGATCCCCATCATTTTATGTGGTCACAAGCCAAAATGGTTGGGAGCCACTGCTATAAACAGTACCTACACACTTATGTGAACAAACACAACGACTCCTAGCAATGTTTCATCTATTGACTTCCACACAAACACACAGAAAGCTTCAGCTTTCGATTCTCTCAGGAAAACTCTGTGTTGGTTTTCCATCAGTCTCTTGTGTTCTCTCTGCAGTAGAGACTTCCTGATGGAATAAAAGCCTGATTCTCTGTCACTAAATCCTCTCCCTCCCTCTCCCTATAACCCTTTAGCAGCGGGAGTCTCCTGAAAAGCACAGTCACAGATGGATGGTTGTGGATTTGCTCAGGGGGGTCACCATGCACCCTGAGGAGGGGTGGGGGGTTGGTGTCATCCATTCATCCATCACGCTGCTTGCTGCCGCAGTTAAGGATTATTACCCACGATGCATCTCCACCACCATTTTTATTAATCCCATATTACCGCTCCTCACATGCTGTGTATGTCTGACTTTGTCATGCGGCCTCTGCCACTGCACAGGCCATTATGTGGCTCTGCTGGTACTGTTTATAGGAGCTGCATTTTTTCTTTACTGTCAGGAAAATGACCCTGAGAATCCTTTCTCAGGTTTTTTTTGTTTATTTTTTTAATTTTGGTATTTAACAGAAATATAATCTAGGATTAAACATTTTCCTTGGTTTTGTTATTGCTTTATGGTAATGATTTTTGCCTCAAGGCCAAATCCCTACTTAATCGAAATTAAAAACAGCCTAAAAGTGTTGACAATATCATGAGAAACAAAGATGAGATAAGGAATATTTTGTCTCTCTGAAAATCTAGAGGGAATTTTATGCGATTAAAAGAATATATATATATATATATATAGATCGTTTGCATGATCCCATTTTTGAGATTTTGAGTAATTTCTCAAGCATTTCATACCTGTCTTTTGTACATGTTATGTGTCTCTTCTGGAAGAATTCAGTGATTTTTGTATTGAATCTGAGTTTAAATTTATGCTTGTTCATTCAAACAAATCCTCCACTCATGGTATTGTCTGGCAGTAGGAAGTCATACTGTTACTACCACATGTACTTACAATTTCCATATGTCTTATAAAATGAGGAAGAAAACTGGAAATGTAATAGTTTCATCTGCCTTATCGGGTAGATTACTGTCTGTTGCCAAATGACTTATTTTGCTTTCATGAAAATAATGTAACTTACATTGACGATTTAGTTGCCATTGTGTGTTAGAGAAGAATTTTAAAGACAAAGTGGTGGAGGTATGACTATAAACAGTATATACATGAACATGAAAGCAAAGTGTTTTACGGTTCAAAAGTGGGCTGTTTTGGAAATAAGCAACCTTGCTCCTTATGTAGACCTAGTGATGAGGGGGATTTCAGTTCCAGCAGAATGTTTTGTTCATTTGCTCATTTCTGATCAAACACTGAGTGGAATTTCCTAATGCCTGTTGCTTTTTCTGAAACACAAAAGTATCATCACAGTTGTGTTTTACTCACGAATTATCACCAGTTGATATTTAGACGTGGCTTTTCATGTTCGAATACTGTCATCAGTGGTTATGCATCCAGACATTAGATTCCTTTTCTAATGCAGTAACGTCTAGTTTCACATGAAAAGAACAAGGAGAACGGTCTGGTTTCTTCTTCCGCTTCATGTCTTCTAGTCAGAGATGCTCTTCAAGCCGAGGGCGAGGAGACCAGGGAACATACCAAACTGATGTACAAACTGCCTTACTCAATATTCCTTTTTTATGTTTGTGCTTTTTTGACAAAAGAAAAATAAAAGGTATGAATGCTGATCATAACTTTGTCATGACTTTCGCAGATGTTTTACATGCACACACGTAGTATGGTGAATAGTCAGGGCCTGTATTTATCACTGCTAAAACAGCTTGAAGGGAGATTTTGGACTTTAGTGAAATATGTTAAAATAAGGCAGTTTTAGCCTATTATTTGCATTAGATTTAAAGATTTGAATAATTTTTATATCCATTTTGTTTGCAATCACTTCCCCGTGCATCATCACATTCTAAATTTCTATCATATATTATTATATCTGATTTCTTTGATGTACCTGGTCTACCAGCAGGAGAATTTCTTTACTCATCCAGTTTGGGTTTTCTTTTTGTTTCAATCCATCCATCCATCTATTCCGCTTTTTTGTTTCCATTTCAGCCAATTTCCCATTATTTATATTTATATCCCTCTCAAATCACCTACTGTTGATACAATATAAATATATTAGATTGTTGTTAATTTAACATGTTAATTTCTACTGGAGATATTAAGAATTTTACACAATAAAGTTACAATTAGAATTTTGGTTTGCAGAAACATTTGATAAATGTAAGGATTTCTTAATCTTACACTTTGCTGTAAGTAGACTGATATATTTGTCTTATTTCTCACATTCATAAAATCACTTTACTCCTAAATTGTCTCAACCAGGAGCATTCTTGATTGTAATTCTTAAAAGTTTGATAAATTCGAGCCCAGATGTGACATGCTTAATATGCAATAGTGCTGCAGACATACATTATGCTTAATTTTAGTGTATATTCATTTATTACATTTTTATTACAAAATGGATACAATAAGTAAAATATGGCAATACATTATAAGAAAAAAAAACATATGTACAAGTCATAAAAATAAAATACATCTTGGTATCAACTATTGGATGGAGCAGTATGGCACATTGATGATGTAATCAGCATAATGATTGGAGAAGGTTTCTATTTGATGCACTGGTGTGTGTGACAGGCCACTACCTGAGGATAGAGACTATGTGACAGTCAAGTTTTTTATTGCCAAAATCAGCACCATATCTGAACAGTCACAACTCCACTTTGGTGAATGATGACACAAGGGCTAAACAAAGGTGGGAACTGCGCATTTTTCTCGTTCAAGCACTTCCCAATAAGTTAATAATAGTTCGATGTAAATCAAAGGCTAGCTAAGATTTCTTTAGCAGGGTTTCTGAGCCAGTGGTGGACGCTTTGGCTTTGAGGAGCAAAATCTTGTTTATCTTATAAATAAATCTGAACGGGCACGGGATAATAACAAGGCAAAATATCAAACAGGTCACTGAAAGAGTCCTGAGAGTCCCAGGGGTTAGAGCCAATAAACAGCCAGTTTCATCCAAGCCTCCTGTTAACCTCCAGTTGCCTGTATTGTGTCAACTCTACTTCCTAACGTCTTCAGGGCTGTATGCACTCACTGGCCTCTCACACTGAACACAAAGTCTTTAATTCTCAGTTTGTTTACTGATGCGGCAACGTTTTCCAAAACCACACCCACTCACACGTTTATCTCAGTGGTGCTGCATGTGGAGGACACAATTCATCACCGCATCATTTAAAGTGCTCTCAGTAGGGGTAGGCAGAGACGGCTATGTAGACGATGAAGGTCGTCTGGTAGTCGATGCCGCCGTCTTGGCTGTAGGAGAGGGCTCGGACCTTCATGCGGTGCGTGTGGGGCTCTCGTAGCGCCTGTGTGGTGAACAGCACTCCCTTCAGGTTCTCGTCTCGCAGTGCAAAAGGTAACGTGACGTCCTCATCCACCACTAGGAAGGTGGTTCTGGGGTGCATCACTCCATCCTGTGTGTAGGCCACCAGTCTGATCAGGTCCTGGTTGGCTGCAATTCCAAAGGGGAGAGACAGCAGCTTGTACTCCAGGGCGTAAGGGCTCAGTGCACACTCCAGGTCATTTGGTGGGCAGTTCTTCAGGCAAAACCTATAACATAGACCGCAGATTTCAGCTGAATATAGTGTGGGGACGCAGAAAAATAAACATAGTCTAAGATATATATATATTTTATCCCACTTGGTTCAAGTGGTACACTATATAGGAATGGATTTATTTTTTGCCAAAGTTTTAAGATAATATCTGCTGGTGCTTCCGCCATGACCCCATCACAGTGTAGGTGAATGGAATTCAGTTTGTGGGGCTCACAGCGTTGAAAAAGTTACATTTGAAAAGTGACAACAGCAACGCGTCTTTCCAGAAATGATGCGCCGATTACTCCAGGTAAACCACAGACCTGGTTGTGAGCTGTATTCATTGGAAGTATTTCCTACTGAGGAAAGAGCTCCATTTTCCATTCCGCTGGGGTGGCGACAAAAGTCTGAGCACCATTTGTTTCAAAAGTTGTTTTTTTTGATGACCTTATCCTTTAAAGTTTAAAATGATCCAAAAATACAAACTGCTCCATAATTGTAAATATATTTTCTACATTTTATAGTTTGTGGTCACGTTTGATCTCTTTAATGGGTTCATCCTAACTGAGTGTTATGTGTATTTCTGTGAAGGTTCACCCTGTGTCTGGATCCCTTTGGTAGTTTGGTGGACAGGGTGTGTCAATACATTGGTAACTTCCTCTCATATTAAAGCACATCTGGTTCACTCCACACCGAATGTTCTGTTCCAGGCACTCATCTATATCTGTGGATACAGCAAACAGCTTATCATTATTACTGCACATGCTATAATGAAATGACGTTGGAAGAAAACCGGGAGTAGATGGTGGCTCTCACCTTGACACGTCTTGCCATTGGTCATGAGGCGGTAACCAGCAGGACAAAGACACCTGTGGCTCCCTGGTGTGTTTATACACTCATGCTGACAGGCTTCCCTCACCTCACACTCATTGATATCTGTTGGTGTCACACACATGCACAAACACACAAACAGCCACAGAATGATATAGAGAAAATCAAAGCACATAAATGATGTATTAAGACACATTTTTAAAGCTCATAGTCCAATATTTTCAGCAAACCCACAAGCAGCAGTGAAGCAAAGAGGCAGTTTCTCTATTAAATTTCATCCTCTCCCTCATCTCAACCCTGCCTGACCTCCATAATTACCTAAGCAGCGGCCACCCCTGGACTCAAACCCCTGCTGACAAGCGAGGAAGCCCTGCTGTGAGGAATGTAAGGGAGTCTCTCTGCGACTCCGGCTGCTGAAGCGCCCCCTTGTGGTCGCTACATGGGAGTGGTAGCTCTGAGAGGCCAAGTTGTGGTACAGGCGCTGGTAGGAGCTGTGCTCAGGAGAAGATTGTGACGCTCGGTAGCTGTATGAGTAACTTTCATAGCTGGGCAGACGCTCCAGACCAGCGCAGGATTTGCCATCCCCCAGCAGGTGGCGCCCCGGCGGGCAGGTGCACTTGAAGCTGCCAGGTGTGTTGATGCACTGGTGGGCACAGGGCTGTGGCAGCCGCTCACACTCATTTATGTCTGCCCTCAGCACAAAGAAAGACCAGCACCAGCAAAAGACAAAGGGACAGAGTGATAGAAAAGAAGGATGGAAGTAGAAAAAGGTGCAAATGCAGAAGTAACAGAAAAAGGTGATGGATGAAAATAACAAATGAGGTGGTGCGGGCCATGAAAATAGAGGAGGGAGATGAGAATGAAGGGGAAAAAAGGGTATATGTCAATTACCCCACTGTATAACAATACATTTTCATGTCCCTGCAGACAGAAATGTATTGAGACTATAAATACATACAATGACCAAGAGACTGAGAGGATCTCCTCTCACGTCAAATAAAAGTAAATCTTTGAAGATAATAACTTCAATCCTGAAGCTAGTGAAGATTGTATCTGAGGAAATGATATCAAATATAATTCACATTTGATATCGGGTACAAAATCCAATTCATGCCAGATAAATGTGTCACAAAGAAAGACATCAGCGTACAATGTTAATGATGTCACGAAGGGAACACTGAAGGTGTGCCATTGCAAAGCAACTCCAGGAAATAGCCAGATCCAAACACAAAGGGTAACAGTTTGAAAAGTCAGAATTGGAAGAGAGGGAAATGAAACAGAGTGACAGACAGAGCTGTGAGGTCATGGTGCTGGTCTTTTTATGGTTGAGGAGTCATTTATTTTCAGTTTTCCTTCCTCTCTAGCCCTTTCCTACTCATTCTCTGACTCCAAAGTAGACATAGCATCAATCTAGAGCTTTAGAGGACCTGACACCATGCATTGAATCTTTGCAGGGTCTTTTTATTGATTAGTTAGTCAGCGGTTTTAATTGCAGCATTCTAGAGATCTAAGCAAGCACTGGCAGATGTCCGAACTACACTGCAGACCACAGCAGAGTAAGTTTAGACTTTGGAGAGGAGTAAGTCACTGACACAAAGAGAGACATGTGCTGGCAGAAGCAAGCAAGCTGATGGCAAGTGTAAGGGAAGAGCAGTGCAAAACTGTTTCACTCTTTTTCATTGTTCAACATGCTGTATTCTTTGGCAAATATCCTCAGCTAAACACAATTACGTACTAGCAAGTGGAAGCATCACCTGCCTGACGACTGCAAATAAAGCCCTTTGAATGTCCTAAAATATTGGATTGTGTTTCACTCCTGTTTTACGTGATGAGGGGTTGACAGGAGGCGACAGACATAAAGAATGTACATACCGACACAGGGCCGCCCTACTCCCTGAGATCTGTAGCCACGAGGGCAGGTGCAGTGGTAGCTGCCTCTGGTATTCTCACAGATCTGATTGTAGCGGCAGTGATGAGTGCCATCTCTGCACTCATCGATGTCTACAACAGGCCACAAAGGATACAGAAGTAAATCATGGTGCAAAGCTAAAATCTCTTCCAGGCTATGCTTTTCTCAAATGTTTACTTTAGCGAATGCTATTTGGTTTAACAAGAAATACTGTTGTTTTGAAGTTGTTGGTGAATACTCACCTACACATGTCCCATTGGCACCTTTGGTCATACCATTGGGGCACAGGTCAATACAGGTGTAACCACCCCGTGTGTTCTTACACTGCTGATCTGATCGACAAACCCTCTGTCTGCACTCATTTATGTCTGAGGTGATGAGAGAGAGAGAGAGAGAGAGAGAGAGAGAGAGAGAGAGAGAGAGAGAGAGAGAGAGAGAGAGAGAGAGAGAGAGAAGAGGTTTCTTCAAGGAAACTATTTTAGGTGAGGGCATGTGTGTTTTTTCAAGCAATGAAATTATATAAAAAGTAAAAAATAGTAACCTTTTATTATGAAAAATACAGCATTAAATGGAGAGGTGTAGCTGTCTCACCTATACAGCGTCGGTTCCTGAGTTGAAATCCCGGCTCACAGGCGCATCGGTAGCTACCAATCGTGTTCAGACAGTGTTGATTGCACGGATTGGACTCCTGGCACTCATTCACATCTGAGCAACAAAGAAGACAGATGTAAAAAGTTTCATGTCAGCAACGCTCACAACAAATGCTCAGTTGATCAGTAAAAGGTTGCTGGTGTACCTGTGCAGCTGAGACCATCGGCTGTTCTCCTGAAGCCGTGCCCACAGCGCATGACACATCGGTAAGAGCCAATCGTGTTCTCACAGTCCTGTCCATCATGGCACACGTTCCCACCCAGTGAACACTCATCAATGTCTGAATGAAGAGCATTGAATTATTTAAACAATGGCCTGTTTGTGTACTAATAATGCTGATTCAGAACAGCTGGGTGCGTGTTTGTGAGATGTATACCCTGACAGGTCCTTCCGTCAGCTGAGATGGTGAGGCCTTGTGGACAAGAGCAGTAGTAGGTGCCCATGGTGTTGTGGCAGGCATGAGAACAGGGGTTTCTGACCTCACATTCATTCTCATCTGCAGCACATAAATGATACATAAACAACAATATTGCAACAGTCAGAACGGATTCAAGCTGTGGGTGTGCTTGGATGATTTAAAGGTTTTTAACTGTACATATCACTGTTATTAACTAGCCATAGACTACAATGTTGTTTAACTGAACTCTGAGTTAGGAACAGCATCATATGTTGTGATAAACATTACCTGCACAGTAGGCGCCAGCAGACACCAAAGTGAATCCCTGAGGACACTGGTTACTGCGATCTCCTGGAATCATTTAAGTCATTATTCATCATTTAATTCATTTGAGACAAAAACACGCAGGGAAAGAGAAAGATTAAATGTAAAAGGCTGGCTGAATGACTAAGGAACAAGGAAATAATAAGTTAGCAGCATTGTTCTTTCCATCTCCTACCCATAGTCAAAATATTATTCCTACATTCAGTCCTTTTTACAGACCAGTATTCTCACCCTTGGTGATGCTAGCTTGGATGCTATACTCCAATATCTCCTCCAGGGGGTGGTAGTCAGCGCTGATGGCCGTGGCATGCAGCATCTCTATGAGATAGGGCATCTTGCCCTTGGACAGGTCGTAGGAGATGGTGTGGTTCCAGGAGTAGGGCACACTCTCCCTGTCGATGCTGAACATGCGGGTGGACAGAGCGTACAGCTGCCCTGGGCCTGTCTGGATGTAATCCTCTGTGTAGTCCTGAGTCGCACAAAGTGTACATGTGAGGCAGCTTTAAAGTATTTTGACATGTTTTAGCTAATTTACTAGAAACCGTTTATACTGTAATGGGTATGTGATTTGTAGTTAAACTGGCAAAAATATTGAAAATGACTGGTATTATCCCCTAAATTTGACAAACTGTAACAGGCAAAATGCAGCATTTGTTAGGCTCTTAATGTTTGATTTATACTGCTTTTGCCCAGATCTTATACAAGATGCAATCTGGTTTAAACTAGGTAATACATATACCTACCAATAGGCCACAAAGTCTAATCATCTGCACAGCTTATATATTTACCTTGATGCTGATGTCAGCATGTGAGGGCAGCTGCAGGATGTGTCCGTTCACTACGATGTCCAGTAACAACGCTCCATCCGAGTCCAGGCCTCTGGCAATGTGGGACATCCTCAGGATCTCACCTACCAAATCCAGTTACACCACAGATGTTTGTCACTCTACTAACATTATTCACATCCAAAGTCATCAGTCAACATATTCAATATTTTATTAAACAGCCCAAAAGCACCAGATTAAACCCACTATGTCTACTATTATAAATAGCTTGGCTGTGGCTTGGTGTACTAGGTGGCTTGGTGGCAGAGCAGTCGTCCACCAATTGGAAGTTCGATTCCAGTTTCCCCCAGCCATGTTTTGAAGTATCCTTGAGCAAGATACTGAACCCCAAAAATTGCTCCTGAAGCTGCGCCTTCGGTGTGTAAGTCGCTTTGGATAAACGTGTCTGCTAAATAACTGAATCTAAATGTAAATGTAGCTTACATTGTAGTAACCATACAGTTACTGTCCATTATTACCTGTGGCAAACTCCACCTGTGTCTCTCGCCTGAAGATGCCTCCTGTGAGCGTGTAGCCATTGACAGCCTCTCCTACTTCCTGTGCAGTGGTCCAGTAAACAGGGTTCAGGATTGAGATGAGCTTTCTCATTGCAGGACCTTGAAATTAAAGGCAGAAGAAGAGCATAACAACATAGTTGCATGGAGGCAGGTATTATTTCTTCTAAAAGTAGAAGTTTTAAACATATGAAACTGTTCGAAAACTGACCTAAAGTCCTTGGTACATTAGTAATAGTGGCCTTGATGATTCTGACACCAGTCTTGCTGTCTGTGATGGTGGCATTGAGGATGGCGATGCCAAACTCAATATCATTGATGTTTCCTATGATGCTTCCTCGTGCCTTCTGGGGCCCACCTGACAAAAAGAGAAGGTATTTCAGAATGCTTTGAGTGCTGCGCTCAACTGTACACATATACAATATATATCTACAAAGAATGCCTTACCTGGGCAGGCCTGAGTGTTACACCTGGACAGCTGAGAGGAGTCTCCCGGACACGGCCGACCACCGTTGCTAGGAGACGGACTATTACAGAGGCGGACACGTGTCCTCTCTCCACCCCCACAGGAAGCAGAGCATTCTCTCCACAGCTGCCACGAACCCCAGTTACCATCAACTGCAATGATATACCCCCAAAACATACAATAAGTTCACACATTACCACACAAATCATCAAACAACAGGCATACAGCAGGGTGTTGTTATTGCCTCATAATCTGTGTTTTAGGGTCAATCTAGTTTGTTTTTTTTGTTTTTTTGGGGGGGTGGTGTTACCTTAAAAAGTTATGAAACACACAGTTTGGAACAACGAGGTTTCCTTTAAATTGAAAAATAAATAGACACATTCCACATATGTTTCCCCTATGCTTCAACACACAGAAGAGAAGACACTGCCATCTTTCAGTCTACACAGTGGGCATTTTGGCATTTACAGCCACTTCATTTTTCATTTCAAGAGCATTTTATGCACATGAAGGAGCCTCTTTACCCCTTAGCCATGTTGACCCTTACAGTCTTAAACATGCTGACTCACCAGGACAGTTGGCTGTGCTGCATCTCTGTATCTGTGTATCTGCACCTGCACATGCTCTCCCACCATTGGCAGGTCTGGGGTTGTCACATGTCCTGTAGCGCCTCATCTGACCTCCGTTACATGTCTTGCTGCAGCTGCCCCAGCTAGTCCATGGACCCCAGTTACCGCTGACTGACATAAAGAAAGTCAAAATGTCAAAGACAGAAAAGGAAAAGAGACAAGCCAAAAGAGCAGGTATGTTACTGGGAAGAAACCAAGAACCAATATACAAGATGGACATTTTTACAGATAGATATCCAGATTAAAAGGTAAAGATATGTTTTTCCTGTAAAGTATAAGATGCTGCATTTGCAAAATCTAACCAGTAAGAGCAAATAAAAGTTAATATGACTTACTGGGGCAGGGGTCGCTATTACAGAAGTCAATGTGAACGTCGTTGCCTTCACACTGCCTGCCACCATGCTGGGGGGCTGGGCTGGCACAGGTGCGTGTTCTCTGTCTGGTTCCACCTCCACATGAAACACTGCAGGCTCCCCAGCTCACCCAGGACGACCACTTCCCATCCACTGGAGGGCACAAGAAAAGAAGCAGGCGCATCGGTCACTTAAACTTTAATATCAGAAACCTGATTTTAGCAAACACTCTTACATCCATAGACATATGGATAGGAACTAAAATCTCTCTCAATCTCATTTTATCGTAAAGTACAATCCCTGAGCCCTCACCAGGACAAGGTCTCTCCTTGCACACTTGTGTTTGAGTGTCTGAGCCCTCACACTGCAGCCCATCAAATGCTGGAGGAGGGTTGTTGCACAGCCGGATTCTGGACTGCATACCCTTACCACAGGTCTCACTGCATGGGCTCCATGGTAGCCAAGACCCCCAGTTACCTGCCACTGCGGGAGTATAAAGAGATAGTCAATACATACGGGCATACATTCACATATTTTGGTCCCGTGGTGGAAAGAAACTAGTACATTTCCTTAAGTGCAATTTGGAGGTATTTATACTTGACTTAATGCCACTTTATATTTCTACTACACTACATTTCTGGGAGAAATATTGTACTTTTTACCTCACAACATTCATTTGACAGCTATAGTTACAAGTTACTTCACTGATAAAGATTTTATACACAAAAAGTATATAATCATCTTATAAAATATGATTAGTTTTTATAGAGTAAACTACATGAAGTAGTTCAAATTGGCTCCAATGCAATATTAAAATGCTACATAAACATTAATGCATCAGTAATAATAATAATAATAATAATCCATTAATATAATATATAATAATATAACACTCACAGGAACATTTTTTCTTTTAGTACATTTTGTTGATTATACTTTATACACACTTTTCTTTTAATTTTGAATGCTGCATTTTTTCTTATTTACACTGTGGTATTGGTACTTTTACTTGTATAAATAATGTAAATAGTCCTTCCACCACTGTTTAGGCTCATATCCTGATTAATGGAAGCTTGTTTATTGAAATCCTGTGAAAACTAAGGCAAATAAAATCTGGAATAAAGCCTTTTCATGGTCAATGTGCAATTTATTATAGGCAGTAACATCATTGAGAAAAATAGCATTGAAAGGTTATTAACATAAAGCACTGACTTTTAGATAACTGTTTGTATTGTATTGGACATCCAACTGATGTCCAACATTCCTGCCAGTTACGCCTCCTCATATAGCTGACAGTCTTCTGTTGCATTTATAGAATAAGTATTTGATTACTCACCCGGACAAGGTCTCACACTGCACATGATCACCTCCACTGCCTTCCCCTCACAAGGCCTGCCTCCATGCTGTGCTGGAGGGTCACTGCAGGTCCGGACCCTGGTTCTGTTTCCCTGACCACAGCTACGAGAACACTCCTCCCAGAGAGACCACTCTGACCAGTTACCATCCACTGTAGAGGGACAAAGGTACATATTTTGTTACCACATATGCCATTTGCACACAGCGTTATTTAAAAGTACTGAGAGAACAGGTTGAATCCTATGCCTCTGATTTTTGACAGCACTATCACCTGGACAGGGCTTTCCCTGACAACTACGTGTCTCTGTGTCTGATCCTGCACAGTGACGCCCTCCATTGGCAGGTAGAGGATTGTTGCACTGTCTCAGCCTCTTCTGGGACCCGACACCACAGGACACACTGCAAGGACCCCACTCAGCCCACTCTGAGTAGCCCCCATTAACTGGAAAACAGATGAATGTACATTAAAACAACGAGTCTTTAGCCATTTGGTCAATTTAGATGATTGTTTTGCTTTTGTCACTGAGGAGGATATAGAAGAGGATGAATACTTAATCTGTGATAAAAGTGAGAAAGTTCCATTTGCAGAGGAAGAAACAATGCAACTGTGAACATTTGGATAATTTTAACTACATTTGTTAACCTGGAAGTTGACTTAAAAATATGTCTAGCTCACCTCGTACAGTAAGAGTGACCCTGACCAATACTGATCCTAGCAGGTTTCTTGCCACACATTCATATTCAGCTGTGTCCTTCTTCTGGGCACTGCTGATCCTGAGGGAACCGTTGGACAGGGTGGAGAAGCGGTCGTTGCCCAGCAGGGGGCGCCCCTGGCGGGACCACTCTATCAGGGGGGTAGGCTCACCCTCCGCCTGACAGCTGAGCACAACTGTGGTGCCAGCATCTGCCACAGTCTCCAGTGGCTCCACTCTAATGGTGGGTGCACCTGGAAGAAGGGCAGAGCCATGTGATCTAACCTTTAAAAGGAGAATTCCACTGATTTAACACATCCAAATATATAGACATGGGGAGCACTAAGAAAATAACCCCTGACAATGTCACGGTTTTAACGTGCAATACTTAATCACTGGAGTACTCTTTCAGAATAATAACTTTAATTTTGTTCTTGTAGCAAATGCCAGATTTTATGCCAAATACCCATAAAATCGTGTCGGACAGACACAGAGAAGATAGACACTTACTCTGCAAGGTAAGTGTGACACTCCTTTCCACCACACCAGCATCATTTGTTGCCACACACAGGTAGTTGCCTGCATCTTCACTCTGTATTAAATTTAATGAAAATACAGCTCATTATCATAATCACAAAGAAGTTCCAAAATGTATACTTGACTGAAAAGCTTCACATAAAATACTTTCTACTGAAAAGATATGCGTTTACAGATAAGGGTATTGAAAAAGGAAATTGTGTTAATATCTTTGAGCCACCAGAGCACTCAACATTATGTACAGAGTATTATGCACAAGAGGTCTCAGTCTCATTACCTACCATTGTGCCATAGATGCCCAGAGAGCCGTTGGCCAGCTGACGGATGCGGTTGCTGATCTGTATGTTTATTCCATTTTTGCTCCACCAGATGGTGGGCAGGGGGTCTCCCCGAACCTCACAGTTCAGCATGGCATTACCACCCAGAGGTGCAATACGGTTGGAGTGACGGTCCCCATCAATGATAGGAGGCTCTGGAGCAAGACAGAAGAACTTGCTTAGACATTATGGACACATCATTTGATTAGGGTTGGGTTGTGAGTCACATGTTTAAAACTTTACTTTAAATTCCCGTACTTAGCATTTATAAGCAGCATAAAAACATTTATTAAATTACATATACACCACTATATTGAAGGTGTCTTCAGCCATACTTCATTCAAGTTTATTAATGTACAGTATTTGTCAACAATTACAACCTCTCCTATTAAGACATTTTATATGATTACAACTGTGTTTTACTATATTGTCATTCACTATCTGTTTATAAACCAGCTGCCTCCACTTATGGGAAATACATTAATAAACATTTATATCTGCTTACCACTCACTACATTATAATGTGTTGTAAACCATTTATTGAATGTTTATATACTGCTTATAAATGCTAATAGGAGGACTTCCAGTAAGGAGTTACCGGTTACATAAGTAAAATGAAGTTGAGTCAAATAGTTTCACGTGGTCTTACCTTTGACATAGACAAAGCCCAGTGACTTGATGCTTCCTACGCTGTTTTCTGCCACGCATGTGTAGGTGCCAGAGTCATCTTTGCTCACTCGCTCTATCACCAGCTCACTGTGCCCATTCATATGATCGTAGTGAACTAAAGTATTAACAAAACGCAGTAAATGGCAATAAAAGAAAAACAGTTAACGGTCTTTATCCTAATATATTCCACAGCTACATAAAATGACGGGGCTCTCATGGATTCTGGGGGATATGTGATTTTTCAGGAAATACTCTTTGACATAAAATTATTTCCTAACCAATAGAGATCTCGCTATATACCTGGGATGATGTTGTTGTTGAAGGCCCATGTGATTCCGGGTGGGGGGATGCCACTGACTCCACAGGCCAGCAGGAGGCGCTCTCCCTTGTTGAGGGCCACATCTTCGAGCACCTCAGTGAAGACAGGTTGAGTGTGAACAGACAGGGTCACTGTTCGGCTGTCCAGGCCGACTGCATTAGTGGCAACACAGGTATAACTGCCTGCATCTTCAGGCTGTTACAGAGGCAGGGGAGATAAGGAGAGTGGGAGCATGCAGAAAATAATCTTTAAATGCATCTTTTTGAAGCAACACAAGCTTAGCACATGTCACACAGAATGCATTACTTGTAGCAGAGCTCTAAACAAACAATCTTGATGGAACCATTCCCACCTAAGCTAAATTTATTACAAGCCAATTTCACTTTCCAGCAATCTAAAGACATTAACAAACAGAAAGATCTGTTGTTTTCTCTGTGTTTTTCTTTGTTTCCCTTACCTGAGCGATGTCTATTACCAGCTCTCCAGAGGGCAGGATTGTGTACTCCCCTGAGCTTTCACTGAGAGGAATACCACCCTTCTCCCAGGACAGGCTGGGCTGAGGGACCCCCTCCGCCACACACACCAGCTGAGCCTGGCTGTTTTCTACCACTACTACCTCCTGCTCTCCACCACGAATGGAAGGCGGGACTGCAAAGGTAGAGGGTATCACTTTTCATTTTCACATTCATTTTAAAACATTAGTCTAGTTTTAATTTTATAAAATATACAATCACAGAGGGAACTAGTAAGCCCCTAATGCACCGTACACTACATTTACTACAAATTAGCTGGATTGCTTTATAGCACAAAAGGGAAAATGTTGTACTCAAAAACATGGAAAAGGCATTGTTCTTTCAGCTTTATTGCAATCATAGATGGTGTAACTAGTGAAGTGTTGATGGAAAAACTGAAAACAAATGCACTAAACACTGTGTTGGGCCAAGTAGCAACCTTATCTTTGCTATGAGAAATGGTACATTAGGTTTTATGTAAAATGTGGTTTTAAATTACTTGAAGATATCAATGTATCGTGTTCAGTTAAATCAGTTTATTAAACCAAAAACAGTACATTGTTCGTGTGGCATAGTTATCTAATGTAATACAGAGACACAACATAAAGGGCAACCAAAACGTAAATTGTATGCAAATGTTATGTGATCTGGTTTAAAATACTGTATTGACGGAAACTTACTCTGTACAGTGAGGCTCATCTCGAGGCTGACAGTGCCCGCTGCATTGGCAGCAGTGCAAGTGTATCGTCCAGTATCGCTTGGCTGGATGAAGGCGATCTGCAGGGATCCTGAACTGAGCACCCGCTGGCGTACAGATTCACTCAGCGGCTGCCCGTCTTTATGCCACGTGACAGAGGGGGGAGGGGAGCCTTCAGCTTGGCACTGTAGCATCACAGAGGAGTCCACAGATGCCAGGTACGTCTGAGTCTCTGAGCTGATCATTGGAGGGACTGCAGTACACAGCAAACAGAAATACCACATGCAGTTAAAACATTTACAATAATTATTGAAATATTAGCAAAATATGTAATTAGGCTGACTGTAGGGTTGGAAGGAACTTGGAAGACACATAACTGTTACCTATCAGGATAAAGGGAATTTAATTAGACAGGCAGCTCTACCAAAGATTTGTGTAATAAGTTTGGTGTTGCAACACAAAATTGTATTTTTTTTTGGTAACATTTAATACAGGGCTACTGTATCAGAAGACATTAGATTGTGGGGTGTTTTTCTTCCATCCCTGTACACAACTGCTGAATATTCTGTTAATCAAGTCACCATTACTTGAGTGTGTTTCCTACCTTGTACTCTGAGTTTGGTCTTGCCCAGCGCAGTGCCTGCAGGGTTCTGAGCCACACATATGTATGTTCCAGAGTCCGACACAGAGGCCTTAGAGATCTGCAGACGTCCATTAGGGAGCACTGTGAAACTTCCACCTGGCATGAAGCAAGAGGCATGAGGTTAGGACTGATTGCTTATGATTATTGACACACACACACAAAATCTGCAGGATTACTTACCTGTGGTGGGTATATTGATGCCCTCCTTCTGCCAGGTGATGGTGGGTCTGGGGGAGCCTGTGGCCCTGCAGGGCAGAGTGACGGGGTTATTCAGGATCACATCGAGGGTGGACGGATGAGACTGGATCACTGGGAGCTCTGAGGAGAGGTAAGAGAAAAGAGTGATGCTCTGTAAGATCTCAAGAAAAAAAAAGATAAAGATAAAGTTGTTGAATTAAAGTAAGTTAGTCATACAGCAGTTATAGCATAATGTCAAATTCATACATTGACTGATTTTTATCACTGAACATGTATCACTAATGCATACTAGTCAGCAAGAGGGAACTGCTTTATTTCGACTTTATAGATCTTTTAAAATGTATCTTTCACCAAAAACCATGAAATAATTGGTCATTTTACATGTAAGCTTCATGTGTAGGAAAAGCCAGTGTGAATAATAAAATTAATGCTGATTTTAGCCAGCCATTTATAGTAGCTGCTTCAGTTTCAGGGTTATGGTATTGTGTGCTGGCACACACTGTCACACTGTCATGACTTACTGCAACACTTGTTATTAGTAACACCTGTGTTCTTCCTCCTATGAGAAGTGAAAAGCTCTGCTGTGGAAAAGGCCTATGACGAACCTCTCCCACACTTAACAGGGGCAACAAAACTCGTCTGCACACCCCCACACAGTCCTCAAATGAGATCCACTCATGACAAATAAGTGAAAACACCTGTTTAAGTGGACCATGGCTGTGTAGGGACTTTAAAAAACATGTTCAATGTTGAGGCAAATAATCAAGTCGCTTTCCTACATGCAAAATAATCCATACATTTTCTATAATGTTTCTGTGCTGGTGTCATGTAAGGAGACAGGAGACATCATCAATGTCATTTTTTTAAAATCTAAGATACTGGCATTTTGTCAATTTTCTAATATGATTTCTGGAAATCTTTTATTACAGCCTTATTTGGAACAAAAGTAACAACATTCCTGGGTATAGCAAGCAAAATTAATTTTCATTCAACATTCTGCTCATCCCAATCTAACTGGAACAGGAACAGGCAAGATCATCTGTATAGGAAACCTATGTGTGATTGACTATAACCTAACCAACATGATTCAACTCAGCAATACTGCAGGCTATATTCATCAAAACTAGCTGATTGTAGTCAAAGATCTGATTTTAATTAAATACTAAACCAAATGAATGGACATGACTATGATAATCATAATCCACAACTATGATATGAAAAGAATTTATGCGCTGAGCAATGAATATTTCTGGCTTGTTGCACTCTGCACAGCCTCCAAACAGCAGTGCGTGTCTTAGTATATCGTTTCTCAGGATGTTCTTACCCTGCACTGTGAGCTGCACGTGGCGGTGTGTGGAACCTGCAGCATTCTTGGCTGTGCATGAGTAGCGTCCTGCATGACTGAGCTCAGCTGAGGGGATTTCTATTGGACCTGAGCACAAATCATCACACACCAAATCAACATAATTAATAAAGCTTACTAGTGATGACAATTACTAATTAAAACATGTTCTCTATATTTATATATAAAGTAGCCTACCACATTTATTAGTATAATCTTAAGGTCAGTAATTGATGGCTTCCAGTGGTAGCATTTCTTTAAATTTAGCAGGACCAGTTGAAAAATGAACGCAAGATAATAACTTTATTAGTACTAATAAAAGAGTGCGTGATTAACGTAATTTGCCAAGGATTTAAGAATTTTTGGTGGTCGTTTGGAAAGTTGTACCAAATAAAATGTTTTTACTTCTGTATGCTATTTGCATTAATATTATTCTGACCTGTGGGCAGGATAATGTAGCCCTGTCCCTCTTTGGGAAGCTTCATGCCATCTTTGCTCCAGAGGATTGTGGGTTCTGGGACGCCAGATGCAGTACAGGCGATGACCACTGGGGACAGTCTGGTTACAACTAGCTCTGCGGGTTCATCTGCTATAGATGGAGGAACTAGACGGACATAAGTTTGAACATGTAAAGTACAAATCTGATCTTGCCGAAAAAGGACTTCTTCTTTTCCTTTCGGCTGCTCCCTTTCAGGGGTCGCCACAGCGAATCATGTGCCTCCTTCCAACCCTGTCCTCTGCATCCTCTTCACTCACACCAATTAACTTCATGTCCTCTCTCACTACATCCATAAATCTCCTCTTTGGTCTTCCTCTAGACCTCCTGCCTGGCAGCTCCAACCTCAGCATCCTTCTACCAATATATTCACAGTCTCTCCTCTGAACATGTCCAAACCACCTCAATCTGGCCTCTCTGGCTTTATCTCCGAAACATCTAACATGAGCTGTCCCTCTGATGTACTCGTTCCTGATCCTGTCCATCCTCGTCACTCCCAAAGAGAACCTCAACATCTTAAGCTCTGCCACCTCCAGCTCCGCCTCTTGTCTTTTCTTCA
>CM022489.1:9208472-9287690 GCA_011952105.1 Coreoperca whiteheadi | reverse complement strand
CCGAAGAAGGACGATCTGTTTAAAAATGTTTACAATAGAAAGATCAATTTATTCACATCGTAATACAATATCATTGAACATAGTGTTATAAGAATGACCAATTTGTCAATTAATGCTGTGTTACTCACCGTGGACAGTGAGGTTGATGGACCTGGAGTCTTCCCCTGCCTCATTAGAGACCACACATTCATACACTGCTGTGTCCTCCACTGTGGGTGCTATAACTACCAGGGAGCCTGATGACAGTAATCTGGAAGTAAAAAGTTAATATCTGAGAGTAGTTTACTTTGATGTCCCCCCCCCTATAAAAATATCAAAATGAATAAGATATATATATTTTAAAGTTAAGCTTACACTTAATGAATCGCTCAAGCAATAAACTTATTAAATTGGTCTAAGTTGAGTCATTATAAAATGGCTCTTAAGTCCCAGTTTTGGAAAACAGAGAAGGAGAAAACCTGGATCAACCTGTACATATTCTGGTTCTGGTCAGTATTGATGGCTTGACCATTTTTCATCCAGCTGACGGTGGGTTTGGGTATACCGGTGGCCTCGCAAGACAGGGTGGTCTGAATGTTGACTGTAACCGTCACATTGGTGCGGCCGTCAGCGATGGAAGGAGGGACTGAAAGATGAGAACCGAGGATCACAGAATTATTGGGGACCGGTAACTGGGTTTGTGGGTGACTGCGACAATTTCACAGTATTCATGTGTTTTGTATGCACATATCTACCACCCACCATACACTTGCAGATCCACTCTCTTGCGTTGCGTCCCAGCCTCATTTGTTGCCATACACAGATAGCGGCCAGTGTCGGTCACCTGAGCAGAGTTGATGTGTAATGACCCATCCTCTGCAAATGTGTACCTGCACACGTTTGTACAAGCTGGGTAAGCTACAGCATCATGGAAATGCCAACAATTGAGTTGTGTTTAATCTTCAAATCTACTTCTATTATTTAAAGTGTTTAGATTAAATACCCTGGAAACTATTAATACATGATATTCATCTCAGAGAACTATATATGCAATTGTTGTATCATAATGAAAATAATACTCATTTGAAACAGAATCAGCAAAAACGCATTGTTATACGATATGTGGATATGACATGTGGATTTACCTGGGGTTGTTTCCTGCCAGTATGGCCCCATGCTTCCTCCAGGTTACGCGAGGCGGTGGCACTCCACTTACGATACACTCGAGCACTGCTGGCTCGTTGATGTGCACTGACACTGTCTGGGAGCCTTCCTTGATAGTTGGTGCCACTGAGGGGGACAGGTGATAGATAAAATGTTTTTTACTCATTTGTAGCTGGTAATGAATTCAGCTCTATAACTAATTACAGAGGGAATTCGCTCTATAAGAAAGGATATATAGGATCTCTATATGTACATTAGTTGTAGATAAAAGATGTGACTGTACCATTGACAGCCAGGTTAAACTGTCGCTTGGTCTTGCCAGCGATGTTGCTGGCCACACAGGTATACTGAGCTCTGTCGCTAAGCTCAGCCATATTGATCTGTAAGTACCGGCCACCGGACAGAATACGCACACGGGCAGTGGCCTACACAAAGATGAAATTAAATTTGTGAATACATTTTAGGAGAAGTCATAGCACTGTGTGGATTGTTTGTTTAATTTCTGACCTGTACTGGTTGGCCATCTTTGAGCCAGGTCAGGGTTGGAGGTGGAACAGCATCAGACTTGCACTCCAGATTCACCTGTCGGTTCTGCAGCACTGACACGTCCTGAGGTGTACTCTCCCCAGCAATGTTGGGGGGAACTGTTACAGGAAAACCAGAAAGAGACCAGCACTGACATGAATTTTATAGCCCAATCTCGTCTCACCTTATTTTTTATAAAATGTCTAGACAAGCGTGACAGAAGAAATATTAGTAAAACTTTATCATTTGCTTTTTTGAAAGCCAGATTTTTTCCAAAATGTGCATACTGTGCATGTGCTGTGCAATGTGTGTTGAGTGTGTTACCCACCATGCACTCGAACCAGATACTCCTTGTCATCATCTCCTGCTGGACTGTTGGCTAAGCAGCTGTATCTGCCTGTGTCCTCCAACTGAGTATAAGTGAAAAAAGCTGTGACTGTAGTAAACAATGGAAAAATACCCAAATTCTTGCACTTAGGTTACCATATGCAGTATGTAATGACAGTATGGTTTTAATGTTTTTACAAAAAAGAGAAACTGATTACATCTAAATTCAGTATATATGAGACATGGGATTTCACTGACCTGTGCCGAGGCCGCATGGAGCACCTCTCCTCCCCGGAGGACGCGCAGGCTGTCTGTCTGTGGGAGTGGGCGTCCATCCTTTAGCCAGGTCAAAGAGGGTGTGGGGATACCTGAGGCCTCACAGTGAAGCTCCAAGACATTATTAACCACAACAGATACTTCTCCTGGTACACCAGAGGCTTTGATGCGCGGAGGGTCTGACAAAGAAAATATAAGCCAAACAAAACTCCTTTTCTCATCCATTAAAAAAACAAAAGCTGATGCTGGAGAATAAGAGCTATTAACTGCTTTTACTCACCCAGCACTTTCAGGCTGAAGTGGCGGCTAGCTTGACCAGCGGTATTGTTAGCCACGCAGGTGTAGCGTCCTGTATCGTTAACCTGGGCTTCGATGATTTGCACAGTGGTATTCAGGTTGAGGAATTTGAGGTGGGAGTCAGGAATTAGAGTCACCCCTTCTTTGAGCCAGGACACAGTGGGGGTCGGGGTCCCATCAGCAATACACAGCAGAGAAGCCAAGTTTCCTCTGACTACAGTCACATCCTCTGTGCTCCCTGCTCCATCCAGACCAGGAGGAACTGAGCAGAGTAATAAAAGTTACAGTTGATTATTATTTATTGCTGAACCGTGCCCTTAGAATGGTGTTTGGTGATTTATTCATCAGATTTTACAAGCCAGTAATGTTTTCAGACCCACCATGGACCTGTAGGTTATAACGTCTGTTGTCCACTCCTGCTCTGTTTGATGCGACACAGGTATAGGTGCCACTGTCGGAAACCTGGGTCCGCGTAATCCTAACAGATGCAAAAGGTTCAACATCTTGTTACATTGTAATTCTCACTAAATGTGTACAATAACCAACAAACTATTTTTGGTTTTCCAATGAAAATTGTGTATCTTGAGACAGATACCATGTATTAGATAAATTCTTAAGACTTTTCACACTTTGTATTGATGGTAGAGTAGTAAAACCTTTGAAACAGCATGTCTTAGACCATTAAACACTTTTGAATGCAACCTATTAAGATGAAATTGTTTTAGTCAAGCTGAATTTTCATACTAATTTAATAGTAGGAAAACGTGCAGGATACAGCAGGTTTTTAAATAGAGAATTAAATCATGAAAAACATAATTGCACAAGTAAATTAACAAGTACAAAACGTGAAAATTTTACAGATAAAGAATTACACTGATATCTTACCCTAATATAACAAACTGCTTTGCAATAATTTCATCGTATCTGCACAAGACCGGTATGCACATAAGATGCACAACAAGTTGTTGTTAATGCAGCACCATGTGTTACAAACTCTTCTTGAGCCCTGTCCACTGACCTACCGGAGCATCTGTCCAGCAGAAAGAAGCCGTATGTGGGAGGACACTGGCAGAGGCAGGCCATTTCTCAGCCAGTTGAGCTGGGGCGGCGGAGAGCCTGTAGCAACACACTCAATATTGACAGAACTGTCCAGAACTGTGGTCAACTCCTCAACCGTCTCAGTGTTGCCATCTATCACAGGAGGCGCTGAAAAATTAAATGGAAAGCAAAGTCAGTGACATGAAAACTCCCTCTATTATCGAGGGTAAGTGATTCACACAGTTTGTACTGGATGATACATGTAGTATGTATTTAAAAAAAAAATTAAAATAATTAAACCCACCATACACATTCAGATTGAATATCCTGTCCTCTTCTCCTGCAGTGTTGGTGGCCACACAGGTGTACTTGCCACTATCAGTGGTGTGAGCTCCAGTCACAGTGAGTGTGCTGCGATCTGGACTGATCCTGAACACAAAGGCATCATTGTTATCATCACTTATCACTGCATTGGCCTGCTGTAAAAGCCCCATTTTTCTTCTATTTTGTGGCAGAATTTACCTGAGCTCCTTGTTCCTCGTGTTGTTGATGACTTCCCCATCCTTCAACCAATGGATGGTTGGAGTTGGGGTTCCCTGGACTCGACAGACCAGCTGAATGCTTTCATTTAGTAGGACTCCCATTTCACTGGGCAGCTCTGATCCAGAGATACTGGGAGGGACTAAGAGAAAATTACTGGTTTTAGCACAATCCTATGAATACCCCGAGAAACCATAAATTGGTAAATACATGTACTTTTATGATAACACATGAGCTTGACAGCATTCTGTGCATGTACCTTGTATGGTAAGATGGTAGCTCTTGCGTGCCTTGCCCTCCACGTTGGAAGCCACACATGTATAAGTGCCACTGTCGGAAAGCTGTGACCGTGCAATCTGCAACTTGCTTCCTCCTGAGAAGATGTGCATCTCCAGAGACTCTGAGTTCTCTAAATAAATATGAAGTTTATATGTTTGGTATAAATGAAATGACAATGTTTTTAATCCTGTGTAAACTTATGACATATAATTTCCTTTCCCAGGGACATTAACAGATGACAAAACAGTGTTTTTGTGGCTTGTGTGATTACAAAAAAAAACCTCCAGTACAGCTCACTTTTAAACCTAAATGCAGGCGTACCAATGGGTCGTCCATTCTTCAACCAAGCAAGCCTGGGAGGTGGGATTCCAGTAGCATCACAGGCAAAGGTGATTGGGTTACTGATGGTTTCAGCAACAGTCTCCTCTGCTGGCCCATCAATACTGGGAGGTACTGAAGAGAGAGAAACAGAGATTTTCCTTTAAAACTATAAGTGTTAAGCATGGTTTGAAAATACAATGTGTTTTATGAATTCTCAGATTGTTCAATAAATTAATATCTATAATGTGCTACCATAGATATTCAAGTGGAAATTCTTGTCCACTTGTCCAGCAACATTGGTGGCCTTGCAAACATATTGTCCAGTATCAGACACCTGAAGAACAGAGGAGACGAATAAGAAAGTTGTAAAAAAAAACCCTAAACAATTAAAAACAATAGTCAGTCAGCTATCAGTACCCAGTAAAATGTGCCAAAAGATTGGTGAGCATTCCTATGGAAGCCCAGTATTTATGTTAAATGATGTTTTGACCTATGGATCTGCAGTGAATGTCAGTCTGTGAGGTCATGAATCTACTGGGCCTCATGACAAACGACGCAGTTCTCTAGCCCAGACCAAACTTACCTTTAACCTCCCTTTAAATCTTACACTCACCCAAGGAAAGAGCAGTTGGTGGCTTGGCCCAGCCTTACATCTACATTTTATCTGCTCAGGTTAAACTACAGTGGCTGGCCCAACTAGCTTGACAGGCAAACTTCATCTGAATGCCATTATATCTGAGGCAACAAAGACAAGAGTGGCTACTAAAAACTCAAACTTTCATCAAAACAAAACAACAACAACAAAAAAATAAGGCATCACAGCAATGGCCACACTATTTGACTTGACATGCGATCGCTGAAATAATAAAAATGACAGAGAGAAAGAACAGACAACATGGCATCCATTCATCTCTTACCTCTGAGGCTTTGATCTCAAGCATCTGTCCTTCTGCCAGGATGTGCAGGTTGGCTGACTCTGTCACCACCCTGCCGTTCTTGTACCATGTGATGGTGGGAGGAGGTACCGCGTTGGACTCACACTCCAGAGTTACTGATATACCAACGAGCACATTCACCACCACAGGAGAGTCCCCACTACTGTCCCGGATACTTGGAGGAACTGAAAGGCAGAGGAGAGAGGAAAACATTTACTATCAGTTTATCATGTAAAACTAGAGGTTCTCAGTGTACAGGACACACAGTGTGGACGTGGACTGACCGAAAACAGTGAGATAGATGTGCTTGTAAGCCTCCCCTGCTGCATTCATGGCCACACAGCTGTACTTTCCTCCATCAGATACTTTTGCTTTCACAATCTGTAGCGTACGACCGCCTGAAGGCACAAATGGACACAAACATTCAGAATCTACTGTAAACATGCAGATAGCAGCCGTTGGTCTTTTCGCAGTTTTTATGGTATGCACATATGCAGGTATTCTAATTATTCTTTTACTGCAAAATGTCTTCAGTTGTCATTCAGTGCTTAACGTTCATTCTAATAAATGTGACTCTGTAGATAATTCCAAGCTCGCAGTACCTGGCATGATGAGTGCATTGGTGTTGGCTTGAATGGGGCCCCTGTCATTTAGCCAGCTCAAGGTGGGAGGGGGGAAGCCAGTAGCTTCACAAGAGAGAGACACAAAGTTGTTCAGCACTACAGTCACAGTCTCAGGACTCAGGCCGATAATGGTGGGAGGCACTAAAAAGGAAAAATAGAAGAAACATTCAGTAGAGCAAACAGTATTTTTATCTTAGTGCAGAAAAAATCGATGTATCTTATCTTTTCATCTTGTTCATCTTTTCACAAATTGCTAAAATATGGCAGTTTAGAACGTAAATGTAATTTACCATTTCACACGTGACTCACCATGAACATTGAGGTTAAACGATTTTTCTGCACTCCCAGCCACATTATCAGCCACACACACATAACGCCCTGTGTCAGACACCTGAGCAGTCAACACCTGATGGTTGGGAAACATGGAGAACTATAGAATCAAGTAAGAACACAGATCTACTGTACAGTACATTCATTGACATAACATGCCATATTAAAGTGATGGAACTTTTGTTTTTAATGGGACAGATGTGTCTGATTTATCTGGACTTTACAAGCTTCAATTTATGTAAAAGTGGATGGAGCCAATCGCAACAACTTTTTAACAGTATAAGCTTCATGAATGTAGTATTTATTGCATGGCCCTTCTGTTGGACTGCATTAAAATGCAAGGGTTTCTAGTTTTTCTGGTCGCTCAGAGTATAGGGTATGAATTAATTAATCAATTAAAGATTTTCTGCGGAATTTACAGGCAACTGGTCTATTATAACTTTAACATGGAATCGGTTTTAATGCAAAAATTGGCTATGGCATGAGAGATGTTGAGAACAACTATCTGTGCTTCCTGGTTGTTACCTGAAGTGTTCGCCCATTGGACAGGATTCTGTGAGGCCCATCAGAGCTGACTGGCTGGCTGTCCTTAAACCAGGTGATCTTGGGGGCGGGGTTTCCATCCACGTGACACTCCAGTTGGGTAGTTTTGTTGACTAAGACTGTGACCTCATCAGGCAAATCGCTGTCTGTTCCCCGTATGATCGGGGGCACTGTTGCAGGATAGAAATGCACAATGAGAAACTGTTCTCTTTGTTAAACTGACTGTTACTTGTAACACAAAGGAAAGAGTTTTTACTCACATAATACTCTAACATCATACTGAATGGAGTCTTCTCCTGCTTCGTTGACAGCCACACATGTGTACCTGCCTGAGTCTTCAGCCTGGGCTCTGGGAATCTGTAACACTCGCCCACCTGAAAATAAAACTCATTAGTAGGATAGTAGTAGCTCATTCTCTGTCTTGCTCCGTCTCTTTCTTTCTGTTTTCTTTGTCTATCTCACCTGGCAAGATCAGAACTTTGTCATTGGAAGTCAGCAGGTGCCCATCTTTGTACCAGGTGAGTGTCGGAGGGGGGACAGCATTGGTCTCACAATACAGAGAAATTAGATTGTTGAGTATCACATCTCGAACATCCCCTCTAAAGCCTGGGGAAGACGTGGTATCGCCAACTCCACCAGGCCTGTTGAAGTTAGGTGGAACTGAATAGGCAAAAAGAAAGAGGAAAATGTTCAAACCCTTCTTAGAGCATTTTAGGACATTTTTAAGTGAGGTTAGAAACACAATTAAGGCTATAGCTCTGCATTTATCTTAAAGGATGTTTACTTTAAAATAAATAATATTATTCATATTCTGTTTTGCAGTTTTCATTTTCAATATGCAGTTTTAGCATTATAGTATTTAGTATTATAATAAAAATGCACAAAAAACAGCATGATAATACTCTGAGCCCTTGGAATGCACAAATAGTCTTAGTTAACAGATTGGCATCAGTCAACCCAGTTCACCTTGTATATTTACATCAAAGTCCTTCTCATCCTCTCCAGCTATATTAGTGGCTACGCAGGTGTAGCGGCCAGTGTCTGACACCTGCGCATGCTTGATCTGAACAATACGACCATTGGCTGTTATGGAAACATGGTAATCTGCCCGCAGGATCTGTAGAGGAAAAAAGGCAAGAAAGGGGAGAATCAGAGTAGCGTTTATAGGTTATTTTCAAACATATACATATCTCCAAATGATATAAAATCAGATTTCTACCTGTCCATCCTTGTACCACTGCAGTGCTGGGGTAGGAAAGGCCTGAGCTTCACACTCCAGAGTCAGTGTACTGTTGACCTTGATCTTGACCTCTTTGGTTGCCAGTCCTTCCCCTGGGATATCATTCTTATTGATCTGAGGGGGAACTGGAGTCACGAAAAACATGTTTAGATTACATTGACATATGTATATAGGTATGTTTATATGATCATAATTTTTCAAGAATGTTCAGATTGAAAGCTAAATTAATTGTTAAAAATGTGATCACTGATAATAATTACCAGTGATTTGAGTTATATTTACTTGTTCATGTAATCCTATGCAATAGGCTATGCTAGAACTGTGATTTATAATGTACTCTCCTTTTTTTTTTCTGGTAAAGAAAGATACATATGTTGTTCCAAGATGAAGGAATCTCACCATAAACCTTGACCTCATAGTGCTTCAGTGTCTCTCCAGCCTCATTAGTGGCCACACATGTATATCTCCCAGAATCCTCCTCTTTAGCATTGAGAATCTGCAGGGTTCGCCCACCTGTGAAAGAATGGGTGATGAATGACAAAAGAGTTATTAACTGTATTCTATTCAGTTCGACTCTGTTGTTATATACATGTGATCTCAAACCTGGAAGGACTCGGACATTTCGACTGGACTCAAATGGAGTGCCGTCCTTCAGCCAGGTGATGAGAGCAGGAGGGTAGGATTGGACTTCACACAACAGAGAGGTGGGGCTGCTCAGAGTTACTGTCACCTCCTCGGCAGAACCATCAGGACCTGATCCAGCAATGGTGGGAGAAACTGGCAAAAAGAAGAGGGAAGCACAGAGCAAACAAATCAAGGTGACTTAAATTCATCTCAAATAGTTTGATTCATTCTAGAAATGATCCTCAACGTATTCAGAAGAGTTGTGTTTGTACCCAAGACATTGAGGTTGAAGTGCCGGCTACGATCCCCTGCACTGTTAGATGCCAGGCAGCTGTACCTGCCAGTGTCTGCCACTTGGGCCTCAGAGATTTGGAGAAAACGCCCATGAGACAAAACTTGGTGGCGTCTGTTAGGCACCAACACCTGTCCATCCTTAAGCCATTTAATCTCTGGTACAGGGTTACCTGGGAAATTATTAGGTGAGGTTAACAAAGTGGCAATATATAGAGATTAATGTGTCTTTAATGCCATTTACATTGAGGACTGATAGAGAGAATTATCATTAGCAAAACATGATTTAGATATCAATGCAGAAATGCATATATTATGTCAATTACCTGACACTTCACAGGTGAGAGTAATGTCATTTTCCTCCTTGACTTTAGTATCCAACACAGTTCCTTCATCCACAATGTTTGGTGGAACTGTCAAATTAGACTGAAAATCAATTACATGGTTCTCACTGTCTCCCCATTCATTAAAAAGCTTTCACAGTAAGATACATGTTCATCACATGTTTTCAGATTGATGTAAAATGAAATCAAAGGATCCATAAATGTAAACACAATTTCACTCCTGAAATAGACTTTTTTTAAATAGTATTTTAATCTGCACAGTGATCTATCAGGAATGCTGGCAAACAGGCAATGGGGAAGAGGAGCCAAATGCAGACAGAGGTGGTAGGATCCTGAGTGGTGATTTACTTAAAAAATCACAAAACAGGTTGCAGACACACATAAAATCCAAAAGCCGACAGAACCGACACGATGAAATACGAACTGACACAGACTAAAGACACAGGTGAAAATAATCAGGGAAATCACAGAAATACAACAGGAAATGACAGAAAACCCAAAACCCAAAACCCAGACAGGAACAGACATATTCAAAATACAACAGGAAATCACAGAACACAAATCCAAAAGCATGACAGTGATCTAGACATTATCATTCAATAATGCCATCTAACAAAAAACTACAATACAAGGTGTTAATTATATCTTTACCAAGGATGTCTAGGTCAAAGTTCTTCCTTTCCTCTCCAGCGCTGTTAGACACAATACAGGTGTACCTTCCAGCATCCTCTACTGCAGCATGCATTAGACGCAGGCTCCGGCTCCCTAGAGATTAATTGGGCCAATTATTATCATTTACCTATTGTCATCATGGAATGTTTTCAAAGGCTACAGCATAAACCTGCCCTTTTTTCACAAAAGAAAAACATCCCAAGGACATTTAAACAACATTTCAGGCCTGTTGAAAGTGAATCACCCCTCTTTGAAAACTGGGATCAATTAACAGAAAGAATTTAGACTCTGAGGGCTCACAGCTGTTAAAACACTTACCTGGTCTTTAATGAGTTTCAAGACCAATTGCATCTGTCTTTAAAACAACTTTTTCTTAACAGGTTTCATGAGAATCAAGTGACAGCAATTGACACAATGTGAATTCTGCAGTGCACTGAATTAACCTAATATATACCTCAACATGAGCCTAACCCTAACCTATCATCACATCACAAGCACTTTGTTTTTGTGAAAGTTTCATGGTCAGCTGTTTTCTAAACAATGGCATTTATTTGGTTTCCAAATAATTACCATTATCCTGAGCTCATGTACCATATGTAGAGAAGTCAAATAGATCAAATTGGCAGAGCATGGTACTTTCAGGTCTGCACATGTATGCTTAACTTCAGGTGCCACGGTTACATTTGGAAGCACCCAATCTTGTTTAATAACACAATTCAAAGCAATTGTTCCTGTTGATTTTCTTCCACAAAATCTCTGTATGTTGAGTTTGGCCCCAGTTGCAATGATCCTATTACATCTAATTACTGGTGATGTATTGCAACTGATTGGCCTTTGAAACCCAGCTGCAAAGCCAAATAGTTCAAGTTACTCCTTTGACGATTTAGACTATCATTTATATATTCTTGGTGGCTTGCTTTCCTTGAGTCTGTTCCTTGATGAATGGGACACTAAACTAAGAAAGAAGTTTATAGACCTTTGAAGATATATGACATGACATACCATATGTGAAG
Source organism: Coreoperca whiteheadi (assembly GCA_011952105.1). Taxonomy (NCBI): domain Eukaryota; kingdom Metazoa; phylum Chordata; class Actinopteri; order Centrarchiformes; family Sinipercidae; genus Coreoperca; species Coreoperca whiteheadi. The sequence continues at coordinate 9,276,329 of CM022489.1, read as the reverse complement.
GGTAAACCTGAAAAACAATTTAAGTTTGAAATACTGCATATTTGAAGTGTTGTGTGACTTGGGTTTATCAAATGAACACTTTCCCCACAACATCAGAGAAACCGCAGAATGTCAAACAGGAACTCACCCGAGAGGACGCGCACTGAGCTTGAAGCTTTGATTGGCCGACCATCCTTCAGCCAGGTGATGGCAGGAAGAGGGATGCCCGACGCCTCGCAGTTCAGAGCAACTGCGTTCTTCACTACAACACTCACATTTTCTGGCAACATTACCTGACCAATTATACTAGGTGGCACTGAACAAGGGGAGTGGGAATGAGGGAAAGGAACAGAAAGAAAATGTAAGACCTTGAGATGGACTGTAACTCTCCAAACTGAAGATTGGTGATTACAATAAAAAAGATTTAAGTAAAAAAACTACTTAAAAACCAGTTGAAAATTCATACCATGTACACTGATGTCATGCTTGCTGTCAGCCTGTCCTGCCACATTAACAGCGATGCAGGTGTAGCGTCCCGTGTCTGACACCTTAGCATCTTTAATCTGCAACAGCCTCCCCTCATTCAGGACCGTGGCACCATGCTGGCCCGTGAGAGGCCGCCCATCTTTCAGCCATGTGACTGCCGGTCGTGGCACGCCCTCTGCAGCACACTGTAGGGTCACATCACCTCCTTTTGTCACAGCAACATCATCTGTGTCGCCCTCGCTGAGTCTGATGGAAGGGCGGACTGAAGTGAGAAAAGCGAGTGAGTTGGTGCACAGCCTCCCTCAAGAGATGCTAAGCAGTTATAGCACAGCCAATATATGTTAAGTATATATTGTCATTGGTACCGCATCATTTAATAATGTTTGGCTTTTAACTATTTGCTGCATTGATAGACTATATACCTTTCTGTCAAACTGTCAGTCACAATGTAAAGGGCTTTTCCATTACTAGTACCTCAGCTCGCTTTTCACTCCATTGCAGAAAGTGACTCCACAATAGTACCTGGTCGTCATAGCGATGCCGCAGGAAACTGTCGCCCCACACACCCGCTACCCACACACACGGGGCAATGGAGGAAATCGACTGTGTGCTGTTTTTGATCATCGGGATGTGGCTGTTTCTCACAGCAAGAAGACAAACGTTGTTTCGTTTGCCCGCGGCATATTCTTTGGAGGTGCCGTAATAGTAATGGTTATATCACGCAATCTCTGGCCAAACTATTTAAAAATGGCGGGCTTATACAGGATACTCTGTCTGGCGCTTGCAATGATGACGCAGTGAATAGTGACGATTCTCTCTGACCAATCAGCAGTCTGCCGTGTTTTCACGTGACATTTTAGTATCGCCTCAGCTCGCCTCAGCTCGCTAGGAACCTCGCCGGAGGTGGTACGAAAAAAAGTACCTGGAAGCAGGTACAGGTACAACTTTCACACAATGGAAAACCAAACCGAGTTGAGTCGAGTCGAGTCGAGCTGAGGCGAGCTAGTACTGTGTAATGGACCCATAAGTGGACCCAGTTATGTGCATGATGTTTGGTCATTATGAACATGATTCAAACATGGATTTGTAAATGTCATGCTTGTATTGATTGTTTCGGCAGAAGTAGGCATCCCTTTGTTGTCTTGCACTCAGTCTTTGCCCTGGTCCAAAATACTAGAAATAACTTTTTGTGGACTTTTGCTTCCTCTTTTACCATCCTAAACACAATGCTGTTGCCTCCCAACATGTAAATTACATCACTTCCCCATGTCTATTAAAGCAGGTTTTTAGTGATTTAACCACCCTGTAACTGATTAGAGCTCTCTTCAGTTTGTTTGCCTTTCCAGTCAAAAATGCCAAAATGAAATGACTTTGCTTGCTAGATTTCACAGGTATGGTGGGACACGCGTACCATAGACCTGCAGGCTGTACTCCTTGGAAGTGGTGCCGGCTGCGCTGGAGGCTGTGCAGTTGTAGGAGGCTGTATCTGCCCTCTCAGCGCTGGAGATCTGCAGCTGGCGACCCCCTGACAAAACCCTGAGCCGTTGGTCTGACTTGACCTCAGAACCTGGGACATACACAGACCACGGGTTAGGTATGGTGTTTCGAACATGTCACCCACACAGTATTCAGTGCATCATACAATGTCCATATAGCATATTTAGTTCACTTTTGTTGTCACTTTGTGTCTCTCTGTCTCTTACAAACACACATACACTTACCGTCCTTCCTCCAGGTAAGGCTTGGGGGCGGTATGCCACTGGACTCACACACCAGAGTGATGAGACTTCCTTCAATCACCGTCAGAGGAGACACCTCCTCTGAGCCGCGGACACTGGGAGAAACTGTAATAATGACAGGAGACCAAAAGATGGCGCTGACATCTCATTCAAGCTACATGCGGGTGCATAACACTGAGGTTAAAAGTGAGTCTAGCTAAACCTAACACGCAAAGACACTGCGCTGACATCTGTTTGTGAAAATGTGAGAGGAAAATAAAACGTAAATAGGTCGCCAGAGGGAATGTTAATATAATTTTTTAGTAACAACACTTCACATCAATATAAAAAGACAGAAAGCATGGAACCTAAACATAGATAATTGGATGTAGAACTAAAACCACATTTATGCCCAACCATTCCTGCTATCATAATTATTTTAATAAGATATTTTATTAAGATAAACTCACCCCACACATTGAGGTTATAGTTCTTCTCTGTTTTGCCGGCAACATTGGTGGCTTGACAGGAATATCTGCCTGAATCCTGCACCTGGGCACTATCGACCTAACAATTAGATTCATAGACAAATCATGAGATATGGTAACAATACACTGACACTCTAAAGCCAACGGGATATTTATTTAACAGTGGTGAATAGTAAAAGTACAAAGGTTTTCATTAGGAGCAACCACAGAAACCTACAGCAAAGTGAGTACTTCAGTTGCGTCAAAACACTGTCACCACTGTTAAGAAGATTTACAAAACTGTTTTCTAATCTCTAACTCTGGCTGTACCTTGAGCACACTCCCATCCGCTGAGACAGTCAGACCAGGCTTCTTGAAGAGTGGGCGGCCATCTTTGCGCCAGGAGAGGGTAGGTGGAGGGATTGCATCACTTTGGCAGTGCAGCTCCACTGGACGACCGAGCATCACTGTGGCATTCACCTCCTCACCCTTGATGTTAGGTGGCACTGTGGTGGACAGATGACAGATTATCTCACAGATCATCAAACATCGCCTCTAAAGAGAACCATGTACAAAATAACACACTAAATGAGGTACACATACACACTATTTACATGTTCTTTTACATGAATTGACCTTGAAAGTTAGCCCGCTAAGCCATTCTAAATTCTTTAGACGCTTCGTATTACCTCATAAGAAAACAGAATAATTACTTCCTGAGATGCACAGGCTCTGTTCATTTGGGCATCTGGTTTAAGTACTAATTCTATCTTGGGCTATGACAGCACCATTAAACCAGTTAAACATTTGTTTGTGGTATTAACAATCAGTGCCTTCATCTCCAAGACGTTCATGAAACCTAATCTCCGTGGAAATTGCTAACATGCGCTGAGATGCCTAATGACTGAGCAAAGAAATACCCACAACAATGTTTTTGCTCCCCTGTGACTATGTACGTAAGTATCATCCCAACCAAACATGGGTGTTGCTGAGACGGGGTTAACTAGATTTCTCGTAAGTTGAATGAGTGCTGGACATCATTTCTGGGGCCAAAACACACACCTCTGAGCCACAGAGAGGCACACGGTGAGAAAAAAGCAAATTGACAACTTTGGTACAACAACTCAGGAAACGTCTGGACGTCTCCACCCTATGTATGACATGTCTCTATTCTTACAGCAGACAAGAGTCCTTAAACATCTACTTCAAGTGGCAATTTTGTTTATCTAAGCTTCTATTTATTTTAGTTTTTTCATGAGACAATCCCCCTTTTTTGGTGAATCTGGCCTGGTTTAGAAAATGACTGCTTGCCAATTTCCCCTGCATTATGGTTATTGGACAGACAGAGCACAAGTCATTGGGGAAGGACAGAAACAGGCCCTCGGCTCAGTATTTGGCCAGACACAGGATGCTGCCGAAGAATGGTAGCAATTACCACAACAAATCTGCCTTTATTTCTCTGGATAAGCTCTGTTTGATCTTCCTGAGGGAACACACGGCATGTGGATGTTTGTATTCTGAACACATATATTGCATACATATGTTGAAACAGACTTATTGGGACAGACACACACAAGCACAGACTTTACACTCTCCAATATGTAAACTACTTGTCTCCTGTTACCTCAGTGACATTAACTATGATTAAACCTGTATAACAACTGATTTGCCATCAAGCTCAGCTCTGTATCAGAAACTGACACGGTTTATTGAAATGCTAAACTTAATCAAATCATACTTCCTCTACATGCACAGGGTTTGCTCAAGGCCTTTTTCAAATATTGTTCGTGCTGGATCTGGTACTCTGTTGAAAGATATACTACAGCCAGCCATAACCATTACTCAGTAAAACAAGAAGGGGAACAAGGGAAATACATTAAAGTCATGAGCAGAAAGACTGAGGAGAAGAACAGTGCCTGAAAAAAAAACATTTCTCATCTAAGGAATGACCATTTTTGTGATATAGTGCATTACATTTTTTTAAATTCTGGGTCATGATCATGAAAGTTATGTCATTGTTGGCTGATAAAAGGGTCAGTCTAATTAAAGGCAAAAGGAAAAACCCACCGCCAAAAGTCAAAACATAGGATCAAATCCGACTAGGGCAGCTACTTAATTTCATTCTTAATTTATTTCTAAATGAATCAGTTATTTTCAGTAAAATGTCAGAGAAAAGTGAAAAATCCTGAAGGTGACATATTTAAACATCATATTTTATATTTTTTTGTCTGACTAATAGCCCAAAACACAAAGATATTCATTTTAGTATCATACAAGACAAGGAAAAGCAGAAAACTGTCACATTTAAAAGGCTGGAACCAGACGATTTTTGGCATTTTTGCTTGAAAAGTGACTAAAACAATAAATCAGTTGTCAAAATAGATACCAATTTCTTTTTTGTCATTTGACTAATTGATTAATTGATTAATCACTGGAGCTAAAACCTGCGATAACACATTTTTTTATATTCAGACTCAAATTTCTATGGTAAAATACTGTTGATTATGCCTTTAGTGCACTAGAGAAGTGTTGTGCGACTTGCTTTAATCATGATAGATGTGCTTTCAGTGCAACCAATCATGTCTGTAAACACAACATTATTAAAAATAGGACTATTTTTACAATGTAGCTGTATGTATATATTGTATAAGTACAGAATTGTTGCATGTACAGTATACACACATGTATGTTACAACTACTGACAAATGGGGATTTACTCACCATAAACCCTGAGGTCGTACTCTCTCTGTTGTTCTCCTCCGGCATTGACAGCCACACAGGTGTACCTGCCTGTATCACTAACCAGTGCACTGTTCAAAGACAGCACTCTGCCTCCAGACAACACCTAAAAATACAATGACTCTGTCACATGTTCCATAAAACTGGATAAGAAATTAAGCCCCATTTTGCCTCATAACAACTTAAATAATGATAGTGACACAAGTTTGTAATAATGTGTATACATCCACAACTTGTTTGGGGCTTAAGTACATCAAAGTTGCATGGCACAAAAATACGTTACTGAAACATGAATTGATTAATTAATTTAAAGTGAGTTATGGGCACCTGTATGCCATGTGATACACTTGCCACAGGGCTGCCATCTTTGAGCCATGTGAGGCTGGGCAGAGGAACTCCAGTGGCCTCACACTCCAGCCTGGCAGCTTCATTCACCACAACTGTTACTGTACCACCTCGGCTGGAGATGACCGGAGGCACTGCAAGAAAATAAAAATAAGGAAAAGGTCAAGAATAACTGCATAAATGCATGACATATAGTCAGATACATACAGTGGCATTTTTAAATGCTGCTGGAGTTTTAAGAAGTTGGATAAGGTGGATAACTGAAGTGTATCTTAACCCTGCGTCACTCAGTCATCTCCTAACTAAAGATAAAACAATGTTATGATGCCTACTCATCTGAGTTCATAAAAGGATCAGCAAAGCTCTGTTTACTGTATGCCATATAAAACGTCACTCACTGTACACCTGCAGGCTGTGGGATATCTCAGCAGCTCCAGCCAGGTTGACCGCTACACATCTATATATCCCAGCATCAGACAGTTGAGCCCTTTCAATCTCCAGCACCTGGCCACGCTTCAGCATAGTCACCCCTGCTGCACCTGTCAGCGGTCGGCCATCTTTGTACCAAGTGATGGCTGAAGCACAAAGATAATTCAAAGTGCTTTACGTAAAGCAAACAATGCAGGAAAATGACATTTAAAAGACACCAGAAAGGAAAATAAATCAACATTTTAAAATAAAATGAAATGAAATTAGAAAGATATTAATAATAGATAAAGGAATACAGGTTGGAGTGGAGTTACATGGCAGAAACAACTCAACATTTATTGAAAAAAACAGACATGTTTTTAGCCTTGATTTAAACCCTTTACATACGAACCCTCCAGTGAACTATTTTACCATTTAGTGCTTCAAAAACAAGTAAGAGAATTTACTATTTGACTATTTGTGTTTGTGAAACTTGTGAGCACACAGTAATGGCATGAAGACACTGATAAATAATGATTTTGTTTTAATTATTGAATCATGTAAAGACAGACAAAGCAAAGTAGCTGACAAACACAAACTCTATGTTTTTGCTTAGGACGATGGAGCTTGAAATTGATTTCTAATAAGATATGTTCACGTGTAACGTGGTTTCCCAGATATCAGATTGTTGGAATGAAACACCTGCTGTGAAATGCTACGAAACATCCAAAGAAACGAGTGTTCAATTACACAGGAATGCGACTGCTTATCTGTACTGAACCTCTACACTGGAAAGAAAGGCAGTGGGAAGAGAGTGAAGCTGCCTGTAGGGAGTCATCTGAGATCAATTTTCCGCTGTTCCATTAATGGTTAAAGATAAGGAAAGCAGCAGTAAAGCCAATTCCAACTCAGCAGTCAGAGGAAACTACGCCCTTGAGCCTGTGAGCACAGCAGGATGGAGGAGGAAGTTTGTGAGCCGTCTTACCAGGTAATGGACTGCCTGTGGCCTTGCACTCAAGCTCAGTGGGAAAGCCTGACAGGATGGTCTGGTTGATGATCTCTCCTGAGTAGGGGATACTGGGAGGCTCTGAGGGACACAGAGTATTACACACAATTTATTAGATGATATTCCCCTTTCTCCCACTAATCCCTTGACACAGAAAGAAGAGAGAAATATGACAGAAGCCAGGAGACGAGTGAGACAAGGGACAGAAACATGCAGAGAGAGGGCTGTGTGTATCTTTATGTTACCATGGACACTGAGCCGCATGTGCTGTTGGGCTTCACCAGCTGCATTGGTGGCCAGGCAGGTGTACCTCCCAGAATCCTCTAGTCTTGCCTCTGTGACCTTTAGCGTTCTGCCTGCCGACTCCAGCTGTGACAGATAGAAGCACAAACACACGCAGGACACAAGAGAATTCAGACTGGTAAATACTTTTCATGTTCAAATTTGAGCATGAAGGTATATTCTACATGTCATAAGAATTTGTCAGTTTGTGAATCTGGCAGAGAAACATTTTTCAGTGACTACAAAGTTACAGGTTCAATCTTGAAAACAGCAAATATTTCAGTCATAGACACTTGTGTCAAGGAATTGACCAATTATAGCAAATGGTTATTGAGCTCTCAATTAATGTATTCTTGACTTCATGATTTTGCTGAAAGACAAAGATAATCCCCCCCTTGATAAACCCATGCATGAACATTAAATCTTAGTACAATCAACAATACGAAATACCACACAGGAGGAGGTTGGGGTGTTGGAGGGTCCTGCGGTAGCAATAGTTTTGTCATGTGCTCTGGCTGACCCTGAACACTGTGCTTAATTTCTGTGTCTTAAAGCCTAACCCTATATGCAGACATTAGCTGCTAAAAGCACATCACTGGCTGAAAGTCAAAGAGTCAAATGTAATTGACTCCCATTTAAAATAAAAAACAAAACACACTTGGCTCAAAACTCGCAATGCTTAATGTTGCTGCTTGCAGGTGGAAAATAGAACAGTGCCTCACTTTTTTCTTCTGTGTGGCATTGCAGCATCTAATATACAGTATCATGTAGGTTTTGCCTGAAGCTGTGTCTACTCCAGTGGCATGTCATATCAAAATTAAGCCAATCAGGAAACCAACCTTAAGGTTCCCCTGTGTTGTGTCGACAGGTCGGCCATCTTTAAGCCAGGTAATGCTGGGAAGAGGGATGCCACTGGAGATGCACTCCAGATTGATGGGCTTGTGGAGAACCACTGAACGTTCAGCTGGCCCGGTCGTACGAATGGATGGAGGAACTGGAGAGATACAGAGGATAAAGTTATTCTCCTAAAAACACTTTATAACAGCAAATTTGGAAAAAAGGAAATCACAAAAAGTCAGAGAGTAGTATTTACCCAATCTGGGAGCGTCCCCGTGGCTTGCATTTAAAGCATAAATTACTTATATTATTATAGCGCGTGCAAAACTATCCACCATATTAATTTGTTGTCAGAAAACAATACATTTTACTGCAAATCATATGATAAAGCATTTTTAATATTTTACCATGGACTATCACATTGAAGTCCCTCTCTTGTTCTCCTGCTTCATTAGTGGCCACGCACTGAAAACGAGCCGTGTCAGAGACCTGAGCGCGGGAAACGACCAGCCGCCGTCCGCTGGCTGCCACCCGCAACCCCTCACCCTGTCTGACTGGTTTCCCATCTTTATACCACCTGGAAAATAATAGGTTTTACAGGGAATGTATGTGTGTAATCATGGGCATTCATGTCTGTTATTCTGTATGCATGAGATGGAGATATTACGTGATGACAGGTGCAGGTGTTCCAGTGGCCTGACACTCCAGCTCCAAAGGGCTGTGGATTATCACTGTGCTGTCTGTCACGTCATCGGCTCCGTCAATGAAAGGAGGAACTAGGATTGAAAAAAACAAAATCTCTTTGAAGTTCTGATATTTCCCTATATTTAAGACTGGAAAAAACATTTCATAACGAATCAAAGGCTGTTTTTACATTTTTGAATTAATTACAATATCACAACTTTGAAACTCCTTTACCATCACTTCTGTTTATTCTTTCTATTCTTCCTCTATTTGTGCTGCTGATAGTAACAATATCAGAAAAGAGCAGGAAAAATGTCATGAGGAATGTAAAGATAAAATCTTCTGCTTCGGGTCTCTTGCTCTGAAATGTATTGAATGAATTTTCTGGTATTTGAGAAGAGTCATATCAGTCAGTCATGCAAAGACAGAGTGAATTGGCAGCTGTCCATTTCCCATGTGGAATGCACACATGGTGTAGATAGCAACAGCCTCAGCAGGAAGTGAGAGTATCAGTTCACTTTTCATGTGAGTTGTTGTGGCCGATTGGTTAAGGCGATGGGCTAGAAATCCATGGATCTAAAAATCAGCGGGTCTCCCCGTGCAGGTTCAAATCCTACTGACAACGCCACAATGTTTTTCCAGCTGTCTCAAACATTTAAAGAATAAACTTAACATGACAGGCTGTAGTAGCTGGACTTATTAGGTTTGCTCATAGTGATACAAATACAGGAGAGGGTACTTCCTGTCTTCAATGTGGAAGTGCTCTGTCAATAAAGGCTAACTTAGACCCAGAAGAAAGCACTGGCATTTACTGATAAGCATTGTAAATGAGTTCAAAGGTAGAAATACATAAAAGCAAATCAGGATTTTTATTAAGATGAGTTGTTTTAACAAGTAAGGATAGTTTCTAATTTATGATGACAGCTTAAGCTCAGTCGCTCTTTACATTACAATGATATGCTATACATTACAATGCTATAATGCTATTGTGGAACTACATTTTAATTTTCAAGTTTACATTATCATTTGGTTTATGTCCCCTATAGATGCCTAGATAAACCTGTACCAAGATCAGTCCACAAAAAATGTCCTGACTCTTTGCAGCTATAAAACACTTGTAACTGGGTGGCCACTTATGGTAACAACTTTCTATGAAGTCTTTTCTCTCTGATGTGTTTTACCTGGCATAGGCTGAATAAAATGTTTGGTTTCTATTTCTTTTGAACTGACTTTGAACTGACTTGAGCAGTGAGCAGTGGGCTGAACTGCTGTTCATATACCATGCGGGGAGACAAATCATTCTTTATTTTCATTAATGAGAACAGTTTGAGTCAAGAACTCCACCAAAGAAATCGAGGTGGAAAGTACAGTGAGGTCAGGTCAAAGATTCTGAAAGATTATATTGCCACAACGCGTATGCACACAAGCAAGCCAACCTCCAAGAAAAGTAATATTTTACAAAATTTAAAAAGGTACTGTATGGATTTTGGATGCATAGAGATAGCCCATTTGTTTTCCAATCAAGTCTCGTTAGTTTCGTGACGGTGAAAATGTAACAATAAAAACCATGAAGCATGAGTGCGTGTATGTGTTGGAGTCAGTATACAGTAGAAAAGGCTATAAAAATTCAAATTTTCATATTTTTGTGTTTCTATACCTAAAACTCTGACGTCGTACTTGACCTCCTTCTCCCCAGCGATGCTTGTAGCCACGCAGACGTAACGTCCCGAGTCTGACACCATGGCTGAGAGGATTTCTATTTTACTCGCCTGCTCGAGAACACGGATACTTTCACCATCACGCACAGGAACTCCATCCTTCAGCCAGGTGAGGGATGGGGGTGGGTGTCCCCCAGCCTCACACTCCAGGATCAGAGCCTTACTGAGGACCACTTTCTTCTCAGTTGGCCCATCATCACCCCCTGCAATGGTAGGAGGCACTGGGGGGGGGGTGCATAAAAAATGAACAGAACAAAAGGAGGGTTAAAGCTTTGAGGACCTTTCTACTTGACTGATATCTTATTTACACTTCACACTCAAGGCTTTCATCAGCCAACAACATGTTAAATTGCTTTATGCTTCAAGTCCTCCTCTCTGTATCCATTTTTGTTCTCATCAAGGATCAACATTTGTTTATTTATTTAATTGTTTGCTGAGTATCCACAGCTGTTTGAAATTATTCTTGACTGCTACAAATGTCTTTATGCTTGTGAGGGAAACCAAATGCCTTAAAGCTCTGATTAATACAATATTAAGCTTCAGAGCTCAGCACATATGAGAAGGATTGCAAATGCAGAGACAATGGGAGCCTAAATTCAGAGAGTTCCTCACTTCCTACATTTTGAAAACCTGATTTATTGTCAAAATGTGGTTTAGATTTTCTAAATCACATTGTTAAGATGAGTTTCTCAAAGCTTTCAAGCGGACATACAGCACAGTGAAAAAGGAAATGGGATGGTGTGGATTATCAGGTGTCAGATGCCAGGTTCTTACAATAGACGTCCAGGTCATAGCTCTTCTCAGCGCTCCCGGCCACACTGGTCAGCTTGCAGGTGTACTGGCCAGCATCTGACGCCTGCACCCTAGGGATCTTCAGGTAGTGGCCTCGCTCGACGTACTGAGCCTGTCGGTTGGACAGGATGGCCTCTCTGTTTCGGTACCAGGTGATGGTAGGAAGCGGCACTCCGCGTGCCTCACACTCCAGTGTTACCACCGTGTCCAGCAGGGCTGTGACCTCTGTGGTTATATTACCACCTTTGATGGAAGGGGGCACTGGAACAATGGCACAAAAACGATAAAATCTGAAATCTGTAATTCAGCTGTGCTTGTTCATGTTAGGTGGGTGAACATACTTACAATAGTTTCACCGTACAAATGCTTTGCACATAGCACTCCGTGGCATCTGTCAAAATCCACACTCACCATAGACACTTAGGTTGAAGTCCTTGGACTGTTTGCCAGCTGTATTCATGACACTACACTGGTAGTGGGCCTTGTCTCCAAGACGGGCACTTTTTATCCTCAAAACCTGACCCCTGTGGGTGACCTCTAGGTTGGGATCACCAAGAAACACCAACCTAGAATCAAAAGTTTAACCCAGTTTTTTCAATTTGTTTGATCATAAGGTAGACAGTAAATATCATAATAATTCTATAATATTAAAAGGCACTTACTTTCTGTCCTTGTACCACTGGACTGTGGGAAAGGGAACTCCTTGCACTTTGCACTCCAGAATGATCTCCTGTTTGACAATGGCTGAAACGTCTCGAGGAGAGCCTGAACCCACAATTGTCGGTGGGACTGGGGCACAGAGCGAGCGTATCATTGTTAGCTGCAGTTAGCAGACTCATCAAAAAACTGAAAAATTTAGAAAACCCCAGGAGGTTTTGAGTCCTACATAATTGGCTTCTTTTATATATTAAAAAGGGTTTAAAGAGTTTTCTATTAATGTGGAATTCATTTCAAGTTCTGTATGTCCACAAGTCTGTACACAGCTCTTTCCCTGTAATTCTTGTTGTTTTCATAGACAACTGCTCACTGCCCTTACTTACCCAGTACATCCAGGAAGAAGTCTTTTTCTGTGCTGCCAGCAATGTTAATGGCTTTACAGCTGTAGCTGCCTGCGTCTGTTGTGGCTGCCTTCAGTAGTCTCAGGGTTTTTCCCATATCAAGAATCTGGATTCTGTTGCTAGCAACTACCTGTCGATTAACATAAATAAATGAAATCAAACACAAAAGCAAAAATAACAAGATAAGTTTAGGAAACACTCTCTGACAGTAACTGTGAGGTGAATTGTAAGACATAATGATAAAAGGATTTGAAACAAAAAAACATTCAGAGAGCAGAGCATCATGATTCAGATATCTCATAATTAGCAGATAAAAGTAAAGCTCTGATTTTCCTGTCAAAAATGTGTAAGGCAGCCAAGGAAACAAAAAGCAGCCAGTTAACTGGAGTGTTACAGAAAAGTTTGTGCAAACTCTCTGTTCTCGCATCAATTTATCATAATAATTCCGTCATTACAGCTTTGACCATGCTGCCACCATGGCTGGCCTGGCTGGTCTTTGTTACACACACACATGCATACACACAGGATCCACAGTTGTTTAAGGTCTGTTCTTTTGGACAGTGAGCCCTGTGATCAGAGCTCATTTAGTCTTTATGTGCACTTTAACTTATAAATGAAAGGAAAGGTCATTATAATTTCTCATTTATTTTATGCATGTAAAGTTTTGCGATATAATCCCTGTAGAGGGCCTACTAGACCACAGTTTAAGTATAGGTTATGTAAACTATAAGGCAGCATGTTACTTAATCTCTGTGACTGTGTCTTTGAAGGTGTGAATTTACCTTTAAAAGAAGTAACATTTGTACAAATGCTAAAAATATTTAAAAAAATGGATCTTCTCAGAGTTGTAAACATGAATTGCAACTGTCAACTTGTACATTTTTTTGTAGAAAATATATGTTAAGCTTATTCAATGGGATTTCACCTACAAGAGTCCCATCCTTGTACCAGGTGATGACAGGGGTCGGACTTCCTGTGACATCACACACCAAGCTGGTGGACTGGCTCAGGACCAACGACACATTGCCTGATGTTTCAATGTCACGGAAGTCTGGGGGCACTGTGGAGGTATCAAAGGTGATTTTAAGTGTTTCAACAGAATCAAATGCATGCAAAATGTAAGATAGAAGGTAATGTTTTACTGATTTTAGTGCACTGATGTGTCAATAAATGACTTTGAGCTGGTTGACCTATTCCAAAGTCACAGGCAAACCAACAGAGAAATGGTTAATCACCATTGACTTTGAGCTGGTACTTCCTCTCAGTGGATCCGGCATCATTGGTAGCAGCACAAACATACTCTCCATTATCCAGCGGTGACACAGAGGCCAGAATCAGCAGTGTACCGTCCTCCAGGATGGACACGCCGGGCTCATTACCTGTCAGTTCCTGGCCATTACGCAACCAACGAATCACTGGCTTAGGAAGGCCTGAAAGAGAGAAGAAGACAGGGAAACCACTGGCAATTTAAAAAAAAGATGCGTTGTACCTCACATAGTCATCACAACTTGCAAAAGTATAGTGTAGACTTTTAACAGAACATTTAACATTATTTAACTACTTTGTCTCACTAAATGTCACTTTTGACAGGAGTCTAAGTAAGTTTTGTTATCCTACACAGGGAAACAAAATAGTCAATCATCTTCTTTTTCATAATATCAGAGCTTTTTTCTTTACCTTTGGCAGGGCAGGGGAATGCAATACGTTGGTTTGCAATTCTCTCCTGCAGGGGACTATTGAAGGGGGGCTCCAATACCTCGACTACAGGGGGCACTGAAAACACAGAAACACATAATCAATGATAAATACAGACTACAAAATACACTTATACACACTAAAGCATCTGTAGCAGTTTTAGTATGCATCTATAAAGAATTAGAAACTGAACTGAACATATGGTAGAGCATGTCTTAATTAAGCATGTGTACAATGTTTTGTTCCACAGATGCCAGATCCATACATAATTTAAAATCAGAGTAAACACTGCCATTACAAAGAAAAAAACGTACTATGTGATATGTTTTTTTTCAGAAACTAAAGGATCAACACAGTCAGACAGGGGCATACTGTAAATCTTTATCACTTGGTTTAATCCACCTTAAACAGACATTTCAGCACACATAAGTATAATGAACACAATGAAAGTCTGTGGGATCAAGACATTAACTGAAACCAACCTTGCACTTGAAGCTGAACTCGAGCCTCGTCTTTTCCTGCACTGTTGGTGGCTGTGCAGGTGTAGGTTCCTTCGTCACCCAGCCCCACATTTCTCAATGACAGGCTACCATCAGGTGGTACTGAGTACCTCTTATCATCCTTTGTCCAGGTGAGGGTGGGCTCTGGGACCCCTCTGACCACACAGGGCAGCTCCACAGGGTGACCCACCTGTACCTTCATTACCCTGGGGCCAGCCTGGATACTGGGGGGCACTGCAGGACAGATGACAGAGGACCAGCTTTAGTACCTCGTTTGTACCTGCATGTTATTTATCACACAGGCATGTTGACCTGGAAGTTTAGTTTCTATAGTGGATGTGTTGCTGTCATTCAGTAGTTATTCTATGTAATCCCAAATTATGGTTTGTCTAGACTGTAACTCATTTGCGTAATGTGTGAGTATTGAATTGGGTAGTTTTCACTATCTAAATTTAAAATGTTGTTGAGCTATATCAGACAGAATCAATTACATTATAGCTGAGGGATGATAATCACAAATTGTATGTGTTCTGTCACAACTCAACAATACCTCAACATTTACTTAGACAAACAGGAATTCTTGCATTCATGATAGAAAAAAAGCTATACTGCTGACCAGGACCATGATAACATCATTATTAAAATTTTGTTTGTGTTTGTGATCTTTGAACCTACCCAGAACACTCAGCTCAATGAATTGTGTTAGGTTACCAGCTATATTGGAGGCAACACACACATAAAGTCCACTGTCTGACACCCTGGTCTCCCAGATCTTCATAGAGCCTGAGGGAAGCTGAGTGTGCCTGGGAGGAACACATACACATTTACATTTAGTCATTCAGCAGACGCTTTTATCCAAAGCGACTTACATATGAGGAAGACAATGGAAGCAATTATAAAAACACAAGGTAACAAAAAGCATTAGTGCACCAGAAACTAGTCTGTTAAAGCCCAGCACAGTATGCAAAAGCTAAACAGCAACAGCAATAAACTAAACTGTAAAGTCAAAGTCTGATTGACAGTCATTCTTGGAAAGCTTCCAAATGCAAAACAACTCACTGGTTTTTTTCCACTCAGTGACTTATTCAGTCATTTCTGTAAACAGATACTCCAGTAATTCTTGCTAATCCACCATCAACCACAATTACAGCTTCTGTGGCAGGCGCACAGTAGGTAAAACAGATCACATCCTATAAAACCACAAACTATACCCTGAGGCTATGAACGGTCGAGACATAGAGCACAGCGATGTAGACAGCATGAAGGTTTTCTCAGTCTTTTAGAACTACAAATCTAAATCTCACATTGAGGTTACAGCCAAGATAATATGATTTTACCGAATGTTTATTTATAGTTAAGGCACAATATCATTCATGGTGTGTATTTTAAGGCAGGAGGGTGTTTTTGTCTGTGTCTGAAAATATAGGGGTGATTTTAGTTAAAAATGGCCTAAATAGTGTACCCCAGCAGTGTACAAGAGGGTGTTGGATTAGCAATGAACAACATCAGTATTGTGTGTGGTTCTGTATGTGTGTTACCTGGGAGAGAAAGGGGAGATGAGCTGCCTCTCCTTGGCCCAGCTGATGGTGGGAGGTGGGACGCTGCGGACCTCACATGGCAAAATGGCATCCTCACCCTCAATCACTGACATTTTCATTGGCTCTGCTGAGCCTCCAGAGCCACCATCGGACCTAGGACGAACTGGACATATATACATGGACAGGAAAACAGAAACGGAGATTCAATTCAAAATTCTCACACATATATGTGACAATTTAGGACACTGAATAAATAGAGTATAAAGATGCAAACAAAGAGTTCATTTCAAAAGAGAAAAGGAGCTTTTAATTATATTGCCTGTGTGTTTGTATTGTTCCTTCGTCGCAAACAGTATCTGTCATTGTTCATAGTGCATTTATATGCCAATATATATTGAAAAGGAACAAAGTCATACAACATGTTGTCCACTATGTCTGGAAAGCCATTTTCTAAATAGTAGCTACCTTTAAAGGTGGCCGTCATATTATCAAGCAAAAGTATTTGCTGGTAAAAGTGATCGCTAAATGGGCTACAGATACAGATGCTGATAGGTTACTACAATCTCTAGTGTGTGTTGAATACCAGCTGTGTCAGTTAAATTGAAAAAGTGGAAAACAGTTTGGCACGTAGCTGTCCTGAAAACCACGTTCACCTCCTCCCTCACTGCCAACACAGAGGCGATCGGAGCAGTTGAGCGCTGAACATGGACAGTACAGTACAACTGTGAGGAAAGTTGAGAAAATGACTTGCTGGGCACTTTGAGATCTGCCCATTTTCATGCCTATACACACACACACACACATTGTTATCGAAAGTGGGTGTGACTGAGTGAGTAACTGCGTACTGTAGGTTTTAGAAACAAGTTTAGAAGTTTGGCCTTAAGATTGGCTTCAAGAATCAATAACAGTTATTGAGGACACTGGATCTGCACATGGACAAGGCAAACTACAAGCTAAAATAGTGGATATGAGATCCTGTTTTTGTAGTGTTAAGCATCTATCTTTGTGCTGTGAAGTCATTTTCTTGCAAAATCCAACACACTACTATTACAAGTCACTACATTACATGACATGTAATGTAGTGACTTGTAATAGTAGTTTGCCAGCTGGTAGAGGCTGCTAGAATTCCTGGCAATGGTCATAGTATTCATACTAATGTCTCAGAATTAATTAAGTAATAATTTGTTTATGTTAAATGCTACATATATATTCTTTATCTTTGTATAGACTTTAGCTGGTGATAAGGTTTACCATAGACAGTGAGCTGGACCTTCCTGGAAGCGTAGCCGGCAGCATTAGTAGCTGTGCAGATGAACTCTCCAGTCTCATTTCCAGAGGGGGAGGTGATGATAAGGCTACCATCAGAATCCAAGGAGAAGGCTGGACCACCCAAATACAGCAGCTCCCCACCCTACAAATCACAGCAGGGGAAGGGCAGGGGCCAGAGTTTGTTTCATTAACTCAGCTTTATTAACACTTGGTGGACATGGTGCCCATGAAAGAGGCAGGATGTGTGGTTTGACCTACTAAGTGTTCTTAAATATATGATTTGATTTTCTTACCTGCTGTTAAATAAAAAGGCTGTGAATAAAAATGTTAACAATAATTCTACAATCAATCATTGTGTCTTCTCTGGACTGTCCTTTTGGATCTGACTTTACTTGACTTGATGAATGCTATGGAGAGCAGCAAAGGAATCAGAGGGAATCACATCTTAACAGCTGGTGCAAAACTTAGCAGGGTCTAGTTTCATATGTCCCTGTAGCCCTGTTCGCTTTAACAGCATCGCTTTTACAACTCCGAGAAACCAGTGTAAAAGATGGAAAAGAGGGAGGGACTGTCCACATAAACACACTGGCTTATGCTACACACTAACACACAGAAGTGCATATGTAAAGACTGAACACACTGTACAGACCAATGGTCACAGGTAGAGCTGATTTCACGGAGCAGCACATCAGGCACACACATGTACCCTCACACAGGCACTTGCCTATCATGTGCTATTGTCTTGCCAGAGCCCATCAATAGAGTAAGTATTTTACTAAAAAAATACAGCATTCCTGACATTTGACACAACACAAGGACCTGTTCCCTTGCAGTTGAAAACAGTCCACATCCACATGTGGACTCTTTCAGTCTGAGCTTATCACTGCCCAACACTGTACAGCCACACTACATAAATACAAATAGTACACATTTCCATTCCAAATGAGCTGCGTGACAGTATTCAGTTACACGTAAAGAGTCAAGAGGTTTATCTGTGCATGAGTGGGAGTTTGTGAGTCAAGACATCGTAAAATTCATCTTGAACATGTGAAGCCGTCAAATTTTGACTCTGGCATGGTGTGACATTGCTTACTTTGGGGATAGAGCTTTCTTAAAACTGCATGTTGTCTTATCTTATCTGGTGAGATTTGGCCAAAATGTGAACTTGGCTGTTATACATTTGTCCTGTGTCTTTTTCTTGATTCACCCACACACTCATGTCATGTGGGTTCCCTATATCTCCCTTTTATTATTTTGCTGTTTATGGAGAAAAAAATGAAGGCCTTCAGTGGCAGGAAAACAGCACACTACTGCAAGCAGAGTAACGGCTTTTACTTTGGCTTACTTTATGCTCAGAGAGGTAATGCCAATACATACCTTAGCCCAGGTAATGTCAGGTGTGGGTACTCCACTGGCACGGCAGGGCAGAGTAATGGGTGTGCCCTCAATTGTGCTGAACACCTGAGGGCCATGCTGAATGGTAGGAATCACTGGAAACAGGAAAAAAAAGACACATTTAGTTCAATATGTTTTTTGGTCCTTTAGTTGTGTGTGTCTCAAAGTCATCTGGAGAAAGCCTAGGTAACCTAACATATAGCATTCAGTATGGATTTTCCACTTATTTTATTCTCCCCTTTCTTGTCCTTTCCCTCCTTCACTATCTGACTTGTTGTTTGTTACGACCCTGGGAATCTGCAGATAAAAAAATCAGCCCTTGGAAGCTTGGAGCATCTTCTTGGAAATGAAAAATGTGATTGAATTACACAACAAAATCACACACAGTGTATACAATACGAGACGGTATTGCATGGTGGTCTTCTATCTGCACTC
The DNA here is from genome assembly GCA_011952105.1 of Coreoperca whiteheadi. Taxonomy (NCBI): domain Eukaryota; kingdom Metazoa; phylum Chordata; class Actinopteri; order Centrarchiformes; family Sinipercidae; genus Coreoperca; species Coreoperca whiteheadi. The sequence continues at coordinate 9,256,978 of CM022489.1, read as the reverse complement.
TTTGCATTTACTTTGCATTATGTAGGCTGTTTGGAAAGTATTTCTCATAAGTTATGGAAAATTAATTATACAATGACCTGCATAGTGTAAATGTCCAGTGCTTTTTGTATGTACATCTGAAAAGGACTGATCTAATTTCAAGTACTGAGGGAGTGCTTTTACGTACATACTTCGGCCAATTCCTATTTAAGTTGGTAGAATCTGGCAATGATTGACTTTAGTATAAATGGAGAACACATTTTCCCCTCTCACTGTGCCCCAAGCTCTGCCATTACCCTCCGCTGCTCTTGGTTTTAATGCAACCTCAAAGATAATCCTATTCAAGAGCCTTCTGCAGTGTAAAGGAGACATTTAAGACTGGCAGTGGGACAGTGGAGGAGGTAACAGAATTAAATGGAAATAAAAGACAGAGGGGGAATTTCATAACTGATAAAACATGATTAGTAAGGGGTTATTAATGTGCATTATTACAATTATAACTTATTACAACAGTGTTTTTCTATATTTTCATTCATTATCTGTTTATACACCAGCATTCACTTATGGGTGCACGTATGAGGAGATAATTGTTATCACATACATTAATAAACACTTATATCTGCTTATAACTACATTGTATTGGGTTGTAAACCGTTCATTAAATGTTGATATACTGCTTGTAAATGCAAAATAGGGGGACTTAAAGTAAAGTGTTGCCATTTCAACAAGAGCGTTGACTTTGGATTTTCTGCTACTCCTTTTTAGGCACCTTGCCAACTGCTGGTACTTGGAATTGTGCAAGTCATTGACGCTCTTCTTGCTCTAATAGACAACTAACTACACATTTTCATTACTGCCCTGTACAGTCAGCAGACACATCACATTTCCCCAATTCTTGTTGCATGTACACGTTTGTCCTGGTGAGTGTGCTGATAGAACATGCACAATATGGGTCATGAACAATATGGGTCCAGCTAGTGCACAAAAAATCCACAAGGTACCTTTAAGATTAAACTACTGTGTTGTTCCTCGTGTGTGCATATGCATGTCTGTTTATAGTTGTTTTTTATGCATGCTTTTGTACACTACCATAAACGTTGACAGTGGTAGTATGGTTGGTGGCCCCAACAACGCTTTCAGCCAGACAGGTGTAGTCACCCGCATCGTCCAGCCGGACTCTATCAATGTGCAGACTGCCATCCCTCCTCACTGTCACATACTGGTCTGAGGTCACCTGAAAGATTTGTAGGTAAAATAGGTTCAAATGAAATCATGGTTATGGAACTCAGATGCAAAAGAAAGACATGGAAGACATCTAAAAGCTGTGAATTTCCTCTCTGTGTCCTCACCAAGCCGTAGTTGTGCAGCCACTGTCTCTCAGGCAGCGGATTCCCAGCCAGTAGCACACAGGGCAATGTCACCTGCTGGTCCTCGATCACACTGAGCACAGCTGGACTCATCGCAATGACAGGCGAGACTGCAGACACCATACAAACAATTACACAGGGTTTGTCAAATAATCAAGGAGGCTGAGAGGATGGCAGGAAAGTAGAGTCACATCAGCATGGAGCTGTAAAAATCCGAAGAAGCTGTTTAATACGAGTGAGATGAACAATATGTGGGTAGCAGCCTCTTCTGTGTATAGAGACCAAACATAGACAGGTCAAGTGTCTGAAAGCATACAGCCAAAGCAACCCAAACAATTACTGCAATCCAGGTCATCCTTAAAACATTTCACCTGTCAAAGAGACCCATAAAATTCAGAAAATATGACAAATGTTTAAAATTTGGTGTGTCAGAATGGACAAAAAAGTGTGGTTGTTTTTATTTTCTTAAATATTTAACACAAAATAATAACCTACCAATAAAAGGTCTTTACCAATGACAAAATTTAAAGAAAGCACATGAGCAAGTGTTTGTGTGTCCTGTATGATGAATAGGGAATTCTTGGTTGTTATAAACACATTAACAATACAGCATATACAGTATACATTTTTCACAGCTGCTAAAAGTACCAACACACCCCTTTCTTCCCTCACATATGCATACCTATACACAACACATACATAAACACACACACATACACACTTAATGTGACATGACATTTGTATAAATGGTTTGGCTGTGGTCACATGGGATAATGCTGATGTCATCTGTGGGGGTTGTGATGGACACCAGGGTGTCGTCAACCATCGTGACTGGCCCGGGAACACAACCTCACAAACACACATGCAAATACACATACATGCCATGGATATGCCAACTTCATTGCTCTCTACTTTCAATGTTGTGCAAAGAAGCTACTTTACATGTGCTTCTGCATTGTGTGTGTGTGTGTCTCATGAGAAAACGCTGTCAAGAGGGGAATGGGGCAGTGGGGCAGTAATATATGTCATCTGGGTTGGTCACTGGTTTCTACCTTTAGCCCACATATAAGAGCTACGTGTGTTTCCACTGTAGAGAAAACGGTGAAAAATAAACAGTGGTTAATGAGGCACATGTGTTCAAACACACCCACTGAAATGTGCTGATGAACTCACACTCACATGTAAAGACTGAAACAGAAACACTCAAACATCCACAAAGACATACAGACAGATGTACAGTGGGAACTCAAAGGACATGTATGTTGTTTTAGAAAATGTGCTGGACATGGAAAGTAGATATGATCTTTGATTAGACATACACATAAAAATGCATATTGAGTAAGGAATGTAAGCGTGTGTGACTCTGTGTATGCATTTTGTGCTCCTCATGTCTTTAAAGTGCATTGATTTTAAGTTAAAGAGACACTACTTTTTGATCTTAGAAGGAAAGACAGAAATAAATAGACAGAGAGTCAAAGAGGCGAGACTTGCAACAAGTGCTGCACTTACCCAGTCCAGTCAGAGTGATTCTGGCCTGGGTCTGGATCCTGCCAAAGTGGTTGTGAGCCTCACAAACATAAACTCCCTCATCCTCCACCCACAGATCTGAGAGAAAAAAGGATATTTTGGCGTAAACCTAGGGCATTTACATGTGCAATGTGTATGCACATGTCCCACTAAAAAACTCACTGGTGATATGTAGACCTCCCCTGCTCTCTGCGCGAGTGCCATGTGCATGAGGCCTGTTGGAAAGGGGAAGTCCATCCTCTCTCCTCCAGGTGACCTGTGGCTCGGGGTATCCCTGGGCAAGGCACGGCAGGGTCACATTGGAGCCAATGTCTACTGCCACATCTGATGGCTCTTGGGTGAACTTGGGTGCAGCTGGAGCGATCAGGGTTGAAGATGGCAAAGGTCAAAAAGTTTAATTGATACCCATCCATCTGTATTGCATTCTACAGACAATCAAGCTGTAAGCTCAGGTTGCTCACTGCTGATTTTAGGACCAGATTTACTGAATTGTTTAATATTAAATAAATAAATAAATAATTGACAACTGCTACCAGGATTAGCCTAGCTAGATAGCATGCCCAGCCTTGTAAGCTAAGGATTAAAAGCTGCAGATGTTAACTTACTGTGTCTGTGTACTATGTGTATTTACAGCAGCAACCTCTAGTTGGTTTATTAAGAATAGCTTTGACATTGTTGTAGCTCTATCTAACAGCAGCTAACTGGCAACAGTTGTTGACCTTGTTAGCTTAAGAAAGGCAAGGCGTGCGTGATTGGCTGAAAAGTGAGAGGACGGCGACAACACCACCGACATTATGAGAAAAAAAGTGTCTTTATGAAAAGCTGCATTATGAAAGAAAATTGCTATCAGGATAAATGCCAAAACAAAGTCAAATCAGGCTTTTGAAAAAAGGGCATTTTGAAATAAATTAAGTTAGATCCAATAAAATTCAGTTATTATAAATATGAATGATGAAATAACATTTCATAATAATGAGTTGAGCTTTAATAATGTCTTCAGTTATTTCAATTATTGTGTGTTTATTTATATATTTTACACAATTTATTCATAGGATTATATATTTCATAATGTCTTTTTGATTTATTTAATATTTAACATTTTGGGGTTCCAATATGTGTAGATTCAAGACTAAAAGTGTGTATTTGCACAACAACAGAAATATGTAAATGCGGTATTCACAACAGATTTACAGATCTCTGGGTATGCATTGTTCTGTGTTATACATGTCAGTCATTTGAAAATTGTGAGCATGTGCAAAAGCGTATCCATATGGACACACCCCTGTGTAACCTCGTTGAGGTGTAAACCAGACATGTTCTGTCCTTGGTCTGACAAAGGCATTGTTCATTAACAGCACCAAAGCAGCATTTGTATCATTATACACAGACATCACACACTATTATATGCTGTGAGCCCTAACAGCCATTTCATTGATAGTTTAGGGTTTAAGGCTCCAAATAAAGTGTTGCCTAAATTCACTCTCTGCTCCTACCTTTCTCCTTGCCACAGAGACATTTCACAATCATTTCAGCTCATTACAGTGTGTGCATTGTGTAAAGTATGTCTGGAGCTACAAATATTCTAGTGACACCTTTTTTAGTGAACATATGTATGTATCATTTATACACTGACATCAGAAGTAGATTTCACAGCTAAGACTGAGTTTGCTGACGGAATAAAGTCCCTACCAGAGTCTTAAAAGCTACAACAGAGAGCTGAAATCCCACTTGTCTCTCAGAGACAGTGTCATTTTTCCTGAGAAGCTAATACATGATACTGGAGGTTTTTTTGGCCATATTCTAGGTAGATAGGTACCATGTACTACTGGACTGGATGGGTAAGAACTAAGTAACCCATCATTTAACAGTCTCGGGTCATCTTGGTGGAAAAGGGGCTGCATATAAATGAAACAGCTACCTGTTGCAACCTTGCAACACAAGTAACAAGCAATGACTCCGTCAAATACCAAACTCCTGTCATATTGAATAATGTTGCAGTCTGCACATTCGCAGCTATGGTATGGCTACACAAGCAGAAATCTTCCTATTTATTCTGTTCTTCTTCTGGGCTCATTACACTGAGTAGTGCTTTTACATGGTAAACTAAACCTGGTGCCACTCTCACCTCCTACATCCAGAGAGATCTTTCCTGATGAGGTGCCAGCAGCATTGACGGCTACACAGGTGTAATCCCCAGCATCGACATTCTGGGTCTCCTTGATTGTCAGTGTACCTCCTAACGTGTCCACGTCCAAGAGAGATGATGAATGAAGCTGGACATCACCTAGCAATTAGAACAACAACAGTCGAGTGTGTGCAGCTTGGTTCTTAAAAAAACTTATTTTTGGGCTGTGTGAGCCAATAGTGGGATAAACTAAAAGCTACTCCATCATTCTGTGCAAAAACTGTTTCTGTTACTTTAGCTCCACACTGAGCTTTTAATATATTTTCATGGTTTTTGTTTGCTTGTTTTCTTCCAGAATGTGCAAATGTTCCTTCTGCTTCGAAGGTGTTACCTTTGTACCACCAGATCTCAGGCTGTGGGGTTCCAGACGCAGAACAGGCCATCACTGTTTTTGCTCCAATGCCAATGAGAATATCACTCAAAGCCACTGTCACCACAGGAGATTCTAGGGAAGCAGAATTGTTAAACAATAGACAGAACATCAGTATGATAGAGAGAGCAAATGAAAATGCAGTACATACTGTATGGATGTGCATATTGTAAATATCTGTATTATTTATTTCCATTTGACTGCATGTGGTCTGGGGCGGCCTCGCAGCAAGAAGGCTCTGGGTTCTAACTGGCCAAAACCTTTCTGTGTGGAGTGTGCATGTTCTCCCGGTGTCTGCGAGGGTTTCCTCACACTCCAAACAGCAGGTTAGGTTAACTGAGACATAGAGGTTAGCTTAATTGGTGACTCTAAAAATTGCCCATAGGTGTGAATGTGAGGGGTGAATGGTTGTCTGTCTCTATGTGTGAGCCCTGTGATTGACTAGCAACTTGTCCGGGGTATACCTCGCCTCTTGCCCAATGTCAGCTGGGAGTGGCTCCATCCCCACGCGACCCTATAAGTGGGTATAGCTGATGGATGGATGAATGCCATGTGCTCTGTGGCACTCACCAATGTAAGTGAGGATGGAGGTCATTGTGTCAGTTCCAGCCTGGTTGCTGGCCAGGCAGCCATACACGCCTCCTTCTTTTTTCTTTATGTTCCTTATAACCAGTGTGCCATCAGAAGTCATCCTGTGTCTGAACATTCAAGACACAAAATTCACTATTTTCATGGAATTTCAGCATGATCAAAAAGTGCTCATGGGAGTGTGACTAAGAGTAGAAGAAAAACTAGTGATTCTGATTGACTGATTGATTGATATCATAAAACACAAACAACAGCACATTTACAGTATTTTTCAGAATCCAGCAGTTAAACAGTTTGGACATGTGTGAGGTTTATAGCACTACAAATCAACCTATAAACATAGCACTCAACCAGCATAGGAAACCATTATTTAGGTCTATTAAAACTGTCAAATGTCCAAACTATAAAATTACGATACATAAATAACCTCAAATCTATTCATGTGAAAGGAGATGAATTCACCTGCTGGTTGCCATGATGAACATGTCATTGTGGGTCCAGACCAGACGAGATGGAGGGTAGCCGCTGGCCAAGCATCTGATCCTCACTTCGTCTCCTGTTGTAAAGGTTTGATTCCGAGGCTCTATTGAAACCCTGGGCACCTCTAGAGGTACAGAGAAGTGATTAAAAAAACTAATTTGCCAAATCAATACAAAAATAAATATTCCATCTATTTCAGTCACTCAATTCACTTAATTTATTTTAATGATTGCATTGGATAAATTCAATCAACCAGTCAATGATCTACCTTTGAAAGAGTCAAGTTAAGAAGTTCTGAAAGTAAAAATCTAAGTTACAGTTTAAAATTTTATAAAGTTGATTTGGCTCTTCTTTTCTTTGACAGTGTTCAGTTAAATATTTTTTCCATCATTATGGAAATGAGTGTATTTGGCTTTGAGAAACGTCAGATAAAAATCTTGATACATATTAGTACACCTAAGGTGATATTGTTGGACCTTTACATGCAAGTATGGAACTTCATCCATTAGCCTGATTGGATTTAGGCTCAGCCACAAGATGTAACAGAGCATAGAGTTTTATTGTCACTGTAGCAGTAAGAGTGATGGCTGTTACAACAACTAATAATGTTTCACAGCATATCTTTCACCATCATTTCCTCTTTTTTTGGTAAAACAGGGAGGAATATTGAATCCAGACTGTGGAATCTGAAAATTGATTCATGATGTGTAACTCAACCCTTCAAGGGCGTGTTTTCCCTATTCTATTCCCACTGCTGGGATCATCTCCAGAGTCTCTGACCTTTCCATCGTGTAGAAACCGTGTGAGAACTACTTGTCACAAGAGAGAGTTTGAGCACTTCCAAAACAACAAAATTCCAATTTGTTTCTACTTAAGATGCCAGAGAGGGATTTCTTTTGAGGTATTTATTTTGACCTATGACCAGAGGGAAGACGGTTAGGCGAACTCGTTATTCCTTGCATGCCATCTATAAACCAAAATATGTATTTGGGTTGGCTGAGGGTAAACGCTGGGGCAATAGAAGTCCAGTAGGCCCAAGTTCAAAAGGTTGAATAGACACACATAAATACAGGAGGTGTGAAGGGATGTATAGATGTTTGTACTGATGCTTCAATTTTATCACCACCACGTTTTGAAAGGAATACAGCGCATTTACCAGATGCTGACAATAAATTTACAGGCAATACTTTTAATATATTACAACCTTGACTTGAAACAACTTGAAATACCTCAACTTACTGTATTGATCTTAATTGTGGTACCTAAGGCTGTACTGCGCTGACTGTACGACCCAGATAAGGTTAAAAAGTAAGGGCATCAGAACAACTGTAGGTCCCCTTTCTGTGTTTACAGCTAAGCCAGGCTTTCTCCTCACGTGCTTCTTCCAATCGCGAGGTCATCCTGCCCTGAGGGGGGCAGGGACACCTCTGAATTCAGGAACAAGGAGGTTCCTGAGCGGGAAGATGCATTCTTCTACCCTGACTCAGCAGCAGCCTAAATGTGTCAGGAAGATGGGTGACTTTAGCACTCCCTTCATCACCTGCTCCATCTTTCCCTCTTTCGTTCTCCCTCGCTCATCTGCATTCACTCCCACTCACAATGCATCCTCCTCCTGTTCCAACTTCCCCTCTTCTCCCACTCTTCCTCTCTCCCTTCTTCCCTTAATCAGACTACATCCACATTAAGCTAGCTAATGTTGCTGTTTACGTGTGTCAACAATGTGCATCCACAATGGTGCTTTCATGTTGTTTTCCTAAAGATTTCCTTCCACACTAAGAGAGCAGGAAAACAGCTTCAACAGCTTACTTTTTAATCACCTTACATTTGCACTACTCCCATTAGCATATACTCTATCATAGCGACAGCTCTCTAGTAGTACTGGTGGCTAGACTATCACTTCACTGCTGTTTTTAATCCTTATATTCTTCATTTATTCTTTTATTCATCATATAAGCTACTGGATGCCTAGATTTCCATCGGGATCAATAAAGTATCTTTCTTTCTATCTACACATCTATACTTCTTCATCCTACTTGGTTGGACCAAACAACAAAACTATGCATCATATCTAACACTGGGTAGGGAGTGTTATGTCACAGCTGGTACAATCTATTTTCTTTCCTCTCCTGCTCTCAAACAAATGCACAATTTATTTTACACCCTCTATTTCTGTTCTCCAAAGTGACTGAACAAGCAGAAAATAGTGGTTTGATTGCTGCTATAAATGTTTAACCCCGCAATAAAGCGCTGCTGTCCTGAGACATCGATCAGATCACTATTTGATGATTGCAAAGTTGTCTGACTAAATACACATAAATACAGCTTGCAGATTAGAGTGGATTAAATCCAAACGGGAACAAATGCATTTTCAAATTTAGTTGTTTTAGTGTGGACATGAACTCAGCTCCACTGTATTCTCTGTCCAAGTGTTGTAAGATGTCAGCAGACTGGACTCACTTCAAAATGAGACAAAGAAGTAGGATGGGACTGACCAGGTGGTAATTAGGAAACCCCCAGGGCTTGCTGACAGTGGTTTTAGAGAGAAAAAACGATGAAGAAAAAAAACACATGGAGACGCAGAAGAAATTGGATAAAGATAAAAATAACAAAGACAGTTGTGACAGCATGAAAAATGACATACAGGTGGAAGAAATGTAAAAGAGAAAAATATCCAGTCTAACCAGGGATAATGGTTTAGGTTCAACTGTGCAATTTATCACTCAGTGAGATGAGCCAAATGACAGAGTTCCCCCCCAAACCTGTCTGCAGCACTCGTATTAAACCTGCAACTTTTCAAATCGTGTCATTGAGGTTTACCTTGCAAAGACAACTGTTCACTCCAAGTTAACATCACAGTGAACTTTTCAAAAATTCTAATTTAAGTCAAGAAAAAAAGTCAACTGAACGAGAAGTGGAACAATCACTGTTTTATTTTAAAAGAGAAAGAATAAAATGTTTTTGCTCCAAAGCATCAAGACCTAGCAGGACGCATACAAGGAGGAATTAAGGCTACAGTAAGCAGCATATGGCCTTTGAATTAACTTCTTCTGGGGTTGATGGTTGTATAACAAAGTAAATACAGGATGTTCATTTTGACGGATTGGATTGTGTAAAACTAAATTCTTTGCTGCTCTCTCTTGCTTTCTCTCAACTCTCTATACCTCCTGGATTCTCCTCAATGGGTTCTGGCTGAAATCATCTGCTAATGACAGGTTTTAATGGCTGTATTACATAGCCATTTCCTGGCCAGGCGCAGGCCGACGGTCTGTGGTGCTGGCCAGATAGCCAGCAATACTCTCTTCCATCTGTACAAAAAAGTGTTCCTGATTCAGTGATTCAGTGAAGTGTTAGTAACAGGACCGTGACAGCTGTCCAGAGATGGAAAACTCTACTTTAGCGCTGCCTGAGAGTCAGGCATAAATAATTTTCACACGTCCCATAAAGCATTAGGGTGAATTATAGGGAGCTCGGGAGGGAAGAAGGGCGGGGGCACTTGGGAGACGATCATGTATTTGGGAAGGAGGTTGTTTGCCAAGAGTCTTACTCCCGCGTAAATCAAGCGGAAGAAACATTCACACATACCAAAGACAAAGTCTCATAAACACATGCAAGCACACACACATACGCCACCAATAAAATTAAAGTTAAACTGTAGCCTGGTAGCCCCAGGTTTTGGAGACAGATGTGTGCTACTACGTATTTGAACACAGGCAACAGCTTTCCAGTGTCACATCTCACACATTTCTGATCTCACACCACAAAAAGGTATTTAAACACACTCCTCACCCTGCACAGTCAGGTAGATTCGCTCTGCCATCACCCCTCCTTCGTTTATAGCGATGCACTCATACCAGCCTGAGTGATCTGGGGTCACAGGGGATACCTGAAGCGAGAGGTTGGATAAGACATCCACCTGTGGGTCCAGACGGGCATCGTGACCTCCTCTCAGCCAGGTGAGGTTGAAGTTGACCGTGCTGACAACATGGCAGGTGAGGACAGCACGAGAACCAGGAGACACGGTTACATTACCCTCGACTGTGATGGCTGGAGGCGGCTCTGCAGGATGAGGGCATAATGTTGTTGGCAGCTGCCAGGAACTTTACATCAATAAGAAAGCTAAACAAGAATTTTGAGCAAGTGGTTACTTTCTTGCTGACACTTAAATATGTGGCGAATTGTTGTATTTCCCAGTCATGGGAAGTCGATAGTCTTTATTTCTTTACCCTAAATGTATCTAGGTAGAAAAGTCTCTACTCTCTCAGTTTAGAACACTTTGCAAGGTAAATTTGAGGGGTTGGGAGATGATGGGTGGGGGGGTGGACGGGACGGGACATTTTTGCTACCCAAATTATTTAAATTTTTTTCTCACTTTCTCTTTAATTGTATTGTGAACTGCTCACAATTCATGGACATATTTAACTTGTGACAAAGGGTCACAATGCTTCACTTTAAAGTGTCAGCATTTTATTGTATTTTTTTTCTATTATTTTAATGAACGTTGTCATTTGAAGCCAGGTAATGCATACTCTAGTATAAATATAATTACCACTAGACCAAATGCCCACCAGCCTCATCTGAAAAAAAGACCTACCGGCTCAGTCATGAACAACCTTGTCTGCATCAAAGCACAACCTACTGAAATTACTAATAGCTGACGATGTCTCCGAGGTTATCTCTGATTTGGCTTGGAGACTACAGATTTATAATAGAAACCCTGCATTACAAACTGGAGATGTTGAGGTTATAAACTGTGGGTGTTTACCAGGCTGAAAGATGCTTTCTAACCCTAATATATTACACTGCTGTCACCTAAAGTGTGTGTTTGGATGTATGTGTTTCTTAGCTTTGTATACAGGTATTCCATATAGCTGTGTGCAAAAGAAATTTTACTTTTGCAACACCCCCTATTAGAATGATGTTCATCATTCGTCCTTTTCCTTTAGCTTATTTCTCTCTCTCTTTTACTATATCTGTCTTTTCTCTCGTCACCTTGTCAAAAACACTCTTCCCTTGAGCCTAAGTGTGTCGTCAATCATTGTTTTCAGGGGTGAGCCAGAGCTAAGCAGGGAAAAGGGGAAGAGAGGGGAAAGGGAGAGAAAGAGAAGATGAGGGCGAGAAGAGGTAGCAGAGGCTTTGGCTCTGATAGAAGTTGGATGCTTGGGATTTCACCACAGATCCTTGGGATTAGGCATACATTTGGCAGCAGAGTGAGAATTGTGTGTGTTTATGTGTGTACAAGTGTAAAATGCACAGGCCAGCCATCCTGGTAAGCATATGACTGGCTAAGTAACAAAGGTTGGACTTGTGGCTGAGGAGGATTCATTTCACCTAATTTTAGAGATGTCATAAGAGGTAAAAGTTGGATAAACAAAGTCCCCTCTGCATCTTTGGACTGTGAACATTGTGGGTGAGTTAGAGTAATGAGTTACACTCATACATTACACAGATCCCTGCCTGGCTCCCTTTCTCCTTCTTCTGTTTCACAAAGCGTCTTTCAACTACCTCTCACTCTTTTTCTCTGCACTCCACCTTCTTCCTTTCTGCTTGACATTCATCATGTTGATGAGGCTCCAGTGAATTTCACAAAGCAGGACGTTTTATGGAAAGCAACATTTGGACAAGGAGACCTTTGCTGACTGCATTTGGACTCATGTGGTTTCAGCTCTGGTGTCTCATAATGGAAAGGATTCAGAATGAAAAATAAATGCGCTACAGAGGATTGTGGAATAGGCAAAAATGGATACTTGTTTTGGCTTAATGACTTAAGGTATAAATCATTATATGATCCCATTGGTTTAGTCTCTGTTCAAAGCTTTGACATTATGATGTTAACAAAATCATCATCCAAATAATTTATTACTTAGATTATCAATTTCTCTGTGATATCGTAAATTTTTATGCATTTATTATTGTGGTGACCAGTGAGTATTTGTGTTCAAGCTCTGCTGTTGTATTTAAAAATTGCGCCCCTGAGTCACAGTATAGCCACCTAAACTATCACTATACTGTTTTGTCTTGGTGCACAGCCTGGAACTTATTTACAACTTTATGTGTTTCTCATCTTACGTCGTATTTACAGTCCATTGCTCTACAAATCAGGCACACAAACCATACCATAAACCACATGACATGAGTGACTACAACATCACATAATGGGTCAAATTTTCGATAGAGCAACATTAATTCTGCCATCATGCATGATGAACCCTATAAAATTCAACCCAAATTGACTGGTACATGGATTCCAACCAAATGTCCATAAGTAGTGTAAGTGTATGAGTTTGTGTGGGTAAGCATGTGTGTAAACCAACTGAGCATGACATAAACTTCATCTTGCTGCACCATTTCGCTATACAGTATGTGTGTGTCCTGATTTTTTCTCAAAGGTGAACACAGGACAAGGAATTTACAGAGCAGATATGTATGTTATAGCATACAAAAAAATGCAATTTAATTTCAGTTGGACTTTAAATTGCTCATTGGCCTGCAAGTAGATTTACCATACACCAATTTCACTTGCTGACAGTCTAATGCCTGCCAGCCCCTAAGCATAGTCCTGGCTCATTACACGTAGTGAAGGAGGGTAGCTCACCATACACTGTTAATTAACAGAAACTACAGTATTTCATTTCATTGACAAAGGTCAACACTGCTGTCTGTATTAATAATTGTTGTAATTTAAGTAAATCACCATATAAGTTGAATAATTGCCTGTTAACATCCTGTGACAGGGTGAATGAGTCTTGGTATGTGTGCTTACCTGATACATCCAGGAAGGTGCGAGCTCTTCCTGTGCCAGCGCTGCTGACAGCAATACACTCGTAGTAGTCCTCATCCTTCAGAGTTACCTGGGCTATTTCCCATGATGCATTGTCGGACTCACTAGAATCAAAAGGAAGAACATTCAATACGTTTATCTTCACTATTTTTTTTAGATTAAGGCTGAATCCATTCAATCTGCTACTAACTCATCTTTTGATCTGATGAAAATCCACTCAACTTCAGTCACATGGGAGTGTGATGGAAACACAAGATGGGAGTTTTAACTTCCTCCAACAGAGTTGGAAGAAGTACGTGGTTTTGATGCATTCTGTTTGTATTACTGCCTGCTGAAAGGGATATCTCTCAGAAGCTATCAATAGATTTGCATGAAATGTGGAACCATTAGTCACTGATCAAAGGTATAATTGGTGGGCTTTCTCAGCATGTAATGATTGACCAGTGTATCGTATCATGATGTGTTTCTATTGGCTGAGGGAAGAGTGGGCAAACCCTACATCATCGGCCCAATTCAATAACATAGTGCATCTGTGGAGCTCCTTCCAGTTTGAACATGATCACATTGCATGATTTTCCAAAAGCTAAAAACCCCTAAAGCTGTACATGTTGCTGAAATAACCTTTTTAAATGCTTAAAAGGTGGCTAGGACATATGTATCCCATGTCACAGTTTAGGTACTGTCATAAAAATGTGTTAATCTCCTAACTTTAAACAGTTTGGAAATGGGATATGGATAAAATGACCATATGGTGGAAATGCATCATGTGGAACTGCCATACATTGACAATTAAAGAAGGTGTTGTATGCTGTACAGAATGTAAACAAACTTGAGGAAAAATGTGTGATTTGTGATGTTGGGCTATATAACAATCCCTGAACTGATACACATAGTCCTCCCCAGCCCTGCTCACCTGAAGAGTTGGTCCACCCCAAGTCGCCTCCCATCCCTGCTGAAGCGCAGAGTGAAGGGGATCAGGCTTTCTACGTGGCAGCTGACAGCCCCTCTCTGGAGGTAGTAACCATGAGTTTTGGCTGGCATCAGCACCTTAGGGGCATCTAAAAGAATGATAAAAGAAATCAGCAAACAAAGTTAATCACTCAGGCAGGTAATCAATCAAATTACTAACCAATCTCTCACATCGTCATCTAAATATGGGTGACAACCTGCCTCACTGACCAGGTTTAATGCTGGAGAAGGAAACGCTGGAGACTCTCTGGAACGGGAAACTGTCCAAGTCATATCCTGTCACTCGCAGGAAGAAGGCCTCGTTGGGTGTAATAAACTCTGTAATGTTCCAGAGGCCGTATGGCTGGCGCTCAGGGTAGTAGCGGATTGGCAAAGTTTTGATCACTTCACCCGTGATTGACAGGAGCTCTAGCCTGTCAGCCAGAGCAGGAGGTGAAAGCCCGGTGGTGTTCAGAAGGATGTGGGTGGGAATACCTGGAAAGTTGGTATAACATGTACTGTATACTTTTACGTCCCAAAGATAAAATATGTAAGTGACACAACAGTTGTGTTTCTTTCTTTTTTTTTATTGTTTTTACAATTTGGTAAGGTTGACCTCACTGACCTTGAACTGGCCTACTGGAGGTCTTTTTGAAGTCCAGGGTGGGCTTTCTGGAAAACCCGGCTCGGAAGTCAATGGTGCTGAGACCTGAGATACGAACCGAGTGCCTTCCTTCACTGGAGGTCTGTATCAAAGTAAGGGGGCATGTAGATTTACAGATGTATGTCCAGGACTCGGGTTGTATGTCTGGTTAATGTGACTTAATGTGTGCAGTACTGGTTTGTACAACCGTGTTTCTAGCTTTATCTTCATGATAAGGTTTTTTCTTAATGTGCTGTACAGGATAAGTATCTATAAAACATGCACTTTTTACATTCACATTTAAATTTTTTTTAACTGTTGTTTGATAAGCAGTATTAGATGTTTGGTCCAAACTGATTTGGTCAGAAACCCTGGTGATAACTTTTATAGAACTCAAGAAAACAAAAGAAAGAAGACGTGTTGCATCAAAGGCAGTACTGAGTTGTTTAAATGACAGGCACAGCAATGGGACTGTTGTGTAACAGCCTTTTGTGTGCCAACCATCCCTGCATGTATAGACAAGCAACTCTAAGTAAGTCAAGGCTTACTGTTGAATATCTTATACCCGAGCTTATAAAACATCCACAATTCAGAGATGACCAATTCAGTGTGACATTCACACTTTAATTAAAGAAACACAACTACTATAATCAAAGACTTGCTAATGGCTCATGTAGTCTTCATCATGTCGAGGTCTTTTGAAGTTTTTCAAAAATAGAGACAGTAATTACAATGAAATATAGGTTGGTGAGAGGTGGAAACTCCTCACCTTAGGTAAAACACCTTGGAGGTGTCACAGACATTGACTCACAATGCAGAGTGAGGCATGCAACCCTAAACTGCAATTTTGCAATTGCATGAAATGAAAGAGAATTTGTGGATTTTACAATTACTGAGTTCTACCTGACATAAACTTAAATTCCCTGTGAAAAGAAAACAAAGGGATAGTGCAGTGTATATAGTCAGATAGATGACAAAGCTAGAGGTGAAATTGCTCAAACAATTAGGCAACTGCAGGACAAAGGGGATCCAGCACAGCCTTAAATGCTAATGCCTGCCATCATGAAAAACAATACATGCTGTGGTCATCAAACCTGCCCTAATTGCCGCCATGGAATTATCCCGGGACTTTAGTTGGTTGTAAATTAGGTTGTAATTAGGGGAGAGGTCCTTTAAAGGCCATGAGTCCCTGTCATTAAAGCTACCCGTTTCCCAATTTCACACCCACCCGGACAGATTGACCAGCACAGGTCTTGGATACACCCTCACTCAACTTAATCAGCTAATGTGGCTGGAGTGGGATAACTGACACAGATTTTTACACCTAAGTCCTCAAGATGTGACTCTTTAGATAACATGCAAAGAGAAAACCCTTTACGTTCTCACTGTTAATGGTTTGGTTTGCTAGAAAACTGACCTAGACACACTATTATGAATCATGAAGTGACATTAACTTATGACTTGAGCATAGGCTTTGCTCCAAACCTTTGTTAACGCTCAAAACTCAGTTGTCTGAGATTATTTAAAGGTAACATTGAATCACATTTTATTGCATGTTCTTTTATCTATTATGCAAAGCACTTTCAATTGCCTTTGTGTTGGAAATGTCCATTCATCCATCTCAATATATCAATAAATCTGAGGTGGTGTAAAGCTGTATAGCTTCACTTTGAATGTAGATTGCTATGACATATTTTCTACACATTTTGTGAAAAAAGAACAAATCATTAAAACCCACATTTGCAAAAAATGGGTTTAAGCATCACGCAACACGAGGGAACATGATGGAATGAACTTGAAGATGCTGTGTAACGGTCATAAACGTTTAGTCTTTGTTTTCTCTGCATTTGGCAGAAGAAAAGCGCATCAATAAATATCACAAGACAAAATTACTGTTCTGGTTCTTCTCCTCCATTATTTAAATGATTTGATGTATTTTGTGTTCAGCAGGATACTTGGCTGCTGTCTACACACCAGAAAGAACAGAGGAAGAGAGAGGAGCAGACTCGAAAAGAGAAAAAAGCAGACACAAAGAAGAAGAGTAGGGCAGGTCACTGGCACTGTTCTTTCCTTTGAGCTGTTTGCATGCGTTTAAAATTACAGCCTTTCTGAACTATTATCATGGGCTATAAAATTCAGTATGAAGCTTAAATGCACTCATCAATGCTGAGGTCACTCAGATGAGGTCATTCAGCATTGATGAGTCTCACCTGGATGACTCGCAGTAGAGCACATATTTAAACATGTACACACACCCACACACACACACACACACACACAATGTGAAAGGAAAGCACTGCACAATACATACAGTTATTCTTACAATGCAAGCAAGCCGACTAAAATCATTAGATTATAGAGTGTGCGGTTGACAGAAATTATAGTCCCACAAAGCACAGATGGAGGAGCTGCTCACTACTAATGAAGATTCTTTTTAATTTTGACAGAGGTACAATGGCGCCAGTGACACCTTGGCCAAGGATAACAAGCAATCAATTTTTGGGAAAGTATTGTAGCTTGCTGTGTGACAAGTTTTCACATTTGAAATCTGTCTGTGCACACCTGTTATCATTTCCTATTAGTGCAAAACCGAAAATTGCATTATTTCTTCTATATTTATCGCCAATACAGTTTTTAAAAATGGCTTAGTAATAGTAGAAGAATATCCGATGCATTTATCTCAAAGTCAGTGTAAGGTAACAATATGTGTGTGTGTGTGGGGGTGAGCCCACCTTCTACACCCCACCACAACATCCAATTAAAGACAGATTAAAAAGGATCAGATTCCTTTTCACACACAATCTATGGCCTGGGTCTTACGCTGGGGTGTCACAGGCCATTAGCCTTACTGAAATCCAGCATGGCAGAACAGTGAAATCCCCCTAAGGTATTTATCCACATTTCTTTCGATGTCCTGGGAAACATGGCTACAAATGAGAAGGAGATATCTTTAGTCTGCAAGCCAGATAAAGTGATGTGGGGGACTGAGGTTGGAAGAGTCAGTGTCCAAAAGTATAAATAGGAAAAACAAGATGTATTGGGATGTACAAAGTGAGAGAACAGAAGATCCTTCTGTGCTTCTCTGAGGGAGAGAATTAGAGGAGTAATTGTGTTGGGAGGATGATTGATGAGGAAACTGAAAAGAAGATAAGTGACAGCAAGAGATTCAGGAGGAAAGATGAGCAGAGCGGAATGCAAATGCAGGACAGAAATAATACAAGAGGATGCCATTTCTCTTTTTTTATGTCTGATATCGCTCATCACTTCTATGAACACCGTCCCTGGAACAGGTCATCGTATTAACTGGCTGAAGTCTGAAAGCAAAGACCTTAATCAATGCCTTTTGATAAAGAAAAAAATGTGTTTTGAAGCTGAAAATGTGACATAAACAATCAGTCAAATTTTGTAAAAGGTCTGCCAGAGGTAACGCAAGATATTGGGGAGTGTTTTTTAGTCTCTATCACACAGGAGGAAAAAGACAGCCAGCAACGCTACAGTTAGAGATGTTGAGCTCCTGCCAATTTTTCTGTGTGAACAGAGAAAGGGCTCCTTACTCTGGTGTTTAGTGACAGACCACAGCATGAGATTAACCTGTGGGTAAAATGCAGACACAGCTGGAAAGGCCTTGTTTCATATTATACAGTAAATCAATCTCAGTCCAAAAACAAAAAAGCATTACTAGTTGAATGTATTTTTGAGATAACTCTACATCTGGACGAACGACTGCGTGCGATTTAAATGTTGAATGCTATGGTTCTCCCATAATGACCCATAATGTAATTACTCCCTACTGAGAGGGGATTAGAAAGACATTAACAGGCATGACAAGAAGAGGCACTATAGTCCTATTCAGGGATGTGTCATGGATTTGCAAGTGATGAAAACCAAATGCCATATGTTGTTCAAGAATAAAAAGCATAGAAAGACCAGTCCTTAAGAGAGCCTACAGTAAATATGCTAAAAACTTAGCAAATATGCATCTTCATCTGCTCACAATTGCACTTTTCTTTGAGAGGAAACACACAGATGACAGTGTTTTTCATCCAATCTCTTCCCCTGTAAATCAAATGGGAGCTAACACATTACACAGCTATGCAGGGATGAGGGAAAGTGTCCCAGCAGGAGTCTACAGAGAATACAGGGGCCATCAAGGCCCTTCGGCAAATCACTCAGGTAAAAATGTTTGTCATTTCCCAACATCTGGCATTGACACTGCGGGCAGTCAAATGTGTGACCCTTTTAGCATTACCTCGACAGGAGGGTGCCAACAGTTTCAATTCTGCACCACGGTGCCTCAACAGCAACGGTGCCCCAAACAAATATGTAGTAGGTTGTGTTGACAGCAGTGGCCTTGAACATACATTATCTTCTTCTAGTAGGACTGCCTTAAAAATCATCTCAGTGCTCAAATGTGTCTTTCTGATCATGTTTTTTTTTTGCTCAGTGATGCTTACACCAGACATCATGCATGTTAAATTGATTACATATCTCTGTATCCAAACATGCTGATATATTACTGCAGTAATTAAACTTAAGAACCCTTCCTCAAGGGCATAGCTCCCTCCTGGGGTGCGAGTTTCAACCTCATTCCAAGGTTATAATACTGAACTATTTGCGGTAAGTTGTTTTAAAAGACAGCTCAGCTCTGGGAATTGTTAGGGGAAGCCTGTAACTTTACACAGGAACTAGAAGAGTGCATTCAGTAGAGTGCAGATCTCCGCCAGGCCTGGTATCACCAAATGGCTTATGAATAACACACCAATGTCTTAAGTCATTTCACGTGTTATCACAATGCCTTTTTTGCTTTTCACATGTTATTTCACACCATTTAGTCTCTACTGACTGAAGTGTCAAAAGCTGTGAATAACCGCAACCACGAGAGGTCCTTGAGCATACAGTCATAAATGTGCACAGAGATGATTAGGCTGATGGGTCCAGTCATAAGCGAGATTAGCTGTGGACAGATACACACACGCACACACACACGACCAAATGCATGATGAATTGTTTACCTTGATAGACCAAATCCCAGGCTGTGGGTCCTTGATGTTGACAACTTTGGCAGAGTTGGGAATGTGCAGGAGCTCAGTCAGGCCATCACTCTTCCCCACGAGCTTCCCTGGAGGCCAAAAATGAACACAGAGACAATTATTCACCTTTTCTGCAGCTTTGACCGATACAAATTCATTCTTAATACTTAAGTGCTGCAAGTTTCATATAAAATATTGTAGTTAGTTGTCAAAATATAAAGATGCAGGATACGGTCTAGTCCAGTCCAATGACAGACCCAGGAATAATCAGAAATGTAATTTTTTTCACAGTGAAATGTTCTGTATTATAGTATTAATACAGAATATTTACGGTAATTACTGTAATGCTGAGTCAGCAATGTTTAGTGGTCTTTCCTTTCACATGTGAAAAATGGCCTACAGTGACTGGACAAACTAAAATGAAAGGACTACTTCCTTCATGTCAGTTATGTGTCACAGAGAGTACTTTCTCAATCATATATGTGGCAAAAACACCTAATATTCCTGGACAGCTAACATAACTCATACATACATAACATTCAAGATATCAGTATAACCAATAAACGTACAATAAATATACAGGTTTTTGGTTAGTTTATATAGATGAACGACAAATTTAAAGAAAAGCCAACATACAACACCAATCCTGTTTATGTTTGGTAACACTTATCATACCCTGGGGGTTTTTTATCTCAATGTCAGGTGCTGGGCCACTGAGGGCCACAGTGACTTCCTTGAGGCTGGGGTCAAAGGGCATCTGCCAAGTGTTGCTGACCCCACTGAAGTGATCAGTGGACAGCAGGTGGACCTTCGATGACTGCACCGTCTCCTCCACCCATTTCAGAACCTACAGCGATGGGAAGGAAATGTGAAGAATGCAGGAATTAGACATAATTTATATTGTGGGAAATGTACTAAAGGTATAGAAACTAGATATTGTATTTTAAGACCTCAATGTTTAAAAAATGAAAATAACATTGTTAAAGGAAGCTATTCATTTTCAAACATGAATAATCTACCAACACACACACACGTACCCCCTCAGCTGCATTTAAGGCCATCTCCGCAACATGTGCAAAGCTTTTATCAGGACGATTTGCACATTACCCCGTGTCCACATGTAGAACTCAAAAGCTACTGTGTGAGACCCATACCCAGATGCCATTTAACTCATAATATGTGCATTTCAAAAGGTCTCAGGGTAAAGCTGGGTGAACGGAGAAAAAATTATGATTTTAGTCAAATGTACTGAAAGGCAGAAATGGGAGTATTACTAAAAAGAGGGACAATGAGCAAAGGACTCTCATGCAGTCCTAACAGAAAATTGTTCAAAATCGAGAATCCATTCCTTATCTTACAGTAATAAAACAGCAACAGTATTCAAACTTCATGCTTTGACTCACTGCCCAGTCTAAGACTGTTGATTTACATTTCTTGGAAAGTTTAAAAAGAGCCACGCTATGCATCAATCAATGAAATGTTTCCTGCACATTTGATCTGGAGTCCAGACTTGAACATGGGCACAGCAAAAGACACGAGAGAAGCTCTAAAACCTTCCAGTGCCATTTAATTTACACAGTTCAGGGGTAGAACCCAGGCCAAGATGAAATGATATGAATACTGTGACCAAAGCACATCATTTGAAATCAAAAAGTTTTCCTTCTGACTGAAAACCTTCACTTGCAAAGAAGCAAAGAGAACAGAAGTACAGCTCCAAATAGCCGTTCAGTGATGCTCTTACCTCATTGACTTGTTTCTTGTCTAGATGGAAGACCTGCCCAGAGCTGGTGGAGGCGATCTCCTCGTAAGCCTTGTAGCCAATGTGAGTCCTATCATCGCAGTCCCCTGTCAGCACAAACACCACCTACACGCAGACAGATGCATGTATAAAAATGTGATCTCTTTACCTCTAAACCTGTATACAATAGACTATATATTGCAGTAATATCCAAACCTGTGACTGTTTCTGCTGAATGAGCTGCAGGACTTCATGGGTCAGCTTGTAATCTTTGGAACGGGCATCTGTGAAGACGTAAATAAAGGATCCCGGCAAGGAGATCTCCAAGGCAATCTTAATGGCACCAATGCTCATCTCCGGACAGTCCCCACCTCCCTGAGAAAGAGCCACCAACACAGTTCTCTGATTTGTCCATAAAATATATTTTCAGTTACAGAATGCGGCCTAAGGTGATACATTACTCTAATTCAATCCAATACAACAGCCCTGCTATAACATCTATCTTTACGAAGCTCATGATATTCAGTTTTTGGTGACAGTGTCGGAAATGTGTACATTCAGTTATATGTTTATCATTGCTGTCATAGTTAAATGTGGTGTTGTGCTGGACTACATTATGTTGAGAGGTGTTTCTATTTTTTTGTCCTTGCCATACATGAGGGGGGCAGAATATTAGAAACACCTCTGAATATAATGCAGTCCAGCTCAACACCGGCTAAAACATATAATTGAATTAACACTTTTATGACAATATCAACAAAAATGTAACATTAGAGGCATCAAACAAGTTGATTTTAATGGCAGAACAGTTTCAACCAGTTTCTACCTGTTGAATAAAATTGCATTTGAGTGAATGCTTGGTATATTAGCAGCACCAACATTGTCTTGAAAAAGATTAAACGTCTAGCATTAAAAATACAACATCCAGGAGACTGTCAATATCTAATGGACTTTGTAGCCATTGTATGTTTTGCAGCGCATTTGTGTCTTTGCAGCATGTTTTTTTTTTCTAAATGCTGCTCATGTGTTGTCAAGTTGATGAAGATGTTTTCTTAATTTGCTTGTGTTTTGTCTATTTGCATGTGTTTTTTTAAGTGGCAGCGCGATTGCCCTTGTCGTCCACCGTACAAGGGGGTGCAAAAACAATCTTGCTCCAACCATACTGACAGGAGCAACAAACAAAGTTAAAAAATGTGTGACAGTATGTGTGAATGCGAGTGTTCAATCTGTCTCTGTCATCCACTCTTTCTCTTGTTAATGGGGTCAAAGACAAATTTCCTCTGTAGCATTTCAACAGACATATTTCTGTCTGTCTGAGGGGTTCAATAGCTTGCTAGGGTGCATGACCCCCAAGAGTAACATCTGGAATGGAGTGACCCATGATTTTAGGCTGTGGAGGGGGGGGTGAAGGTGAAGACAGGAATCCTCTGTCTCCCCTGAACTCCAACATCTCCCTTCTGGCCAAAAATCCACTCCCCCATTCCCAGATTGCCCCCTGCACAAAAGTGAGATAACCCCTCAGAGCACTTTTGTTCCTGTGGCTTAAAAACTTCAAGTGTTGCCTAACATCTTCACAATGAAACATAATGTTCATGTCAGAAGGATTTCAAGAAAAATGTCATTTCCAAAGACTATCTTTTCCATGCACTCTGGCCAAAACCTCTTCAGGGGCTGTGCAGGTGAAGAGGTGAGGGGAGGAAAAATGGACTCAGGAATGAAGCAGTAAGTGAGGGAAAACTGGAGCGCTTCCATGCTACACACAACACGCTCGCACACCAGATTATAGGTAGCACGTGCCAAGGATGCACAGACACTTGCCAAAATCTCTTTCTTCAAAGGACAGACCTCTGAATGCTACTTGTCTCTGTCTGTGTCTGTCTGTCATCCATAGACACGAGCAGTACCAGTTTTGCAGTTTTCTGTTTTTCTCAAGTAGGACACAACAGGGTTTCTGAACAAGTGATTGCCCAAAAATTGGCAGAACTCTGTTTCTAGCTTTCTAGCCATAAACATGATTTTGTTTATACATTTGTTTGTAATGGTGTAGAAAGGCAAATAAACATGGGATAAAGAAGGTTTTTTTTCCATTTGCAGTAAAGTCAACATATTACCAAAGTCTTGCGTGTTAGAACCCCTAGCTACATTATATGAAAGATGAAAATCCACTGAAAATCAACTGTTGGAAACTTCTTTCATCATCCTACATTGACTGACTGTTCAGGCTTGATCTTAATCAGTTAACAAACATTCCTACCCGGACGTCTGATATGACCCCAGTCTGCCGCTTTTATCAAGGCCAGATGATCCAGGCTACTGCTGCTGTTTGATGTACGTGATCTCTGAACCCACCTGAACATACAGCTCTCTCAGCTCATACTGGAACTTCTTGGGGTCTGTTGTGATTGTTACGGGTCCAATCTCTGCAAAGAAACAACAGAAAGAGGCTCTGTGATTAATAGTGCCAACGGCTGAAGTCTGCATCAGATGAATAACTGAAAGCATTTTTGTTTCCGAAATTCTTCTCTAGCTAAATATTAGTGTTGGCAGATGTGTGCGGATGTCCAGATTAAAATGTCACAATATGAACTACAGTGAGGGAAAACTTCAGGAAAGGAGATATATTTAACTAACAGACAAAGGGACAGAAGGAAACGTGAGAAAGATACTTATAGAGTGACAGATGATAAAGGAAAAACATAAAAAGGAATGACAAGGAAGACTGAAATTATAGTCTTAAAATGTTTCTCAAGACAGATTAGGTATAATGATGATGAAAACCATATGAGCTTTGAAAATACTTCCAATTCGTTAACTGATGAACCAAAGCTGGTATCATCTATACATCAAGAACCAGAATTTAGACTAGATACAGTGGAAGACAGAGCAGACAAAGGTTCAAATGATGAAGCCCATACTGTCAAGGAATAACAAGTTATGAAGAATGAGTTTAAAAGGCTGCAGTCATTAAAATACAGATTATATGATAATTTCAGTTCATGAATGATTCAATGAATTTATCTTCCATCATAGTATGATACAATACGGCCAACTAAAGCAGAGCACAGTAGGCTGATACTCTGCAGAGTGATGTACTATATTCTATCATTTATTGGCACAAATAAGACACGGATAGGTCAAATAACGATACAGCCTATAAACACATGAGCACGCCAGGCTGCACACAAGGAATTGAGTCCTCGTCAACAACAGTTAAAAGTTACCCATCACATACAGATGAGCACAATCATTTCTCGTTACAATTAAGACATCAAATGAGAGGGTCATGTATCAACAAACCAGCCTATAACAACACACACATGCACGAGCATTGTAAGTACCAACAAAAACAGGCCAGGCCGCCTACAAGGGATCCAGTCCTCATTAACACCCATCACATATAATACAGTGCTAACAGTGAAAAATGCAGTTAATTGGGAAGAGCCCTTACCTTAAAACAGAAGTGTTTACGATATTGCCGTTCCTTGTGTTTTTGGCTACTGTGTGGTTGCAGACAAAATACTTTTCAATTCAGTAACTGTAATGTTCTTGTGTAAATGGTTGCTTAGGATTTGTCCCAAGCGAAGCCATCTGTCACAGTACCATAAAAGCAGAGCACCAACGCCACATAGTGACAACATGGCCTGTGCTCCGCACCACTGTCTGTGTTGGTAGTCACTGCTGTTTTCTCAGCTTACTTTGTTCTATCCGTTAATGAGCTGCAAAGCCCGTTCTTGAGTGAAACTGTGTGACTTCAGCCTCGGCAGCTGTGCTGTGGAATGAGCCTGATGAGGGGCTGCAAAAAGCCCACACACTGCGGTTCTGTACATGCAAGCAGATTGGAAAACAAGGTTTCCCTTGTTCAAGAGAGGGCAATTTCAAAGGATCCCTGATGTTTGAAAAAGGAGACAGTTTGAACTGTTTTACAACAGTCTTCAACTTTGTGTAGTGGCCAGGGCCCATGTTTGAAATGTAGCTGTTTAGTGGAGTACTGAGACTCCTTTAAACATGCTTATCATCGAGAACTTTATATTCTTCTGTTTCGAGTGATTTAAAGAAAACCCAAACATTTACGGTTTAATTTGACATAAAGATACACTGCATGCAATGAGGAATCAGAAGCATTTTTTTTCCCTTTGCATCCAGCATCACCTTACATTTCTTCTTAAAGCACCCCACAAGCCCTTTCAATTACTATAACAACATACACAAAGAAGCTTTTTTCCAAATGACCCATATTTTGGCCTGCTTGCAAATCCTCAAGGTGGAGTGAAGGAACATTTGCAGCGATCAGAGACGCTTTTAAAACTAACATGGAAATGTGTCTGGCTGCTCTGAACGGAACATGGATTTCGAGCCAAACTTTTCAGAGATGGAAAAGCTGACATCTCTTTCCTTATGGGAGAAGTTCCCATGGCTGTTGTAAGTATTCTTTAGACTATTTGGACTATGGTGCCCCTAACCACAGCCACCGTCGTTGCACCACCACTATGGAAAACCATAGCTAATACTCATGACCTCTAAACAGTATGACATTAAGTTTTATATAACTCACTTGAATGTTATAAATATAACACGTTTGAGGGCATAGGATGCTTACTCACCTTACATGACTACATATATAAGGGGAATCTTAATGCAGTCTTCTTATATAAAAAAAGATTTCTCTTCATCAGAATGCTAATTGTGCAACATGTTAACGTCATGTAAATAATTATACACATATATAATAGTTGCAATGCTTTCCCCGTGATGACAAGGAACACAGAAGTGGCATGAACATGGCCAAGTGAATGAAGTCAGTGTGAAAGAATGTTCTAAAGTCTGACAAGAGGGAACAACAAAAGAAAGAGAAAATGAAGACCTACATCTCATCCCGTATTTTTAGTCTGTTGAGTAAGCTGTTGACACAAGTGGACTTGAAATAAACATGTTACTCCAGCCTCCACCTTGATATACTTACAGCATTCATCCGTAATGGCGGCTGTAAACGCATGCATCCGCAAATCACGTGCACGCTTAAACACTCGCAGAAAGTCTAATGGGATGGAACAAACTGGGCAACTGTCCAATGGCAAACTAAGTTTCACCTCCACTGACATTCGGGCTTAAAGTAATTTGCTGGGAATCACTCACGCATTCACTGCGGAGTGAGTTTCTCTTTTCTCTTTACAACATCAGCAGCAAAGAATTCCAAGGCCAATCCATTGAAAGGTCACACCCATTAATGTCTTCCAACCAAATAAAATCAAAATTTTGGCAGGAATACATAAGAGATGAGAGCTTCACAAGCTGCTACATGAAGACAATTGAAAGAGACATTGTACGCTGTACTACTGACATTTCTTCAAATTTTGACCATGACATGATGTGGCAGTTTGGAAACTTTATGCTCTTTATATGCTTTGTGTTTCTCTCCAAAACCTTCTGCCACAGTGGGGACAGTTTATATAGCAGTGGCAGCAATCACATTTACTGTTTACATTTGTTTTCATTTTTTCATTCCTGAAGGCAAAGACCAGGATGTTCCTCACTCACAATTACTCTGGTTTATAAAATCATACAGACCAACAGAGACCCGAGGAACCCCTAAACGGAACCTTCTGTTCATCAATACCAGCAGCAACACAATTACAAAGGGCTGTATTCTTTTTACAGGCACTCGTTCCTTCATCGTTCAAGAATTTTATTAACAAAATGTGCCCAATGTGCACAGTGTTTCAACCTGATTAAATAAACCACTGTATGTTACTAGGAGTTATTTACTGAAATAATGGTCAGGTAAAAAAGGATCTATGGCTTTCCCAGTCCAACCAAATCGAGCAGGTTACACAACATGCAGCTGTTACAGCACTTAACAGCAACAGAGGCTGTAAATACACACTGCCTTTTGTCATTCTGCTGACTCAGGGTAAAATCTGCCAAAATGACAGTGGCTGTCATCCTGACCGTCAGCTATGGGGCATAATTCACTTAATCAGCCCCACTGAGAAAACACATGTGAAACAAGACATGGTGAAATTAGTGTGCAGTCGGTCAGGAAAGAGTCCAGCACAATACATACTGCACGCAAAAAGAGCAAACATGTTTGCAGACATATGTGTGAGGTAAGGCACGCAAGTCCACTTACACTCTTGACATATAAATGCACACACAAGCACAAACAAATATAATGTGGATAAAAGGTCAACAACATAGTACTCTGTAATTACCATGTTATGAGCAGCCATCACTCTCAATAGAGTGTACACATATGCCATGTCTTTCTTGGGAATAGGCAACAAAACTAAATAGGCCAGACTACCCTGCATTCAAAAAACAATGCGCAGTTCTTAATTGTTAACATTCTTTCTTTCTTTCTTAATTGCCAACTCTCCTTTTCTTCAATTACTTTTCAACGATTAGCTCAAATTATTTTTTTGTTAACTTTTTATTCCTTGATTTTCATTTTAAATGCTCTTTCTTTTTTTCTTGTCTTTTTGAGAGAGATCTAAATCCCTAATTAAATTTTCTCAAATTGGCCAGCTTTACTCAGACACCGGTGGTGAAATCAGCCTGAAAGATTTTCCAAACAGGAAATTGCAGCCTTGTGAAAGATTAATTCCTGCTTTTTACCAAGTTCATATGTGTTGCCTATTTAAAATGGGAAAGCATAATCGAGAGGAAGTGGCTTTAGACCCTCTCACAGGATAATAATCTCCATTTATTTCAAATGAAGTCTCGTTAACTGTCACCATAACAAGATCATATTTTGGCTTGATGTAAACTTACTGTATTCAAAATCTTTGCTTTTACTCTTTCTTCTGGATTGGATTCAAAGCTTATCAGCCACCAGGCTGCACAGTCCATGCTTTTCTCTCTTCCTGTTTTTGCCCCTCTGTTTCTTCACTATATTTTCTTTCTGTCCTTTGTAACAGTTCCTCCCTATGCGTATCTCTCTACATTTCTTCTCCCTCTTTTCTTCCTTACCCTTGCTCTTTTAAACTGCATCTTTTACCCGGTCAGACTTCACCAGCTGCCATCTAATGACAGGGGTTTAGCTCGCAGCGACAGAGCTGACAACAGGCCTGATTTCAAATAACCGCCACAAACTGAACTTGTGATGGAATCGTCTCCCCACAACCAACAGAGAGAGAGCAGGACCACCAGGCAGCTAAACTCGGCTAGCTGCGGCGCTGTGTCTCTTGTTTCACTCCATTCGACGCAATTGGATGTGTCTCGGAACGATGGGCCACAAACCCACAGATCTCTATTAATGGCACTCATGAGTTCAAATGATCACACACACGCACACATGTAATCCCTCCCAGATGCATGGCCTGATGGGGAGCATGTTCCGGAGACAGATGACTGCGCTGAACCCTCCACCAGTCATCCATCTGACTTGATAACTGGTGCCGGAGACAGAACACAGAAGAGGATGCAACCCGGGGGTTGGTCTTAATTAAGTGTGTGCTGTGTGTATGTGTGTGTAACTTTATGGTTGTCATTTATGGGGATGTGTGGTTCGGTGGTGTGGACATCCATGCAACCAGAGAAACATGGTGACCTTGCAGCAAATGGAAATTTCCATCCCTGTGTATGTATGTGTTGAAGTACTTGATTATGTTTATATACTTGTGCTATTAATCTGAAGATTAAATTAATCTTAAATTCTGAAGAATTAAGAAGAAATAGCATTAAAGTAATTGTGTAAAAACATGATAGTTAATGGTTTCAATTATTTTTTAAATTAAATTAAATTAATAAAATTGATTCTCTTGAAAGGCATGACATAAATCTAAGTTATTATTATTATTATTAAATTCAACATGATACTGCTCACTTTATATGCCAAATAGAGGTGTGCTCCACTTGTTAAAGTTCAAACTAACGTTATATTACTACATAAAATTATATCCTACTGGAACCGAACAGTCTTGGCCTGTACATAGATGTAAAACTCCACGATCCTTTTTAATATCCTTGACAGCAGTAACTCACTAAAATGATCTGAGGAAATAACCGTTGTGATCGACCCAAGATTTAAAAGGATGCAAAATATCTGTCAACACCGGCCATCTGTGTGCTATTATCGCTCATGGTCTTCATAAACATTAAATAGAAGTCATAAATGCACAATAGGCAGTAAAGTTAAGGAATTGAATGATGATTTCAGCTGCATACATTTTGATGCTTCATTTATTTACATCTGGTCTGGGAAAGAATGGGCTCGGAGGCAATGATCATAGTGGACACAACAAAGATGTCTTTTCTTGAGGATCCATATAAACATAATCACATGTCGGCAGTCAAAGCCTTTAGTCTAATTCTCACCACAAACTCTATGGTGACTCTCTATATGA
This sequence comes from Coreoperca whiteheadi, assembly GCA_011952105.1. Taxonomy (NCBI): domain Eukaryota; kingdom Metazoa; phylum Chordata; class Actinopteri; order Centrarchiformes; family Sinipercidae; genus Coreoperca; species Coreoperca whiteheadi. Next base: position 9,227,003 of record CM022489.1, on the reverse strand, counting down.
CTGAATGAGACGTGTGCATTTGCGGATTTCTATAGAAAAACATAAAAGAGAGAGTTGAATGTAATCTGTCTGTGTGGTTGGGTGACTAGACTTCGTGTCTGAAAACCAGCCACAAGGGGAGAAAGCAGACAAACATGGAAGGAAGAAGAGGGCAAAAGATAGTGATTAATCTATTGCTCAAAACAAGAGTGTCACTGTCTACCTGATGTTCATTCTTTGTCATATATGCATTATGTCTGCATGCAACAAGAGAGATGTTTTTGCAAGATTTTTGCATGTTGGGACATAAAGTTCTTACATTATTTGTCCAGTTTGCATGTATAGAGTTTGCACTGTGTAAGAATACATGGCACGAATTAAAAACAAATGTCTTGAGTATAGAGCGTTTCATATGCTGTACAGATTGTAAAGTCCTTAGTGGCAAATTTGTGATCTTAGGCTGCATAAATAAAACTGACTTCGTGATAAGGGTAGAGGTGAGATGTATATGCTCCTCTACAGGATTCAACGAAAAGGAGAGTTATCATTATCTGAGAATCTGTCTGACCTTTAAGGCTGATTTTTGACCTTTACAGGTTATCAGTAGTGTTCTTGAACTCGTGAATGGTCTGGACAGGGTAAACAATACAAAAATCAATCTGGAGCACATTAGTTTACCTTTCTATCCTATTTCAGAATTTCTTTTTAGTTTTCTGAACTACTGTGTATTCTTTTATTTTTCCTGACTCATTTTGCTCATTTTTATTTTTGAGAGCTGTTTAAGTTTAGTTTTAGGTTTAGCTCACTGTAATGCACTGTGTACTGTTTGAGCCAAGTATGCCACAGCGCTTTTCAAAAGCAGATGTTTCAATTCAATTCAATTTCAACTGACTTTTATTTATATAGTCCAGTAACACAAATCACAATTTTGCCTCAAAGGGCTTTACAATCTGTACAACATATGACACCGTCTGTCCTTAGACCCTTGATTCGACTAAGGAAAAATCACCCAAAGAAATCCTTTTAACAGGGAAAAAAAAAATGATAGAAACCTCAGGAAGAGCTACAGAGGAGGGATCCCTCTCCCTGGACGGACAGAGATGCAATAGATGTCGTTTGTACAGAAAAGATTGACAGAAGATCAAAGTATATACAATAATGACAAAATGTATGTTGCAAAACACAAGCGTAGAGGACGGATCCAGAAATTCACATAACAGACATGCCTATTTCAACAAATTAATGTTACTGCCTCTCTACACTCTGTTGACTTTTCTGACCATAGAAGCATTATTGAAGTACGACACTCCCGTCTGTGTTTGCACTGCTTAAAAACATGCAAGTTCAGGTATTGTTGGTTATCTTTTCAGTTTCTCTCCTTGGATGTTGAATAAAGTTGAATACAACTTTATGTAGGCAATCAAAGCGTACTTTGAAATTACTTGGAATTTCTTCTCAAGCTTCTCTTCATCTTCTTCACCTGTGAAAAATATAAAACTCCAAAACAAACAAATCATGCTCGTAAAGTCCTGGTGACACCTTTGCATGGTTATAACCATAGTAGTTTGAACTGCTTACAAAACTGACCTTACTCAAGGGTTTGGTTGTGCAACAGCTCCCTTACCCATACTGCCTCACAACAAAGACGTAAGACAGATGCTCATTTTTTGTTTGCCAGGACAACATACTAAGGATGAGGGCTGGAGAAATGGATGAAAAAGAAAAAGCTGTGGCTTAGAGAGGCATCAGGTAGGGTTGTCTCTGTTAAGTCTCTAAATGCCTCTCTTTGAAAGGGCAAAAACTGGCACAGGCAGCAAACACACAGTAAACGTTGTGACGTTTCCACATATGGTATCCATTGTAGAAAAAAAAGGCCAAAACCCCGAGACTTGGCTGAGGCTGATTCTATGATTCACTCTCAGAAATTAAATTTGGCCTTTTAATTGCATTAATTTGCCTCAAAAATTAAGTAGAGGGCTTGAAAATAAATGGTAACAACCTCAATATTACAACCACAAATTGCAAAGCTCATGACCAACCATTTTATGAGTGATGATGTAATCCCAGAGTGCCCAAAAGGGACTGGGTGGTGTTTTCTGTTTAGTGTGCCTCTTTTGTTTTACTGAGGAAATTCTAATTGTGCGTGCTGAAGCAGGCGGAGAAAGCTCAGATGCAGCAGATCAGCACTGCCGACCACACACAGATGCACACTCAGATGTCTGAGGCAGTGATTTCCAACCAGTGCACCACAGCACACAAGAGAAAAATTTAAAATTTAAGTTTAAATTGGTTATTTTTAAAAGTAGATTATTTTAGCTTTTTTAAGTTTCTAAGACCGTTGACCATGACCTTAGCATGTGCTTGCCACCAGTTTGACACAGATTCACCAGGTTCTTCAAAACAAGCTCATGTTTTGAACTGAATGAAACAATATTTGTAAGGAATGAACACAATTGAACATGTGTAAGCAACATGTTGCTTTATGATGGACCCAGGGATTTTTTTTAACATGTGCTATTGCATAGAAAATGTTGGGGAACACGGGTCTAAGGTGGTTTTCATTATACATGACTTCCACCAACACATACCCCTCGGAGGCAGGCGGCAGAGGGCACTGACACGCTGACCACACAGGCCTCCGTGTCACTCAAAATTCTTAGATGCCTCGTTGTTTCATCTCTACTTCTATCCCGGGCTTCTATCTTTATGCCCTTTCCTCTGGGGCCGACACATGGACGTGTCATCAGTTGAGCAGCCTTTCAGTGAATACTTCAGAACTACACATCATGGTTTGTCCGCAGGAGGACAGGACAAGAAGCTTCAATGTGGAAAGAGAGAAATAGGAGGATGAGAAGACCTAAAAAAAGGGAAAAGAATATGCACGCAAAAGGCAAAAGTGAGGAGGCACAATGCATCAACACAACACACTGCACATAGGTAGAGTGTTTTCTTGCATACCCAGAGAGCAATTTTGATCATTAAAGAAAGCATCGCAGAGATTTGGCTCACTGCCAACAAGCCGAATGGTCTGCATTAAATAAAAATCTTTCTGAATGAACAACAGAACTGTTAAAATTGTACCCACTTCAAAATCAGCACAACATTTACTCAAAACACATGGAACAGCTGATGTGTGGCGGTTTCTCAACCCTACCACTCTGAGTTATTCAAACTTTTCTTCAGTGCACAACTCCTATTCACAAATAGACTATTAGACTACTATTTATTTCTGTGGACACAAGTGTCCTCTCATCAGTAATAGAATGTGACTATGAAACACAATTGTATCTAATCGCAGCCTGCTGACTTTAACAATACGCATCCCCATCACACAGCCCAGTAACCGTCCTTGGAGGCTAAATCCTGTCCTTCTCTCGAGTGAAGCTTTGGTGAATTACATTACATCTGAAATTGAATCTTTTCTTAGTATTAATCAAACTCTAGGAATGTCTCCATCAACAGGGTGGGAAGCACTGAGGGCATATTTAAGGGACCAAATTATTTCATTATGTGCACACCAGAGAAGCGCTACAAATGAACGTCGTAAACAATTATCAGATCAAATACTGGAGTTGGACTCATAACATAGTCGGAAGCCCTCACCAGCAACACTTAAATGGCGCCTAATGCTACAACCTGAATACAACCTCTTAGCGACCCAACAAGCGGCGTATCTGATTTCTAAATTGCAGTGTCATTTTTAAGAACATGGAGAACATAATCAGGCCATTCCTGAGGTATGTGATGAACAGGCCCTGAACCCCACAGACAATGCCGAAATGAATTCATGTTCATAGATTTTATCATCCATTGTATTCTTCGAACCAATCTACCAGCGCAGTAGCTTTAGAAGTTTTTTTTCAAAAACTGAACGAAAATGGTGGCTGACTTGGAAGGGGCGATAACTGTTGTGGAGGTAGACGCTGCAATCAGGAGCATGCAGAACAGCAGATCACTAGACCCATATGGAGAAGGATATCTGCAAAAAAGTTCTCCTCCCAGCGCTCCCCACTATTACTATCTAATTTTGAAGAGTCCTTATCCTTCCACTATGTCCCAAGCAATCATCTCATTAATTAAAAAATAGCCAAAGACGCCCCTCAAATGTGGTCCCTACCGACCAATTTCAGCTCTAAATACATACGCCTACATCCTTGCAAAAGGTCTGGTTCGGCAAATGGAGAAAATTCTTCCATTAATTATTGCACCTGATCAAACAGGTTTTATTGAGAATTGACACTTCTTTAACTGCAAATATTTTTTATGGTGCTTCTTCTCCAAGTCCTCCAGAAGTGATTCTTTCGCTAGATGCTGAAAAGGCGTTTGATTGAGTGAAATGGTACTCTTTTTTACATTCTAAAAAAGTTTGCCTTTGGTCCTAAATTTATAATGTGGATTGAAATGCTTTATTCATCCCCGTTGGCTGCTGTGCGCACTAATAATAACATATCCCCCTTTTTTGAACGCAGTAAGGACTCTTCACCTCCAACATATGGACACTGGATTAAAGATGTTATATACTACTTTCAATTGGAGAAGATCCACTGTTTCATTAACGGATCAGCTACACACTTCTTTGCCACCTGGCAACCATTTCTAACTTTTGTGGCAAACATGGAAGCTGAAGAATTGTAGTGAAGTGCACTGTGCTCTCTTTTATATACTCATGTATCATGTATGTCTACTAATGTAATTGACTTTTGTTTAGTTTTACAAGTCTGGCTGTTTTCGTTTGCTTTACAAGGAGGTAATGCCCTGCTTGGTCTTTTCCAGTATAGTAAAGCTGGCCTAGTAGAAAGAATTTAATGAACGCAACAATAATTGACTTGCTTCTTTGGAAGCAACACTGACATATTATCACCTTATAAAGTTGTTGTGGTGAACGTGTTAGCGAATGGTTTTCTATTGACCTATCCAGCAGACACATAAAAACATTAGTATTCATTTGGAGTTGTGTCCCATGCCATCTGACATATGTAATATGTCATAAGTCACGCTCCTTTCACCTCTGTTTTGGTCTCGACTACCTGCTGAGGGAAATATCTGGCTGTTCAGCAACTAAGTGCTTCATTATGTTAACCAGCTAACTTTGGTAGCAAGCAGGATGTTTGACAATGCGTTTTTGCGGAAAACAGCTGCCTGCTGAGGTCGGGAACAAGGCTGATGAGAGCGGTGAGAGTGAACGACAACAGTAAAGTTGTGGACAGTAAAACCAAAAGAAAGCGCTGAAAGGCGCTAAAAAGCTCTTTCCACTGTTAATTCAAAGACAATGATTAGTGCAGTTTTAAAGATTCAAATCTGTACCGAAAATGGAAAAGAAAACATGGCCATAAAAACAACCTCTGCTATCCTGCTGTCCTGCACATTGATGCCCTGTACATGATGTGTTAGAGGATCATCCAGCTCAAATAAATGCCTGCATGTGCTGAAGACAGAATAACTCAAAAAATGTGTCCTCTATCTATTTCTATGGGAATAAGCACTCAAGTATTAATGGTTTGAGAGTAAATGTCACTCTGAACACACCGGCCAAGCTGCTGAAACCTAACATATGTTTCAACTGAAATGTACATAAACAGCTTACACAGTAAAGAAAATGAGGTCATGCCATACCAAACCATGGGAATGTTCAACTTTGGCACCAGCGCTATACATGAATGTAAATCTAATGGGTTACAAATGATTCCGCCAGACCCAAAAGTATAATGTAAAACAATGAAATCTAATGAATCTGTGCTAAAAAGAAAAAGTCTTTTAGGAAAAATGTTTCCTGAATAATAATGTCTAGACATTGACCAGTAGTCTAAATTGACTGTAAAAACGCCGATTTGAAGAAAGCTCTCATTGAAGCGGAAACTGTAAAAGTGCTGAGGTCGCTGCTTATTATTATGAGTAATAAAGCACTAAAAATGCTTACTGGCAAATACTAATATACAACATAGTGTATGTATGTGTGCAGCTGGTATAGCTGGCAATGAGCAGCTGGAAACAATCCACTTGGATTCCAGGGCAGTGAATTTGAAAGAGTGGTTTGGGACCCATATTTTTGTTGTAGAGGCATAAAAACAGGCCAGTATGTTATTCACAACTATATTTGAAATGTCGGAATATGTTATGTGGCTCAAACCGTCTCTATCCACTACACAGTTACAGCAATTGACGAAACAAACTACAAAAACAGCATTTAACCCTCTGAAACCCAACCATTGATGTTATTGATGTAAAAAAAAAAATCTCCTTGTAAAACTGTTTATAGCAAGAAAATAATGAGTTTCGGTCCCAAATGAATTTGACCAGGGGACAGGCACCTCTTGGAATTGCCAATCTTGTTATAATAATAAAAATAATAATTATTACTGTTATTTGTATTATAATTATTATTATTACTCCAAGGAAATCTGCCTTCCCAGGCATGAAAATAAACAATATTTTGCACATGGGTACAGTCCTATGCCAAACTTCCTCAACAGGGATTTTGGGCCAATAGTCCTGATGGTGGTGCTACAGCAACCATTTAAGGTTTAAAACTTTGAAAATTCATAACAAATCAGTCGTATGTACAACCACTTGGCAACTTTTACTAAAATGTTGGCCCAATTGAGCCAATTAGTTCACATGCTTCGAGATGGCAGGAATCATGAAGTCCATCACTCTGTTTTTCTCAAAAACTGTCAAACTAATTAAACCTATCTCCTCCCACATTTTTTTTTAATAACAATAAACATCTTTAGAATAAAGTAAAAAAAAATACTATGGATCAAATAGTTTGTTGAGAATTGTTGAAAGAGGTCCAAAAGAGAGAGCTGGGGGGGTCAGTGGGAGACAGCCATGTTATTAATATTTGAATAATATTAATAGTTAAATGTTGTCATGATGCAGTTTAGAGTCTGGGGTGCTGGGATATGTAGTGTTTGTCTACATTCAGTCAGGAATAGGTACTACTAGACAGTTTTTAGATGTTGCAATGTTACAATTGTGGGCCTTTGAGGGTTAAAAGCTGCTCCCCACCAACAAAAGGCAAGCAGTGGCAGCATAATCACCTGACTTGCAGAGGGTGCTCAGCTTACCTAGATAAATGGACTTGGAGTGACTGGCTGCTTATGCTGTGGACACATGGTAAGAGTTAGGGATAGGTCAGGCAAACATGTCTGCCCCAGAACAGGGAAAACATATCTTTGACATGCAGCAAACACAGTGCAAGTTCTATAAACATACAGAGGGTAATGATCCGGATTCCTGTTTGGAAGTGACCTGCCTTCAAAAGACACTTCTTTTTTTACTTCTGTGACATGCTAATCTAAAATAACACTGGTATAACTCTTTTCATGCAGATATGACAAATTTGAATTGGGCAAATTATAGTCTAAACTTGAAAACTGGACCACATTGCTTAAGGGGACGTGATGTACTGTATTTAGTGGTGTAATTAAGATTGAATAAACTGTTGATTCCTTTACATTTAAATAATCGTGTTAGGTTCATTTAGTAATTATTATTTGGGCATTCAGAAAAAATGCAAGGGGCTGAGTTGGTGGTGGCATGATGTTTCAGGTACAGGTGAGACGATAAAATATGATCAGACACCAAAATACTGCATGATGATTTATTATACTATGAGACAGGATTTAGGGAAGTTTGGAAAGTCTGGGAAGTTATCATGGCAAAAGTTGAGCCAGGTTTAACATTTTTTTCTGGGGCCCTCTGCGTTGGCACCGATCCTATCCCAACAGAGAGGCCTACTTCAAATGAATGCCCAAGGCATTCCCAAGGCTTCAATCAATAAATTATCCTGTCATATTATCAAAGTCTGGAAAGATGAAAAAAATATTTGGTTTGATTGCATAAACTCTTCCTATTCTTCCCTGTCTGTTTCTCCACTTTTTCTCTATTGCAGTTTGTCCACGCACCATTCATGCCTCCATGCTCAGACAGTTACCCGAAGTCAAAGAGTCCTGAAGGTCACAGCCAGGCCACAGGAACCCTCAGAACCTGGGAGGTTGGAAAACAAATCCAAAGCCTAGAGGGAAACAAACCCAGCATGGTGGAGAGTGCAAAGTACTAGAAACGTTTGACAAATGCCTCTTGAATGGCTCATTCATGTCAAAAGGATTCATGTAAACCAGTACATCCAACTGCTCAACTACCTGTGACTTTTCTAAACACCAGCAACATGCTTTAGTCATACTAGCCTTTGAATCTCTAAAGCTGTCATACATATATTTTTAAAGAGGGAACAGAACGGACGTTTAAAGTGTGCCTGTATCACCCCTCAGGTGCTGCCTTCCAAAATTAAAGGGGGATAACCTCTGAGCACCAGTTATAAAGCTAGATGGAGGTGAAGCTATTGCGCTAAGAGCACCTCAGAGAACTTCAGAAGGTACATGTACAGTCCTAAAAATTAAATGCCATTTTAATATTCCAGTGCAGGTCTATTAGAACATGAAACACACAGACACACATTGGAGTCTGCCACACTCCTCTCTTCACCTCTAATTCTCCAAAAACCTCCACTTCTCTCTTTTGGCATTCCTGTCTAATAGTATCATTATTGACTCTGTCCAGCTAAACGCAGGCTCCTTGTAATCTCACATGGGCGGGGTGGTTCAGACAAAAAACTGCTGTTTTGGAAGGAAGGAAACAAAGGGAGAAGGGGATGGTGCTGAAGAACCAACAAAGAGAGCTATGAGATGAGTGCCTTTGATCACGCAGAGGAGGTAGAAGCTATCCCGTCATCTCCTCTCGTCACTCCACGCCCAGGGCTTTGGTCCATCTCCTTCTAACTAAAGTTGACTGGCTGTAATAGGGTAGCAAAGCAGGCCATCAACTCAGCATAACCAATCTACAGAGCACACAGATGAAACAAACACTAGATGCCAATTACACAGAAGCAAAACTCCAAGGCGTCAGTGATTGATTTCATTTCGGAAAGTCATCATCTGAGTCTGAACTTCTTGACGTGAGCAAGCTGAGCTTAGGCAGCTATCAATCAGTAAGCCAGTCAAGTCGGTGTATGACTCAGCCACTCTGTGTTTTGGTTTGTACCATTCCTTGTACCTTTGCTAACAGTGCAGTCAGAAAATATTAGGACAGAGATATGTTTCTCTATTTTGGCTCTGTTCTTCAGCACACTAGATTTGAAATGAAACAGTTACTAGTGCTGACTTTTAAATGGGCAAAATGGGCAGTATGCTTCAAGCGAAGTTCTTGTTGGATTTGTCTTCTCTATGACCACTTTTGTCTTCAGACATCGTTGGGCAACAGGCTCTACAAACTAGCATCCCTCTGTCCTTAGCTTTAAGGGTGTAGTGTTCACATCCACACTGGGAGAACAACAATGGTCACCCACATTTAGGACAATGCAGAAGAACAAAAATCCTAAACATAAAGACATAAAGACAATCCTGGGCAAAAGGCAAAACAAGCAAAGAACTGAAGATGGCACAACTTTGCGATATCGGTGACTGATGATGATTGATCGTGGAAAGGGTCCAAAATGTATTGACTGCAAAGGCTTTGCAAAGAAATATTAAATAGAATGACTTTGTTAAAGTTTGTTAACTTTTCCATTGCTTTCTGACTTTTAAAATTGGAGGACTACACTGCTAAACACTATGGAAAAGGGATACAATTGTGACACTTTTGATGTAGATGCAAACATCCCAAAATTAAAGCATTGAGTCAGAAGACGAACCTTGCAATCATTGCTCCATTTAAAAACCATTATGCTGGAGTGCACAACTAACGCAACAAAATAGTGTCACTATCTACTTTCTGACTATGGTGAGAGTACTAGATCCCCCACTGACCCAAGGCACTGGGCTCCGACCCATCTCAACCTCAGCTAATTAAACATGTGCACGACACACACAAACATACCCTCTCACAGCAAGGTAGCATTTACAAGGACAAGCGTGTGTGTGTGTATGGAGGTCAGCAGAGCCATGAAGAAAGCACAATCTCAGAGGACACTGGAAACAAATTTGTGGACACATGCGCACACATAGTCTTTTCATTTCATGTCAACTCAACTCGTTTGAGCACATTCTTCACACATTGTAGAGTTTCTGTGTATGTGGTTAATTGGAAAACTGCACAACTAGACATTCATTTTGGGGTAAATGCCATATTTTCTGGCTTGGAAATGGTAGGAGTGTTGTGAAATAACTGCGAAGAAACTCCTTAAATAAATGTTCCATGAGCCCAGAGATTCTGCTTGCAATACACCTTTGACTTCTCAGCCCAAAACTAAATTCCTTAATGAATGTTTTCTGGACTACAGAACAGAGATGTTCATGTTCACAGCTGTTATTTGAACAGTCCAGGATGGTATTTTACAGCGGATTCTTTCATTAAGTGAATGGCATTTTAAAACGTAACCAGGGTATGAAATGACAACACAGTGGGGTAGTCAAAATGCAAGCCTACCACTGTTTCATTGGAGTGTTCTCAGACTGCAGTGCGAAATACGCAACCCCTGTGCCTCAGTAAAATTACTTGTCAAGTATCCTCTTGCTTTCTTTCTTTCTCTCTCCCTGCAGGATGGAGGAAAGGGGGGAGGCTTCCTGACTGATCTTCCCACACAAGCCTGACCCCAATATCCAGGCATCCTACTGACACTCTCGCTTCACACACACACAGACAAGCACACACACGCAAAACACACCGAGAGACACACAGATACACAAACACACACTCTAGTGTTTACCGTGTCAGATTGCAGTGTAAATAAAGGGGGAGCTCCGGCCTCTGATTTAAAAGGAGCCAAAACAAACAGGAGGGACTGCGTTATCGCACTGGGTCAGATGGAAAGCGGAGAAAATGGATGTGTCCGAATGAAAGAAACCCTAAATGAAAGTTCTTATGAAAACAAAACTGATTCTCTCAGAGGGTCTGGGATATTGTTGGGGAAGGACAAAAAGTGAGACCAGAGAGAGGCCGGGGCAGAACAGCATTTGGGGAAATGTTCAGCTACCGCTGCATGCAGTGTGCTGTGCTAATCATTCCTCTATTCCCCCGGGGGCTTTGGAGAACACATTCTGACATCCTCGTAAACATTTTAAGGAGCAAACGAACGTCACTTGGTGGCAGGGGACAAACACAAAGACATGAAGTTCGTAAAGAGAAGTCCACTCCAAATTTCTGAATCAAGCAGTTGCGGCTTCAGTTTAAGAGGAGAATCCTATAATTACTTTCTAGTGAGGGTAACATTTGTTATGAATGGAGGCTAAAAAGTAAGATACAGGTTGTATTCACAGTATTCTTTCACTACTGTTGCTTTGGCAAAAATACAATGCATCATCTGCTAATGATCTAACATTTACTTTCCCCCCGAAGCACACAATAATGAAATCATTATTTGTTACACTTGTGTATACTGAGCATTCTTCTTCCTTGAATATAATTATTATTCTAGGCACAGAGTTGCAGCTTGAATCTATGACTGAGGAATTGAGCTTTTTAAGAATTTGTGACATGCTGAAGTTTAGCAGAGGAGAACAAACATCTGGAATAGGAATCTGTCTCTTCAACACACAGATCACCTCTGTCAATTCATCTCGTTCCTTCTCGCTCCGATCTCTTGGATCAGTTTGTTTGTGCAGTTGCTAAGTGTATTACAGTTACACTGAGTACATTTTAAATACATATATGATAAGGTCGTGAGGGGGAAACACATATAAAAAGTCAGGATAATATACAAATACTACAAAACTGAGAGTCTATGGTAAGAAATTACTGGGGTAGGTTGTACCCAAAAATGCTTTTTAATGGCCACTATTAGTACGCTAATAGTACAATTAACGCTCTGATTTTCATTTCTGCCGCTGTCTGTCCCAGTTGACCTATATAAGGTCTATCTACAGTGGTGTTTCTGGAAAGAGTACACATTTCAAGCATGTCCCCTTGCTCTTGCTGTTGTTGGAGCATTTTTGCAGGTGGCCATTTGACAAGTCTCCCCTCCATATCAGCACACAGAAGCCCTATGACATGGCACGACAGCTGCCTTTGATGGTGTTTTTGCAGGCAGGTAAGTGACCTTTCCTCCCTCTCACAAAATAGTAATTACAGAGATTTTCAAATCCTTACAAGAAGTCTCTACATCACCAATATGTCAACTTCAATGAAGCAGTGGTTGTGATGGCAAACATGAATTTTACTTGGAAAGCAATAATGTCACTCACTAAACACACTGAATTTATGTTTTGAAATAGCTTTGTTTGCATTGCCACACCACTGCCCAGGATGACTCAAATAGTCAGTCCTAAATGTCAGTCCTGATTAACACGAATTTTTTGGAACTTTTTCCAAGCTCACCTCTGACCTACAAGCCAGGGTTACTGATAAATAGCCCAATTATATATTGTCTAGGCATTAGCTGTTCAGAATGAGAGAGCACACAGGGGTGATGATAACCATCAAGCTGCATTGCAAACCTAAAGCCTCACACTAACACTGGCGGAATGCTAATGATAGTGACCGCCAGGATGAACATCTGCGTGCAGAGACAGAATCCCCCCAGAGTCCCTCCTCTGGAGGTGTGAGGCACATTAGGCATCCAAAGGGTGGACTGGGAGCAAACTATCACATTTCTCACTTTTCTGTGTGCTTTTGTTGTCACAGCAGACAGCAAACTCCAGAAACAAAGTGTGCAAACCTTTTAGGCCTACAAGAAAGCAAAACATCTCATGCGTAAAAAAGAAAAAGAAAAAGTGACCGCCACAGAACTAGACTTTCCCTCCACACGTTTAATTGCATTACCTGGATCATGGAAGGGGACCAAGGCAAAGTTATACAGAGGTCTCTTCGGTCTGCTCAGGGTAGTTTCCAAAATCTTGGACGCGCCCTCGATGACCTGGACCAGGTCGTCGTACATGGAGCCGGTCACATCAAAGACGAACGTTAGGGTGGATGCGCCCTCCGGGATGCCCTCCGTTGTGGCCCCTGTCCCGGTGTCCTGCGCGGTGGAAAACGCCACTGACAGCGTAAGGGACAGCCACACCAATCTGCTGCCCATTTCAGAGTCAAGATGCTTCCCTACCAAAGTTCTTGGGTATTTTGTTCTCGCCAGTCGGAACCTCAGAGTGAGTCTCGAAACAAAGGTAGAGACATCGGGCTCTCAAAAATGGACTTCAACGTATTTAGAACAGTTTACAAAGGGCACAACGTCAGCCAAACAAAGCAGGATAAAGGATTCCCTCGTCGTGCGCGTCTTTGGTTTCTTCTGCGGTTTCTGTGCGGAAAGGTCGCAGCCTCTCCCGTCTCTGTGAACAGAACTTCTGCGCTCCCAGCAGCTGCAGCAGCGCCTGCTGTCTGTTGTCTGCAGAGCCAGGAGCCCTTGCTCAGCTCTGTCACACAAAGACCACCTCTCAGCTGGGCAAAAAGTCTCCAAGGCGCAAACTACCCCATGAAGAAGAGCTGTGCTCTGATTGGACGAGATGTTTTCGGGATGACTTCGGGGGACCGTGTGCGTAGTTGTCTTTACTATGACGTTGTGGCGTTACACAAAGAGCTGCAGGGCTATCATGTCCCCGTGATCAAAAATCTACATTAATAACTGTAACGCTGATGAAATGGCATGCCAGGAACGCACTTGTTGCAGCTCTCATTAATTCTTTGAGAAACAATGACTAATCTGAACCGATCACATGCAAATTATTAGAAGGGCAATTCATGTTGAACTATTGTAAACCATAACATTAAGACACAGAAAGAAAGCAATATCTTGAAATGCTGAATTTATGTATGAGGCAAGCTGGTGCGAGACAAGGATAATCCAAAAGCAGCGGCGCAGTGATTTTGAGCTCTGTATTGCCATCTAGCGGTTGTAGTTTGCCCTCACAATTAATAACCTACAACGGTAATGGAATTTGTTTTCAGTGTGCAAATGATGATACAGCCTACTTGAGAATGTTAATAGGAACAGACACCACTGTCTTTAAAAAACCTTGATGGGGAACATTTTGTACGTTTATAAAAAAAAAAAACAAAGACAAAACACCAACAATAACAGCAAAATATTAGCAAAGGGTTTTCCAAGAGCGGACAAAAAACAGAAAGAGTGAAATACGGAAGTCAAGACTATTATTAAAAGAGGTAAAGAACACAGTTTTTTTGTAACTGCCCCAGTTTCAAAAGATATTCAGTTTTCAGTTTGTCATAGCAAACAAATGATTGCAAACATCCAAATTTAGTCAAATTTGGAACCTATGGCTGCAGATGTTTGGGTTAAAAGGTTTGATCGATGCAACATTATTCTAGTTCTTCAAGACTGTAGTAAATGCAAATGAGACCAATAAGACACAAGTATGAAGAGAAACATGGAACAATATATTATTTTTCCTAACTTCTGTACGGCTCTGTGTACTTTTTTGACCTGGGCGGGGGGTATACTGAATTATTTTTGTAATGTCCTTCAAAAGCAGTTGTGGAAAGCAACATTTAGTACATTTACCCAAGTGTTGTACAGTTTTGAGGCACTTGTACTTTAGGTGAAGATCAAAATGAGCCGCCGCACACGGAAATGGCTTTACTGTGACTTTATTGGGAGGGAACAACGCGTTTTAGCCGGCCACGTCACGGTAAAGCCATTTCCGTGTGCCGTGGTTCATTTTGATCTCCACCTAGTGTTCCTGCAACAAATACTGGCTGTGCATGGGGAGTTCTGTTTACTGTACTTGTACTTTACTTGAGTGTTTCCATTTTCTGCTATTTTTTTTTATTTCTACTGCACAAAGTTTAAGACGAATTTTAAAGATTAAACCAGTGCTTCACAGCCTGTTTGGCTTATGCCTTCTTACAACACAGCAGTGTCTAGTTGGGGCTCCTTGTCATGTTTCAGGTGTCTATGAATTGTTAGCTGTTCCACCGAAAAGAGACATTTCCCCTCGAAACTTCTCACATGGTCGAGAGGGACAGTTCCCCCCAATATCAAACATACATATTTCTCCTCTTACCTGTAGGTTACCTGTGGGTTCTTCTGTGTATGAGAAATTAGGTAAGAGAGGCTTGAGAAACTGTGTTCCTGCACGTCTGTACGTACTAAATAAATTTCCCCATAAGTAGGCCCCAGCTCTGTTACAACTGTGTACTATATTCTAAATATTTTCAGATGGTTATGGCATACTTTGTTTTGCACCATAGAATAAAAACCTACCATAAGATTGTTTTGAGCATCACTAGATAAAATATTTGATCAACATCTAACCAGTAATGCCACTTCCATGTAGGCCAAATCTCTGATTAACTCTGAGTATCAATAGGGAGTGAATGAACAGGAAACAAAGGAGAATTAGGGAGAAAGGGATTTTGACAGTATGAGGAATTATTTCTTCTTTCTAACATTAGAATGTGAGGTTAATTAGAATAATGTTAGAATAACATGTGTGTGAATTGTTAAACGTCTTAAACATAATTTTATAAAGGTTAAGTGAAGTGAAGTCAAGTTAAGAACTGCGTGGAAAAACAAATCCACAAGTGTCTCATAAATATGTCACTAAAAATGTTTTCAGTAGCTGATGTCTCTGCAAAAATTCTTTGTTCTTTACTCCCGTCAGTCGACCATTGTAAATTGCAGCAAACAATTTAGCATATTTTGGCACTAGGGGGAGCTAGTATACTAACGATGTCTCATATTGCTGTTGTTGCAGGGGTTAAAAAGAAGTGACACCAGGGCAATTTAGAAAGGATTAAAACATAAGGACCATGATAGAAATATTAAAAAGATAAAGTAAAGAGATAAAGCATATGAAAATCATTGGCTTAGCCTATTTCAAAATGCATGGCTTTGTATTAGCGTTGGCAAGTGAAGTGTCTGGCTTTTTTCTAAGGTAATTCCTTCAGGTCTTTACTGGAAGATGTGAATGGAAAGGAAACATTCAAATACGAATTCAAACCTCACTAGCCAAGATACACTCAAATGATGTAGGAAGAGGGCCTCTGCTGATGAGAATTTTGCATGGCAAACAAATAGGGAGGCTAAAGCTTTTTGAAAATGCACCGTGGCAAATCTAGCATGCAGGCAGTGATTACACAACGCGTTTCCCAACATAAATAAATCACTTGTTTTCCAAGCTGAAACAACAGCTTGGTGGTGCATCCTGTTCCTAACAAGTTCATACAGGAAACAAATTATGCAGGGATTGTTAACACGCTCGCACTAATTTTCCCATCATTTAAATGTCATTCCTTTCTACCATGTGGGCAAGCGAGCAATGTGATTCACTCATCCACAAGCAATATGCAGAAGTGGATATGTCGAAATACGGTGAATCCACACTTCCCTGGAAATTCTGCTAAAGAGAAGAGCTTCATTATCTGGCGCGGGCAAACAGAGTGGAACATTGTTTGAGTTCAGCCGAAGTTGGTACATGTCTTTCCACATCACAACCCAGTTCAGCAGGTAAACATTTAAATAAACCTTCCTGACCTTTTGACTATAAACGTGTTACTGGTTACAGAGATTGTTTAATCAATCATTCATGATCACAGTAAGGTACGCCGTTTAACTGGGAGCACCATAACCAATTAGAATAGGAAATGACATTTTCATTTGTCATCCTTTTCACCGAATAATCAGTTTAAAAGGAGACATTTTTGTAACTAATAGGTTTACTCTATAATTACTACTGTAGAACTTGCACAGTGTGTACAAACAGGATCTTTCTTTACTGGCACAACACTGTCCCAAGGCAACCACCAAGGCTACACAACTCTATACAACGTCAATGAATCAATGATTTACATAGGTGACTAGTAGCTATGGATCTAATGCTGTCAATGTTCCAGCTGTACATCTTGTCCCACAATGACATTACAGTTTAGTCTTGTTTGACTGTTTTTTGGTTTCATATTCTGGAAATCTGCATGTGCAATATTTTCCTGTCTTATTATGAATTATGAATAAATTGTAGGTGCGTCTTCTCAGATTTTAAGAACTCAAAATTGCTGCTTAAAATAGACCTTGCTGCATCCGTTTCTTTTTTCACTTTTTATTCCAAAAGCAAACATTCTACAGGGCTGGTTTTGGTCGTTTTAGTTTCTGGCAAGGTTTGGTGGCTTGGCAGGGATACACTCGCCTGAGGCAGGTTCTCCAAAGATTTACCAAACCTGACAAAACCAAATAATCCAATGGAGTCCACATTAGAGTTGCATAGCCGCCTTTCTCATTGCACAACTAATCTCGACCCAGGTTTCACAAACTGACATTAGACTTACTTTCACCTTCATCTACCCGTGAATTTTTGGATAGTGGAGTAAGGAGACGAGGAGAGGGAGGGGTGAAAATATAGTCACAATTGTAGCCCGATTGTCTTTACATACTCACTGCACTGTTGTTGAATTTTAAACCACTGTGAAAACGAAATGTTTTCAAAATCCTTTAGAAAAGTATTGAAAAATTTTGAGAAAGATGGTGCGAAGAGATGTTTTCAGTGACTAACAATGAAGTATGACACAGATTTGAACATGCACTGGTAAATGGACATCAGTCTCTACACTGACAAAAAAATAGGGAAACAGAGGGGAGAGGAAAGAAGCTTCATTTCTCTAAACAACAGTAGACAATTTATCTTCCCTAAGAATGTCATTATTTTTTTCAGGCTAGGAAGGGAAAAGGAACAGAGATCTAACACCAGCCAGCTACAGGCACTTGCAAATTATTTTTCAACCATATGCGCTTGTCTTTTGACCGCCAAGCACTTCTGGAAATTTATATTACACTTTGCCATATTTGTTCCTTCATTAGAAATGAAAACATGTATTGGTTGCAAAATAAAGATAATGACATAAAAGACAAAGCCATGGAATCCCCATGGAAAAGAGGAGATCTCAAGAGAGTTCAATGAGAGTGCCACATTTAGTTTTTCCTACTAAAACAGCTGTGGAAACGTATTTTGTCAAATAATAAATATTTCTAAGTAATAAATGGAGTCCCTTATCACTGTGAACAAGAGAGGTACAAAAGCCTCTTAGAAGAAAGAGAGCTGAGGTACTGACAGGAAGGAAAGAGTGATAAATCAGGCCACAATACACTTTCACACCAATAACTTTCTCCTGGCTTCACTGCTCTTCAAGCTGTCTGTGACATCTTCATCATTCATTCTCTCTCTGTCTCGCTCTCTCTCTCACTCTCTCGATTGTGCTCAAAACCACCCAGGACGGAAAACAGACAGTGTGTTCTTAGTGTGAGTTGCTTGGCACTTTGTTTGTGATAATTTTGTGAGGTAATCCTTCCTGCGTATGCCATTTTTGCATTTTTCACATTCATGTTTCTTTCCCTGTGTGCCTGTGTGTGCTTGTGTTTGTGTTCCTTCCTATGCTGTAGTTTTCTATAGCTGGTAAAGTGCATATTAACATAAGAAAATGCAAATGTAAATGACTATTACTGGCTGCTGAGTGCAGCCTCAGAGTACAGGCAGCACCCACCGCACCCCCACCCCCCCCCCCCCGTGCCCCCTTTACTGTCCCTTATACACCTCTAGCTGCGTATAAGAGACCGGTCCCAAGGCAACCACCAAGGCTCCAAAACTCTATACAACGCCAATGAATCCAAAATTT
>CM022489.1:9179248-9208447 GCA_011952105.1 Coreoperca whiteheadi | reverse complement strand
CCACCCCCCTCCCCCCGTGACCCTTGTCTTTCAAACAAGATCCACATGACACATGGGCTCCATCGCTCCAGTAAGCCAACCAGAAAGCACGCCCTGGGGCCTGGTGCTCTGTTGCCCAACAGACCTAATCCCTGGGTTTACTGCCTCTCATCTCGCCAAAGTCCCGCTTTTGTAGTGAGCACAACTCATATGGCCAATGAGGCTCACTGGTTGTGCTCATATGTGCACCAACATACCCTTTGTAATCTCTCTCCATTCTCTCACTCTCTCCCACTCTGGGTCTCTCCCTTTCATAAACACACACTGTACAGTGTGGGCATGGGTAAACACACAAATACCAGCATTTGTGTGCACAAACAATTGTCATCAGCTGCACACAAGCAGAGAAGGAGTGAACAGCAAACATGGACATCAAGGAAAAAGTATTAAAACGTGACGAGTGACACTTAATTCAGTGGAAATGTTATACTCCTATGTGTCTTCTACCGTCTGTAACTTTGCGGCACAAACCACTGCAGACCCTTATACAATGAGCATTTAGGACATCTGACTTCTAGAAAGTTAAAACAGACTGCAGTCATTCTTTACTCGGTGTAGTCGGTGATAATGGAAATCACAGATGAGGAAAGAAGAAGCTTCTCTCTGTCTGTCAGAGTCAGATCTTACTGGATCTGGCCAGACTGCTAACTCGCCATCTCATTTAATTGTCCCTTGCACATTGCTCTGTCACTCTCTTTACTCTGGCCTCGGATGCTATTTGGTCTGCACATTCCTGCCTTCAAAGCTACTGTGAATGCTGATCACATAATTAAGCGTTCATTCAGGCTTTGCTTTTCACAGACCCGGGAACACAGACTCTGCGAGAACGGCGTGTGTACGTGTGCGTGTGCACATGTGAGTGCATGGGCGTGACAAAACCCGCGAAAGAGCGATCCAGTAAAATAAGGGTGAGAGAAAAGGAGTGAGAGAGCCTGTGCAAAATATAGCTTAGCAAGGACATAACCTGTGACCTATAGTAACCTCTGAAGGCTCATTTACATTTGAAAAGCCAATTCACAGTCACTGCCTCGGTTGTCATGGTCGTAATTACTATTGCAAACAGGCCAAGTAAGGTAATAGCATTAAAACTGGAGATATGTGATTTCATAGGTATATACTGCACATGAGCAACAGTTTGCAGAACCAAGGCAACACAGTTCAGTCACTGCTGCTTTCTGGGGACAGTGGATTTGTCAGAAAAATCACACACAAATCCGCCAGGTTTAGCCAGAAATGAATACACAGTAATACCAAAGCTGTTCGTTAGGATATGATACTGTTCATGATACTGTAACATTTACGTCTGTATGGGAATTTGGGTCAGTCGTATGACTTTTTCAATCTGGTTAATTAAAGCTTCCGCTCTTTACTACTCTGCTAAATGGACCAATCGAACTGTGGCAACTGGCCATGTCTGTCAATTTGTCAGCAGCACACAATAGACAAGAGTAGGAGGGGAAGAGAAGAGAAGAGAAGAAAAATGTGCAGGGGAGAAAACTCTGCTGAACTGTATCCTTCTTACCCTTGTTGCTGATGTCACTCCACTTTCTGTCACAAACATCTCCTTCCTATGTCTTCCTTCCTTTTTTCCATCTTAGCGTGCATGTGTGTGTAATAGAGAGTTTCTGTGGAAATCAAGGGACAGAAAAACAGTGGGATAACACGCAAAAACTGGACGACAATGAAGGGATGTGCCATAAATAACAAAATTAGCGAGGGATGGTGGGATGGATGGAGGGATGAGTGAGAAGGGATTTAAATTGAAGAGAATTTAGTAATAGCTTAGAGAGGAGGGTGGGAGGACATGCACTACAAATGACTGTATTGTGCAATAAATACACTGTGTCACTCTTTCTCAATCTAGCTGACAATCACTTTGTCTCTTTGGCTTCTTTTTACGTAAGCCCACGCACCTGCATGTAGGCAGCCCCCACTCATTCACACACACACACACACACACGCACACACACACACACACACACACACACACACACAGATACAAAACAAGAAGTAGATAGACACACAGAGTATTATGGGAAAGCAGACTTTACTCTGCCCATACAACCATTTTCTCAAAACATTTCCCTGCCCTTATCCCACTCAAGGAACTTCTACAATAATCATAGTTTTCTGACAATAAAGTCTCTCACAGCCCACCTAAGTCTTCTTCCGATGGACGGCATTTGTGTGTGTATCAGGCATACTGCATACACATATGTGCGTTTGTATGTAAGGGAAAATAGTGCCTTCCAAAAAAGAATTAGTCAAAAACATTGACGAGTTTAATCGGCATGTCTCACTTCCCATGGCCTTGAGGAAGCTGGCTGGTGGATGTTTACAATCTTAGATAAGAGAATAGAAATTTTTTTTTAAGTATGCATATTTGAAAATAAAATACTGGATTTATACAGTTGAACAGAAATGTAATAAACAAGCTCCAGCATGGAACATCTGCTCAGTCCAGTCATACCAAAGTTTCTATTACTTATAGAAAATCATTAATTAATTCAGTTTTTCAAAAACGTTTCTTTTATTTTTGACTTGGTGTGGGTTGAGCAAGGTCAGGAAGTGTCCCATTATGTGTGCTCTGCTTATTTCCTCTAGTTAGCACGTGAGTTCCCACCGCATATTTTCATACAGCCTCTCTGCAGAAGTGCTGCACTGTGCAAAAGCAAAAATGAACATGTTCTCTAGTTTAGTGTGTCTGGCATTTTGTCTGCCTCAACAATGTATCATGGAATGACACCAAAAATTGTTTTTGCCACAGATCAGTTTGTAAAACTATGAGTAAAGTCCTACTGATTAACACAGAAAAGAGAAGAAAAGAAAGAAGGCTACGCACATTGAAGTAAAAAGTGCATACCTCTTCCATTAATTAACACATCCACGGTCAAACCTATCATGAGGAACATGAAGGATGCGACAGGCCTTATGGGATAGGCTTGTAGGTTCAAATGGAACAACTGCAAACCATTTAGAGGCTACTAAGACACATTACTATCAACATATGATTCAAAAAAGAGAGTGAAAAGGTAGCCTTGCCAGTCAAAACAATATATATATATTCACAAAAGCAAAAGACTGGACAGCAAAGTATGCTAGCTAACTAGCTAATGGTCATAACAACATTTCCCAAATTTCCCTCACCATATAAGCCAACCTGTAACATATCTGTAACATTAATGCCAAACTATTTACAATCGAGGACAAATGAGAAGAGTTGGTGACCATATAATCTACACATGTCAAAATCAGAGAAGAGGCGTTTTTTTATGGCCAACTATGTTATCCAGCTGCACATGCTAGCCTATGCTCGTGTTGACAGAACTGCTCCTGCTGTAGGTAGGCAGCTCGATGTTCTCGGTTACAACTAGGACACCGATGCCAGTTGGTTTGGACAGAAATAAAATGGGACAAACTTTGTGTTATAGGGTAATATTTTTCCTTGTGTTTTAAAATGAGCTTACCTGCTTGTAGTTTTCCTTGTGGAAACTATTGACTTGTGCTAGTTAAAGATTGCTGCCCTGGGCTGTTTGGTCTACTGTGTCAGAAAAATCCATAAAGTTAATAGAAAACTAGTATGGTGCCTTAATAAATCTAGAAAAAAGTTTAATATTAACTTGTCACCTTGTGTACATTTGGCGGTGAAGTCTCTACATGCACTATGAAAAA
Source organism: Coreoperca whiteheadi (assembly GCA_011952105.1). Lineage (NCBI taxonomy): Eukaryota > Metazoa > Chordata > Actinopteri > Centrarchiformes > Sinipercidae > Coreoperca > Coreoperca whiteheadi. Next base: position 9,204,736 of record CM022489.1, on the reverse strand, counting down.
TTAAATCTGCATTAGAGCTAAAATGGATGGCTAAACATAGATTATGAGATTCATACATGTTTTTTTCTAAATTAGTTTAATTTCTTTGATCTAAATGAATAAATGATGTTTCTCTAATATTTCCTACCACGATTCTCCACAACCATCCCATTAGTCTTTCATCTGGAGTTATAATGTGTGCCTGACCAATTCCAGAGACATGGGTGTGTGCTTAAACACTTACTTAAACAAAACAAAACCGTGTTGTACTTATATGGAAGAAATAGCTTTACTTTAATTTACATACTGTAAGACAAATATATGTTCCAATCCCGTCTACCTCTGTGGTAGGCTACCACAGAAACTCACGTGTATGGGTTTCAGATTACTAATATACTTCACCATGCTAACACTGCGTGCCGACAAGGTCACTGCAGGTTTTCCAAATCAGACTGGGTGCTGCTCTATGTGTGTGTGTGTGTGTGTGTGTGTTTGTGTGTGCTAATGTGTGTATTTACTGTAATGCGTGTGTATGCAGGTGGCTGTGACAGATGAAAGGCTTCACATCCTGGTGACCTATTATATCTTTTGTTTTGTTGTCATTTTAGTAAATGAGGAAATGCAGGGGAAAAAAACGAATCATTACTGAAATAGTACAAAGAACTGACAACACAGGCGGGATGTGCTCCAATAATATCGTTCCGACAGTGATGGCAGCATTAGTCAGCCTTCCCTTCCAGGTCGAGATGCTGTGCAGTATATCAGCTCAGGGACCGTGGTCATAAATGAAAGCCAAGGATTTATTTCTGAACTGGCTGAGCATATATCTTGTAGCATATTTGCCAGGAGGAGCGCTGACAAGTCAAGAAAGAATGTCTATCCATCATGTATGTTTAGATTTTATGTATTTCCCGTCATTAACCTTCTCTTCTATGACACTTTTTGTTTGCTCATGTCATTAATCTTATGGACAATTTAAGTAAACTTACTTCAATAATTTCTGGGATACTTACCCTAACCATAACCACCCCTTGCCTAACCTTAATCCTTACCCTAACCTAACCTAACCTTACCCTAACCTTAAACCAAGTCTTCATCCTAAAAATGAATGATTTATGTCATGAGGACTTGCTTTTTGTCCCCACAACATGAGTAATACATCCTCATTCACGCTATACTGTATTGTAATGTTGATCTTTCACTGATAGGACTTCCTGGAATGAAGCAGAATGTAATTTGACAGTTCGTCTATAGTTCTGTGAATCCAGTTACTGTACTAGTTCTTTTTTACAATACTTTTGGTCTTTTTCTTGTTTATGTAATCTCATCGTTTTCTGATTTGTAATCACTATCATCATCCAATCATCCACAGTTTCACAATTACTTAAAAGGCAATCCGCTGCCTGTCTCCAACATTTACTGGAAGTGTGTTTATTTCACTTCATAGCTGTGCATCTATATGCATAGTGAAGGCAGAAGGCAGAGCGAATAAAGAGCAAGAACGCCATGGATTTGTTATGATCCAATTTCTGAAGTAAATATTATGGCCTGCCACGGCAGAATATGCCTGCTGACATTTTCTGTTGGTGTCATAACAAAACACATCACAGACAACAATGATAAAACAAAAGCTGCCGGAATAACACATAGCACAGAGGGTGATCTGCAAATTTTCCACAAGATAAGGACATGGTTTTGTCATTATGTACTTGAATGAGCATAGAGTGCAGTCATTTGATCAAGGCCGCTGTTTCTATTTCTGTTTGGGCTGTTGAATTTAAACAGGACAAATCAATGCCAGTTTTTACCTCTGCAGTTTATTGGTTATGGGTCTCGGGCAGAATGCTAACCCTCTTTTCATTCACACTAGCTAAATCTGCAAAGACAACATGCCGTGTGCGTGTTTTTTGAAATGCATGCAGTATGTGAAAGACCACGCATTAGCACTCCAGTCCCTCCACAAGTCCACAATTAATTCACTCTCCAGCCTGTACTATAAATGCCATGGCCTCTCCTGTTACAGCATTGCTCAGTTGGGTTTATATTTCAACATCATCTGCCTGCTCAGTTAATCCTCCAAACTTTAACAAACAAAGACACTGCAGTTGAGAAAGAAGTAGATAAGAAGCACTTACTGTAAAAGTTCATTACATTTCTATCAGCCAACCTGCTGGCAACAAAGGTGAATATCATCAGGCATTCGATCTGTGCATTTGAACCTATCAGGCAAAAGAAGCAAGGTTCAGATATCATTGCAGGTATAAAAACAACATTACAAGACATTCTTTTGGAATTATTTCCCTGTTCCAATCAAAATTCACAGTCCAAATTCACTTTACAGAGACAAGTGCGTATAAAAACCAGGTCAACTTCCTTAGAAAGGACATTAATGCAAATGCCCAGACCTACTTATTCTGAAGCTCTCACCATTTAACTAGATTGTGACTGTGTCCAATAATTTCTACTGTTAATCAATAAAACCTTTTATTGTGGTGCATTAGATTAATTCTGAGTTAAACATTTGAGCTGATAAGGTTAAATCTCAGATACAACTTAGATAGTAATGTGCTACTACAGCACTTTGATACAACTCTCACCAATGTTATGAGATTTTAAAACATACTTGGTATCTTCTACAATAAATCAGTGTGAGCAGTCCTTGAGTTTTTACTATGTTGCTGGTAATGGTTTCTGTGTAAAGCAATTGCCTTTCTGTGATTGATAAAGTATTATTATCACTGTGACACTGGTGGTGTGAGTTGCCAATAACTTCGGCTATAACTGGATAAATGTGAGTGGGGTCAAAGTGATGTAAGGCTTCCTCTCTGGAAGCACACTGGTTAAAAGTTAAACCACTTACAGAGAATATTACTGATAACCAACAGCCACTGTGTGTGCACAGGTGTGTGTGTGTGTGTGTGTGCATTTACCCCCATGCACACAACATGTGTTTGAGTTGTGTGTGCCAGTCTCCACTTTCTGAAGTTTGACCTATTATTTTATCTAGGTCACATTTCATTTCCACCTGTTTTAGGATTAACCCCCTCAGCAGGTCAAACACAGACAAATCCTATTGCTATATCAGCAGCTCTGCCTTGAGCCCCAGTTGTTAGCACTCTGGGGAAACGACTTGCTTAAACAGTGGAAAATTCTCTTTGAACAATACTGAGTTTTCACTGAGTGTGAACAGAATAATGATTAACTGTGCATGCAGTGACAATACACTTCCCTCACTGCATGTTTACTCTATCATCATAGTTAATCAAATCATTATTCTAGAGCAGGAAGTGGGCGTATACTTATAGGCAGTTGACATTCATGTACACATTTTTAAGAGAATTAAACTAAGATTGGCAAAGGTTGTTACAACCTCATGATCATTGCTGATGACACAGATGGCTATAATGTAAAAGTGTGATGAAACGGCTGACACTGATGATGTTGATAAATATGTCCATTCCCCATGGCCTCAAAACAAGTTTCGGGCTATCATCATCAGTGCACAACACTAATGTGTATAATTGTACTATTCCTCATAGTGCTAACTAGCTCATTATGGAAGGCACAGTGTGATGAGCTGGCCGTTGGTACACAACTAATTAGGTATTGCTGGCAGCATTTCTCAGCAACCCACTGTCACCATGGGAGAAGTGTGTTAAGCAGAAAGGTGTGCGATATTAGAAATCGCGAAAGACACAGAGGAATTAAACAACAAAGGGTATGTTGGGCATAAAGGGTAAAGTGCATAGAGTTCAATTCAGCATATCAGAGTGAAGTTCGCAGCTTTTAACATAAATCAAAAACCAGCAAATAAAGAGATAAACCCTGATTGATTTAAGTAATACTATATTTTGTACCTCAGTGAGGATGGGAATAGAAAGAGAATAGGAATATATGGGTATATCTTTACTAAAGCAATGGGTCAACCCTTCACACAGCAGACTGAAATGATTGTAAAAAACAGTCTAAGAAAAGAGGGACAAGACCAAGAGATGACGAGCTAAAGTTAGATTAGAGCTACCGTTTCCCTTTTAAGAAGCAGAGGGGAGCTGTCATGTGTTCCTCTCTCTTTTGTTGTTTATGTCCTCTCTCCACCCAGGCACTTGCCCTGGCATAAACACAAAACCCAGAGGAATCTGCTGTGCATGTGGGTATAGAGAAAATTGTAGTCCTGTGATATTATTACAAATAATTTATGACGACAGGTTAATTTCAAGTTGGGAACATGTGTTTTTTAGATGATATATTGCTTTTGCTCCTCCAGCATTGACTTGATGCTTTCGTGTGATGTCTCTGATGCTGATGTTGAGCTTTTTTAAATTCAAAGCTATTTCTTGTGGAATTCACAGCAACACTTGCTCCTGGCTCTGTGCAATATGTATGAGGTTTCATGAGTTCAGCTGAGATAATCCTGTTTTAACAGTCGTGAGAAAAACAAAGAAGAGAGCTCAGTGGGAGACAGCATCAGATTAAAATACTGGCTATATCAAGAGTAAAAAGGATGACTCTTGTTATTTATGTGTTTCAACGAAATGAGCCTCTGACAAATCGCCAACACTTCAGGCATCAGCCTTATTCACAAAAAGAGAAAGGAAGGGAAGAATCGAGGGCTAAGGAAGGATGAAAAGAGTGAGAGAGAGAGACCGAAAGGAACGGAGCAATAGAAAGGAGGAGCCAGTGATTGGAATTATCTGGGAACAAACACACATGATAGTCTACAGATGTGCATGAAGTGTGAGAGATCATGAGTTGTCATTAACTTAAGATCTAATCATTGCACACACGCACACACACACATACTCACATTTACACACATTTGTACCTCAATAGTTGCATCAAGCAATCATGAGATGTTGATATGATATTCTTTAAAGTCATTGATCATCTGAAGTGACCCAGTTTTTGATCCTCCTTGTTTTATGTTGCTTGTAAGTAGCAGTCCTGTGTCCCAGAGGCTGTAACTCAAGCAGATGTGGTAAAGCTGGTGCTGCTACATCACTGTTTAAATGCAGAGGTCAGAGGGCAAGACATGATGCAAGTGGGGTTTAACGATCATGTCCTCTGAACCTGCCTGTACAACGCAAGACTAACATACCACAGTCACATGTGGGGGTAAGGGGTGTTATCTAGGGCCTTGGCTGAGTTGTTCAACTTCAAACGTGAAAATATGACAGTATTGAAAAATACTGCTGTTTGTGTATTGGGTAGAAGTAGAGATACTTCCATAGAAGCAAAGATAATTAGAAATAAGAGAGCGAGGCCAATGCAGTATTTTTATCGAAACACACAGGCTGTTGTTTCTGAGTTAATTAGAGCACCTAGCACATTTACAGAAAGGCAGTGTGTCCTTCAGGGAGATCAATTCATCACTAGGTCAAGATAGCAGCTCAGTGTGCCACTAACCAAGTCTTGTATTCCACCAAAGCCTGTGTGTGTGTGTGTGTGTGTGTGTGTGTGTGTGTTTGCGAGTTCTATTCTCACTGAACTGACCCACTTCCTAAGAGAGGGACAGACCACAGGAGGGTGGAGGGTTTGAAAAGAGAGGGTTTGAGAGGGATTTTATGTACTTACATGGGACAGAAAGCTACACTCTTGTGGCACTCTTGCTTCGTCCTGTGGGGACTAGAGGAGAGCCTGGCACAGTTCTGTGGGAAAGACGAGATAGGGTGTTTGACTACAGTGAGCCTTTGTGGGTCTGCGTAATCACAATTATCAGTTGCAGCAGAAGGTGTTAGCTGTAACGAATCATCTAACTGTAACTGATAGCTCACATTGCACTATTTTATGCAGGAGCAGTTTCATGGGTTGCAGATTGTAAAGTAGTGCAGGCTCAAATTAACAACTCCATTTTGCCATAGTACTCAATATGTGCTATTTGCATGGTTCTGTGATTGACTTATTCATTATTTGGGTACTTTGATGACATAATAAGTAAGTGTGTTAGAACTGTTTGATGACTGTATTGGAGATATACAAATCAGAATCTACAAGCACAGTTAAAGTAAAGGCTGCAGGTGCTGAGCCGCAAGTAACTAATAAATAGGTAAGGTGTCGGACATTGCCTTGTGAGTCTGATGAAGAGCAGTTGTGCTCAAAACATCAAATAAGATGACATCGGCACACTGCAGTGTGTGAGCTGTTTATTAATCTATTATCTACGTATTCGGGGCTGCAATGAATTTGAAAAAGTGCACATGTGATGATGTCTAACAGATATAAAAAAGAATTCAAACCTCACTTGGTTGCAAGTAAGCAAAGCCTGTGTCTCAGTCATCGTCTATGGACCAGTATGTCCAGCTGACATCTCAAATTAAAGGGTTAGTTCTTCAATTCTTCAGAGAGTACTGCATGTTTAAGATAAGATAAGAAAGACTTTGTCATCCACTGTCTGTATACAGTGCAGCACATAGAGGAACGAAATTGTGTTTCTCCTTGTCCCTGGTGCAAAACAAAGAGTGAAGCAAACATTCAAACTACACATAAGGTGCAAGATAACAAAACAAGATATAAAAAGAAAGCACAAACATATAGTGCAATACACAGGACAACTATACAAGACTGTGTTACGAAAAACAGAAATAGTAACAGAAGTATTTTTATTACCTCAAATCAAACCAAATTAAAATGCCAATTTAATTAGTCACACCATGGGGTGAGGAAATCAGTAAAGTCGGTGGCGTGTGATGTGCATGAGGAAATGGATGTGTGCACGTGTTGTAAGATGCAAAGCAAAAGATAAGGATAAACTTAAGACAACATACTAAACTAAATAAACAGGTCCCTATAAGGAGCAGGGGCAGCTCAGCAGAAAGCAACAAACCGAGAGAGAGATGCACTGCAAACAGGCTTAAATACTGGGAACACCGGGCCCAGGTGTTCCCATTTGGCACTGAGGATCCCCTGCCCCACCCACCCAATATACCCGAAAACAGGCAGACAACAGACAGATTGGCAGGAAAGGGCAGGGGCCATCACAGTTACTGGACTGTCATGAGGTATACATAACATATTTGATTTCTACACTGGGTGCCATTCTCCTTTAAGAGAGAGGGTTAAAAAAAAGGGGAGCACAGATCATATCTGTGTTAACAAAACATTACAGGTTGGATTCTTAGGAAATCCCGATTCTCTGGAGTCTGGTGTCTCTAACGCATAAGTAGTGTGATATCTCAGGCCTCACAGGCAATAAAATAGGGCACAACTTGGATGCCACTTAACTAAAAAGACATGACATTCTCTTCACCTTTGAGCTGGCCCCCCTGACAACCCACTGACTCTTGTTTCGTCAATGTCATTGGTCTATCATGACAAGGTTGAGTTTCACAGTTTATGAGTACCTTATCAGAGAACTATGTAACTACACACTCACGTGGCAATGTTCTCATTTTTTAGTGCCCCAGGGTGAGGGGTAGGGAGGCACGTACAGTTTTGATGTTCTAACTACTATAATATTAACCACACTGACAGAAGAATGAAAGTGAAGTGCAAAAAAAGTGGAAAGATATCAGCAAATGAATTCAGTGTACTACAAAAGTAAATCCTTTCCACTACACTAAATGAATGTGGGATAAAAAGGACAAGCTTTATGGTGTCACATTTTAGTAAATAAGAAATCAGTTAATAGCTGATAAAGCCATCACTGACATTAAATATTTCCTTTGAAAGTAAATAAGCAGGTTTTTCAACATTGCGGTGTTACTCTAAATTCTTCACAAGACTTAAACCTCCTGCTTGCTTCAAGTCCATCCACACAGCAGTAACAGCCACGTGTTATTGCTGGGCCCAGATACCTAAAATATTCATAGTGTCCTTGTCAGAACACATTTTTTCAACCTCACTGACCAAATCTCTGTAGAATGAAAGAATGAAGGGGGCGCCAGAGTTTAAAAGATGACTCAGCAAAATGAAGGCTGTGTCCTTTGTGTTGGAATTAGACGGAGGCAACACACACACCCACACAGTTTTCTGTAGCTGATTCAATAATCAGTAATAACAATTCAGAGATAAAAACATCAGCAAGGCTAAGATTTTTCAGTAGAGATGTTCACTGTCCATATGATATCTCTTTTGATATTACTGTCACATTTTTGAGGAAACAGAGCCATATTGACTATTGTGGAGTAGCAAGGCTGATAAGGCGCTGGTGTGCGAGCCATGTGTACTGTTGCAGAAGGTAATCTGGGAATAACATTTGATGATGTGGGGATGACAACCTACAGTATACAAATGTTGTTTTATCCATTTCAGAGTATGCTGTCTGGCATCAGAAATGCATGTTTCAGTGCATGTCATGGTTCTGTAAAAATGGCAGTAGAAACTGACGTGATGTGAAACATGTCAGTTCTGTTCCTGCTTTTTTTAGCTTGTGCTTTAGTTAGAGGTTTTTTTTTGGCAGCACTGGTGCAGCAGCTGTATGTGTGCATTTTAACGACAGATGGGGAACTTTAATGTATTCACGACAGGGATTTTAGCTAAATATCTAATGGCTTTTGCCACACAACTTGTGTAGTAATTACGAATGGCATTTAGATACAGTAAGTTGCTGCTGCTGCTTATGGCAATATCTTTCAAACTTCCCCAATGTTGACAACCTCCACACCCCTCTGCCACAGTCTCAACAAAAAGTGAGACTCAATTGTAATCACCACTTCTCTATCTGAGGCTCCAGCCACTGTGCTGAGGAGATGGCCTGACTGCTTGCCAGCTTTGCAGACAGTCAGGATAACGCTGAAGTCAGACAGCCCAAAGGAGCTTTAGCAAAGACAAAACTTACAGTGATTAATGAATGACACCGTACGATAAAAGAAGATGTAGTAATTTGGGGTTTGCACTCTGTAATTCATGAATTTCAGCCATACCAGCTACAGGTTTTTACATTTTCCTAAGCATGCGCTTGGCAATCACATGGAAGTTCATACTGATGCATCAGTGATGGCATGTACAGTACTGTATCTTACTTCAATTTGTTTTGTTGAAAATATCCGTGGTGATATGACTTTAAAGCTGATTGATTTCCTGCTGGTTGAGGTTCCTGCTCTACAGTCCAGGCACAAATAGGCACAGCCACAAAAAAGAAATAAAGGTGAAATATGATGCAGGTGACCATCCTTGGAAACCAGCCATTCATTTCCTTGGCCCTGAGCCTGCAATAGCTTCTTTCACCTTGTCAGGAATGTCACCCCCACATGGATGGAAGCACAACATGTCGCGGTGATAATACCAGCACAAGAGCTGTTATGAAGAGATTACTTTGTGTTGATAAACCTAATCTGTGTCGACTGGACCCCTGGCTTTGGTTTTTATCACTGTGGTTTTCAACACAATGGTCAGTGTGCTTTTATGGCTGTGGCCAAACTGCTGCTGTAACAGAGTTACATTTGGTGTCAGGCTTTCACAAACAACCTCCCATTCAGACAAATACAGACACGCACACGCACACTCTCACACACACACACACACACACACACACACTCCTCATGCAGATACAAAGGCTGGCTGACACACATTGATTCTTATCCTCTAATCTAATTACTGACGTACTGAGGTAGTGCTAAGCTTTATTCAGTCAAGGCAGGTGAATGGGTTCTCTTCTTCCTCTCGATGACGTCGATGTAGTAGTGGAGATGGCTGAGCCTGGATGTTCCTTCTTAATGGACATCAAATGACTTATTGAATGGCGCTCGTCCCAGAGCGCTGTCATGACTCACAGACATATGTAGAGCAGAATGGAAAACACAAAATGGAAAAGAGACAATTCCATACCGACATGACAAGTAAAAGGCAGAGGAGCAATGCTGCCCCTCGGGTTAGACCAAGTGGACTTAACTCAGCAAGCTTCCACCCGGCGGAAGTGTCCTACTAGGCAGACAGGGTTTTGTAGTTCATTCTGCTCTTTGACCTCACCCTTGAGAAAGTGCAACGTTGGAGATTCTTTACTTCGGTACATTTAAGCAAGAAATCTACTGTACTCAAAAGTACAAATTCAAGGCACTCCACTCCTTGTCATAAAATATAGCTGATATCATCTATCTATATTTCTTTCTTCTTTCCGTGCGTCCTCATTTCCTTATTCATTTAATTTTCTGTCTTTACTTTCCTTCTTCAACTGACCTGAAAGCATGTGAATCTTCAAACTCTATAGCTTTGACCAAACTATATTCTACTTTGCAATAACTGTTGATACTTTCTATTAATAGATTTTACTGCCAAAATGCTTTTTGTTTAAGGACAAATTTGAATGAAGCACTGTTACTTGTGGCAAACCTTACTACCTCAAAAGTTTTCAAATCTAAGGAATTCCACTTCTGGTTGAAGGGAATGACTCCAATGGCAATCACCATGAGGCAAACACTTAACAATAGGCCTAAAAATAAAAACTAATTAGGTTTATATTTTCACTAAAGTTTTTTGTTATATAAAAGATCTAGATTATCAAAAAAATGGCTTATACTTTCAGACAATACAGTATATTGTGATGGAATATAACAAATGACATACTGAAATACAGAAAATAAGGATTTTATAGGATTTTAAGGAAAATTGCACTTTACTAAGTTACTTCCATTTTATGTGACTTTATACCTCTGCTTCATTATTTAATTATTTGACAGCTAAAGTAATGACATTTTACACACAAAACCAATGATGAGCTCATAAAATATGATGCATTATTATAGTTTAAATTACCAAAAAGTTTAGAAACGAAAGTAAAATCATCTACAACATAAAAAAAGCCTATTATACATAATGTATGTGCATTATAAAAAATTATCCAGTGATAAACTCTGTAATAAGGTAACACTCAGAGGGAGCATTACTTGAATTGAATTATGAATTCTGGACTTTTAACTAAGTATTTTTTGCAATGTTTTATAGCTACTTACTTGAGTAGCCTACGTCTTCCACCACTGACTGTGTATACCATTACTGTGAATTGTATCTAGACATTAGAAGGTTGATAAACTTGGAAAACTGAATGTGTTACCATAAATTGTCTACGAGCCACTCATACACAGTTTCATCACTTTCAAGGACCGCCCACCACTGGTGACGTCACAGGCAGCGTGGCGGTCGCGCAGGCTTTGTCGGGAGCGCGCTTTCCCGTCGCCACCCGGCCATTCTAGTCGAGACCAGACGGAAAGCGGACGTGCTTCTACTGCAGAGAGGGGATAGACACGTTATATTACTAGCCCAATAAGCCTTGCTCGTAGTCGCGTTGCGTCTTTGCTCTAACCCGAACCAACCAAATCTGAATTCGCATTAAATATGTCTAATATCGTTTGTTGTCAAACGCCTCAGGTAAGATTTTATTTTCTGCCTTTAACAAAAATCGTAGAGGAATAACGTTAGATGCTGTTTGTCGTCTTCGTCAAGTAACGTTAGCTAGCTTTTAAAATGTAGAGAACCGGCTAAATCTGCCATTGGGTTACGATGAACGCTAGTGTGACCGTCATTCTGTAGCCACTACTAGCTATTTATTTAGCGCCTAGAATGAATGGCAGCTATTGTCTTTGCTCAGACTGGGTGGAAACTGCTGGAAATGCCTCTTGTGAACATTACGGGCGCGGGCAATGTCGCTCAAACCGCCGCTTTCCGCATACAGCTGGCATTAACTAACGACGCGGGTAACGTTATTTAGCTAACGGAATAGTGACGCTAGTTCACGCGTCGATCACGGGCTTTGGCAAACGACCGAATGTAACGTTATTCGCCATTGTCCAAATTAATGAATTAAGCCGGAACTCCGGCGTGGCTGTCGCATGGCTAGCTAAGCAGAAGGTTGTCTACTTAGCAGGCTAACATGCACTAGCATGCCAGATCTCCCAAGCTGGATGCCTAATGTTACCTCCTGTGTAAGAGAAAGTATTTGTGTCGTCTGCGTCTGTTAGATCAGATTCTTGGGGGAGGGGGCTCTCGTTCCTGTCTGTTGGCGGGATATTGTGTGTGTGTGTGTGTGTGTGCTGACCAGCTATATGGCTTCTGGCACATCGCCGGACATCATAGCCTTGGTACATTACTACCAGAGGAGGAGGCAGGCAGATGAATGACATTGCTCTGCAGCGAATAGACAAACACGAGATTCTGGGTAGCCATTTGTAAGACTTGCCCTCTTGGTAACGAAGCATGGGTACATCCTGTCCTTCACCCTCCATTTAGTGCCATATTGTCAGATTTTATGGCCTGTGACCAGTCTGTACATAATATTGAGGCGTTGCTGTCGAGGTTGAGCATTATTGGGTGTTCTGTGTGTGTTTTTATATACAGTAAGTTATAAATTTATTTGTTTTATTTATTTTTCTAGGCTGCAGGTTGGCTAATAACATAGTAGTCTTTGACCTACTGGGCTTTCAGCCCGGTTCTGAAGCTGGCAATCACATGGAATATTCCCAAATAATATACTGTATATGAAGGAGTTTATGAAAAAGAAAAACAATTAGCAGGGTCTTTTTAAAGGCTTATCCAATAGATGATAGATAAAACATCCTTAGTGTCTGAGTGACCATGGTCAGAGATGTTCTCCTTTTTACTTCCTTGAGTGGTATCAAAATGAGTTTTCGAATGTGGGGGGTTTCTGACTTCTCGAAACAAACTTGACGCCCATTTTCATTGTTCTGTCGAGTGTGTTGTTGCATTTGAGGTATAGCATCTCAGTTCTGTTACTGCTTTGATCAAGGGTGTGGAGTCTTGTAGTTTTACAGACACAACCAATACAATGTTTACTGCCTTCTTCATTTTTTTTATTGTCACATTCTTCTTAGATTCCCTTGTTCAAGATGTTTTTAAATTTAAGCTGTATACTTCCACGGTCGAACTGGGGGAAATCTCCAGCAAGGCCTCTCTTCACCACTGGAGGGGTGTCTAACAAGCATTGATTGTCCAGAGTCTGACCTGCACTTTTGTGCCTGACTAATCAGATGGAAAAATGGAGAGAGAAAATACATTCAGAGCTACCCCTGTGGCAAAGTTCTGAACAATCTCTCTCTCTCTCTTTTGTGCCTTTCCTTTGTTCTCTCTCTCCTTTTGTTCCCTGGTTTAAAAATGTATAGCCACATTTACGGCTCACCAAGGCTGCACGGCTTTGTCTATACACGGCACTTTGGTGATCTTGTCAGTTATTTTCCCATTCTCAGTCTAGTTTGTGGACATGAAAGTTGTGTGCCCATGTCCCATAAGTGACCAGGAGGGCGAGCATTTTCCTAGAGGACAACAATTTAATACATAGTCAGTGTACACCAGTTTTCATGTAGCCAGGCATCATTCCTGAATTGCCATTTGCTGGTTCCCAGAGTGGAATAAGATTGTTTAAACACAGCTATTATTAAGGTGGCAACTCTGTATTAAAGAATTATCTAGATAGCTAAGGGCGTGGCTTGCTGGGTTGAGTATAAAGTGGAGCTATGAGAGGGGACCAAGGCTACAGGAAAGCGGGGTGGACCCAGCCATGTGGAGGAGTTGAGCTTTTGGGCCTTCAAAAGGAGTCTTCTGCCAGATGTTGCGTAACAACTAAAAACTGGGTCACTGTTTACTCCATCCACACGCAGACAGTGAATTATAGCTTTCCATGCCAGCCTTGCTGTAAGTGCTGCTGAGTGCCATTTAAAAAGAAACTATATGCCATCGTGTGTGCGCACTTACCCATAAATAAAAATAAAAAAACTCGAGCACATTTCCCATTATTTGTAGCTTGGTAGTTTTATACAGCCGCCTTTCACACATCTTTGCCAAACCCAAAACCGAAGTGCAGCATGGCGCATTCGTATGTTCAGTGTGCATTTAACTCTCATACTGAACACGATTAGCATCTTTCTAGTTGGAACACTCAAACAAAACTCCGCTGACAGTGACTGTTGTCAAATGGTGCAAAGTACTTTTCAGAGCAAAGCAATATGTTTTTCATAGTCCCCTTATTCCCTTTTCGTCTCAGACTGACGCAGCCATCATCCTCTTGTATATTTGTCCTTTTTTATTTTCCCAAAAAAAACAGAGTTAAATGAGAGGCTAATCTCAACATAAGTCTCCCCCCCCCCCCCCACCCCTTCTGATACTTGACTTGATTGTTAAATTCATACTGTGCAGTGTGGATTTGAGTTTAGTAGGTCACTGGATTTGAGTATCTTGTTGAGCTGGCAAAGTACACATGTATTTGTGCTTCTGTGGGTGGTAGATGGCAGTTTCCTGGCATACAAGTCATAAACTTACACAATCTGTTTATTCAGAAGGTGTAATATGTAAAAAGCAGCTGTTAACAAGTAAATCACATGTTGCTGTTGTTCTAGGGAATGTTTACTGAACAAGCTTAGCTCAGGGCAGTCTTTTTTCAACAGAAAATAACTGTTTTCACTGAATTCAAAGTGCACTGATGTCTTACTCTGCAAGAATAATCTTTTTTTTTGTTTTTCAGCTTAAGACAAATGTCGTTAGAAAAAATGTTATTTCATTACAAAAGTGCCTTTCACACATGGCCTCGGGTTTGCAAGAATCTGCTTGTATATCTTTTCTCCAAACCATCTGACTGTGGAGAAGACGGTTATTATTTCAGCAGCATACAAAGGGTATACTGTTTGATTTCTCTGTCAGTCTGGCTGTATTTTACATTGTCTGTATTGTGTTAGCAGATAAGTTTGTAGCCTGAAGTGTACCCATGGATTGTGGACATTGTAACCAGACCTGAAACTTTGTTTTAGTTTATGTTTTATATTTTAAATGAGTGCCTAATAAGGAGATGAGATGTAGGGGCCTGCTTTTATCTGTTAGTGCTTTTAGGCCTCATCATTGACTGGTACTAATGTTGTATGTTCTGCACACAAACAAGAGGCTTTCACTCTCAAATTATTGCACAATGATTCACATACTGCGACTGAAATGTGCCACTGACAGCAGCTAGACAAGTGACAAGTACATTCTGGGCGCCGCAGATACGTAAATCACAGCTTTTTCTAATGAGTTAGAATCGCATGCGAGTTGGATACAGAAAACTCTACGCTAGGCTACCCAGGAAAGCCTTGTCACATGGAGTGTGGATACAATTTCAGACTATGGGGCAGCTGCTGTGGTCTATCTTGTCCTTTATCCCCATATGGGAAGGTGATAAAACAGTTGGAATTGCAGTTCAATTTTTTTTACTGAGCTTCAGACTGCAGATGGCATAGTGGTGAGGTAATTAGGCATAGAATTATGTCCGTAGTCACACTGGCAAAGTTTGAGGCCTGAGGCTTGACGGCTAGCAAAATCCAAACTCTTTAATAGCAGAATAAAACATCTTGAGGTGGAGAGAGATGGGATGATCTCTACTGAGTGTGACATGCAAGTGTGGGTGGGTAGGGCTTGTGATCCTGGCACATGGTAGCTTTAAAAAAAAAAAGAAAACGGACCATCACCGATTGAGTGGCTGTGGAAACAGTCACAGGTTGTTCCCTCCAGCGTTTTCCTTTATAGGTCAGTGCTTGAATGAAAGGGTTCCTATAGGGAGGAGCCAGCCAAAGAGGCTTGTCACATAAGATAGTTGGTGTGGCCTTGCTTCAGAAAGAGTGGAGACAGAGCTGAAGGCAAGAGTTGGAGCAGGTGTGGAGATTTAAAGCGCTAAATGGCCGGTGGGCTTAGCTACCAATGCTGTACGCCTTTTGCTTTACTGCATACTTGGATAAAATGCTGGATTCCAGTATTATTCCTGAACTCGATGAGGATAATGTGATCAGATGAAGTGACCAGTGTATCCTGAATCCAGTCGTCTTTTCTTGAATTTTGCATGCATGGTGGAAACCATTGTGAGCTCCACTGCATGTTTGAAAAAGGGCTTGTGAAAAGGACGCTGAAAGAGAGAGGGAGGGCAGTGTTCTCAACTGCCACCATTTGCGCAAAGGTTGCCTTGATTTACCACATGGAACTGACTTGTGCTAGCGTTGCATGGGTGCCAAGAACCAGCGGCATCAATTTCTAAATGAGCCATTTGCCCTTTCTTCTCTTATAAATAACAAAACTCATGTCCCTTTCTCCCTTCTCTCATTTTCTTCTAGGTTATAATGTATGACCAACACAGAATAAGTACAACTCTATAGCCAACGGGATCCCGAGGACTTGATTACAGTCGCTTCAAGCCTGATAGTTTGTCCGTGCGGCTGCTCCCCCTCTCCCTTCTGCTCACGCCCGTTTAGTCAACTGGCATTTCTTCTAACAACTTCCCTTCCCTCTCCTCGGGTGAAGAAGATTTGGGTTCCACTGTGATCTCAGTCGACTTTGCCTGTTGCCTACCTTCGGTTCCTGTTCTACTCAGCACGAGTGCTTCCCTGGATTTGCATTATTCTGTATTAGGTAAGGCCACGACTAATGCATAGCACAGATTATAATGCACATTACAGGCACCTAAACCTAATCCTCTTTCTGGCCATTAATTAATAAAGCCAGCTATTACAGTGTTGCACAGCTGAAAACATGTTGGACAGAGTGCGGAAGACAAGCATGTCGGGTATTATTTCTTTACTGGGCAACAATTATCTTTTTTTTAAATTTTTTTTTACCTTTCCTCTGCAGGCATACTATCAAAATTCACCAAGATGATTCCAAATGGTTATTTGATCTTTGAGGATGAAAGTTTCCTTGATTCCACTGTGGCCAAAATGAACGCTCTGAGAAAGAGTGGTCAGTTCTGCGATGTTAGACTGCAGGTACGCTTAGCGCACACACACACACACACACACGCACACACACACACACACGGGCCATTGCACTTTTCTAGGGAAGCCACTGAGTCATTCTGTGAAACATAAGAGCTGAGAAGCGAGATGCACCATAGAGGACAGAAAGATACACAGGTTTGTCAAGAATAAGAAACAGTTCGATATGCACAATATGTCAGTACAACGCGTCTGAATGTGTATAGATATACACGTAATCAATTAAACTTGCTTGTGACCATTATTAGCTTAAGCCTTTGACCTTTTAGTGGTGGATAGATGGCAGTGATGGTGTGCATTCTGTTTAACTCATGTGAGTCATGTCAAACTTGGAAACTAGAAAAAGATCTGCGTGTTTACTTCAATGTTTCCTGTTATGTTTCCATGGTCTCATAGCTCAAGAGTGAGAACGTGTGCCCTCCATTTGCATAATACTGAGAGACTTGTGCAGCCAATCAAGAACTGACGTTTAGATATTGCCATTGAGGATCAAGAGAATCTAATGTCTTTTTTTTTTTTAACTATTGATCATGTTGCTTTTTTTATTATAGACATTCTCTCAATTCATATCTGGGGTTTCTCTTTAGTTTCCTTTTTAATGTAGACGCACTAAAATTATGTTTTGTAGCATTTGTTTTCCTTTAACAAATACACAGGTATATATGTTTTGTAATAGGTTTTCTTTTAACAAACTCCTACACATCCTAATTGTTTGCCTTCCTCTTTCTCTTCATTTGTCCAGGTGTGTGGTCATGAGCTGATGGCTCACCGTGCTGTTCTAGCTTGCTGCAGTCCCTACCTGTTTGAGATCTTTAATAGTGACAATGAGCCTCATGGAGTCTCGCATGTCACTTTTGAGGATTTGGACCCAGAGGCTGTAGAGATCTTGCTCAACTACGCCTATACTGCCCAGTGAGTAGCACCTTTTGCCTCTGATCTTCACAGCAAAATTCTCAACTTTTGGAAATTACTTGCAAATAACCGCCTTTTCTTTTTGTCTTCTGTGTAACACAGGCTAAAGGCAGACAAGGAACTGGTCAAGGAAGTTTACTCTGCAGCCAAAAGGTTCAAGATGGAGCGAGTCAAACAGGTATGTTTTTCTGCTTTTTAATCTTTAAACTTACTTCCCCAATGCCGCAGTTTTACTTTTAAAGACAATAACATTTTAATGACTTCAACATATTTTATTCACTCTTCAGATTTGTGGCGACTACCTGCTGTCTAAAATGGATTCCCAGAACGCTATCTCTTTTCGTAACTTTGCCAGCTCTATGGGAGATGCCAGAGTTTTGGCCAAGGTGGACGTCTTCATCCAGGACCATTTACTGGAAGTGTCTGAACAGGAGGACTTCCTCAAACTTCCCCGCCTCAAGGTACTAGCTTAAATTTGCACATATGACATAATGTTTTGTAAGAGTTCTGTACAAATATTTTCTAGTAAGTGGTACCAGTAGGTTATGGTTGAGTCTTGGGGTTATTCTGACTTCTGCATTAAAACTAGACAGTGGTGGAGGTCTTACGTTGAATAACACATACTGGTTTAAGTTTAGCATTTTTACTTTTCTGACTGACATGAGATTAACAATACTTACATTGTGAAGGTGTGCCTCTTTGTAGATTTTCCTACTGCAAAATCCTGCTGAGAATGTATTTAGGGCAGGGGATTTAGAGCGTATGCAATAGAAAGACCAAGTGTAGGTGGGTTACAGTGTGTAGAAGGTCTTTGTTCAACATGAGGGCTGTACTAGGTACTTTACAAGGTAATTCTGGTTATTTAATTCTGCAATTTTGTTAATTACAGCATCTCAAATGTGAAGATTTCTGTTTATTTCCAGTTCCATGTCATTGTAAATGTAATACATGAGGCTCTTTGACTTTAGACAAACTAAATTTTTTATCACATTGGATTTATGCACTGGCATTCAATTTGGCTTTTAGGGTAATGGGTAATACTGAATTCCTCCTGAAGTGAACCAAAAACAATTACCTGTATTGTTGACTCACAACAAAAATCAAAAATGGTTGTTTAAGAAAAAGGCAATACATGAATTTATAAATTGAACTTACACATTTTCTGTTTGGATTCTTAAAATACATTTCACCCAGTGGTTAATCCAAATGCGTTTTTAAAATGTTGCACCAGGGGCTTCCTGGTTTAATGAGTGTGGGTGGTTCCCAGGCAACTTAATATGATACTAAGGTAAATCCTCTCACTATGGCAAAATAAAACAGTTAGACAGGTAGTGAATCACTTCTAGCTAATTGATGATCAGCCAGTAAGAAGTTGTTTTCCAGTGAGCAATAAAGGACACGGCATTAATTTCTTCAGTTAAGCAGTCACTTTATTCCTACTTTGTGTAAATCTAACTCCTGTTCCACCCCCATTGTGTGTTTACAGTTAGAAGTAATGCTAGAAGACAACCTGACCCTGCCCAGTAATGGCAAGCTCTACTCGAAGGTGCTCAACTGGGTACAGCGTAGCCTTTGGGAGAATGGAGACCAACTGGAACGACTTATGGAGGAGGTCAGTACAAGGCCATGCAGTCTGAACTGAGTCGGGCTTCATTCCTACCCTGCCCCTTCCCCTCCCACTGACTCATCCTGTTTCTGACATTAAGAAGTCATTAAGGGGGCTGAAATAGGAATGGCATGCCACTGTCATGCTGCTATGTCAGGATTGTTGTTTTTTCCCTCTGATTTGTTGAGGTTTTTGCAGTAAGAAACTCTGTACCCCTGAACCATACTACAAATTAGAGGTGAGCTGAAAAGAGCTGCTGTTTGCTCTGCTTTTTGTTTCCACTGTTCTCTTTTGGGTATGTGGTTGGTTTACATACAACCCCATCTGAGTATTACAGTGCTCTTCTCCTCTGAAACACAAAAACACAGTAGAATCAAGGGTCAGACCTTTGAGAACCTGTCTCACTGCCACTTTACTATCTGAACAGGTGCACGTTTGTTGCTCCAGTACTAACAGGCCCTCCTCCCCGTTGATTTATCTCTCCTGTAGGTTTATTAGCAGCAGCAGGAGACCAGACTGAGGAGCCAGGACTGAGCCACCAGGGTAATGAGTCAGAGAAAAGAGAGGGAGGAGAGGAGGCACTACTGCCTCTCGGCAGCCTCTCTTTGCAGCCAAGCAACACTGTGCTTCCATCTGTCCATGCCATATATACAGCTGCATCCCGTTTCTGCATTTACCAGAATGCATTGCTCACAAACCTTAAGCAATAAATACATCTAATTGAATGCCCCTTTACTGCACATAAAAATCTATTCTCATACAGGCCCACTTACCCGCCGGCACATTCAAAACCACTCAAATTAGGCATTGGACAGAAAACAGCATTGCAAATAAGCATAGTGATTGGCTCAGCACGGATATTGTATTTCACTGGACTACAAATCATTACCTTTCCGGGTGAAATGATCATTTTCATCAACTTCTCGCTTTTTTTCTCTCAGATGGGCAACTGAGCTGAGCTATTTACATTATATTACTTTGTCTGGCCTCAACAGAACATATGAGGTTTCTTTTATTTCTTGTGGGACTTAATATTATAGGGTAATGATTGAGATTAGCTTGATAGTTTGTAAACAAGCACTACTGTTTTTAGTCATCTGGATTTGACTGCCTATTGTGGCTGCCATCACAATGACCAACTCCTTCAGCTAGAGGACCGGTTTCCAAGCAGCAGGGGTGAAAAGAGGGCGACATGCAGCCCCCCTCCCCCACCTTCTCTCATTCTCCACAGAAGATCTTTCCAGATGCAGCCTCTCATTCACCAGCTCCTTCTTTTTTAAAAAAAAAAAAAAAAAAAAAGGAGAGCCACTGTCGGATACCTTCTTGAGCTCAAACACTTAACCCACTCTTTGCAGTGGCAGCAGCGTGTGTGTGTCTTTTTTAAAGGAAGCTTTCCATCCAAGCGACTGAAGATCCAGGCCTTCCCCCCTCTTCCTCTTCACAGCACTGCCCTCCCTCTTCCTCCTTCCCTCCTATCCCCCAAATGCTGGGGCTCTCAGTGTGTTGCCATGGAGACAGCCACATGGTTGTTGTTCCTGTTTGTCTTTCAGGTGCAAACGCTGTACTACTCACCTGACCATAAGCTGGTGGATGGAGGGCTGGTGATTGAGGGGCACAGTGAGGTGTTTGGTGGCGAGGAGGACCACCTTCAGTTTGTGCAGGTACTCAACAGCTTGTGCCTGGCTTCACTGTAATGAAGTCTGTACCACATTTTGCTTGGCAGTGTGTAGCTTTATTGTACAGCTTGTGCCTGGCCATGCATAAAAAAACTACACAGCCTGTGCCTGGCTAGACGTAGACATGGCTCATTTAAATCCACGAGTTAGCCACAATGTAAAGACTAATGTCAGTAGATTAGCAAGAAATGAGCTATGATGCCTGCCTGGCTATGCTGTTGAGCCTATTAAAGCCACATTTAGATTTTTAAGCTAATCTCAACCAGTCGAGCATGAGCAGTTATTGCTGTCTCAGCTTTTTACCCTCTATTTTGAGTTGTGACCAAACTGTGTGCTGTTAGATCTGATTGTAGTGTGGTCTGAGACTGTAGTTTGCAGTGCTTTGTTGTTGGCTTCAGATGGCGTGCGATTTTGTAATGCGTACTCGGACAAGATTAATGCCAGGTTCATTAGGTCTACATTAGACCAGCTGGATCAAAGCATAGTTTGGAGTATGATTAGCTGGTGTTGGCCACTGGTGGGCCTGTGGTGCAAGCTTGGCTTCTGTAGCTGCACTGTGCTCTTGCAGAAGAAACCCGTACGGGAGAGCACCCAGAGACAGATGAGCTGCAGCTCCTCCGGAAGCCTGTCGCCCTCCAACCAAGCAGCAAATGCCCCGAAACAGACTGCCAGGAGAGAGTGGAAGTACATTGCCTCTGAGAAGACCACAAGTAAGTGTGTGTATGAACCACATGAGCCTTCAAAACTAAACAACTTCACTTGAAAGGACATAGAAATCAAATTCTGATGTTATTATTTATATATATTTTTTCTCTGAAGTGGCTTTAACAATCTCCAATTTTACACCTAGACAACACCTACCTGTGTCTGGCTGTGCTGGACAGTGTGTTGTGTGTGATCTTCTTGCACGGCCGCAGCAGCCCTCAGACCTCTCCCTCTGCCACCCCCTGCCTGATGAAGAGCCTCAGCTTCGAGGCCCAGCCCGAGGAGCTGGAGGAGCAGCCGCTCTCACCCATGCATTATGCTCGCTCCGGCCTGGGCACCGCAGCCCTGAACGGAAGACTCATCGCAGCAGGTTAGAAATAAACCGTTTTAGAATGATGGCTGGATAGACAGATACTTTATTGATCCCCAAGGAAATGTAGACATCCAGTAGCTTATACGACATGTACGAAACGCCAATACACACAAGAATAAAAACACACCAGTGAAGTGATGGTCTAGCCACCAGAACTACTAAAGAGCGGACACTATGATAAGAATATATGCAAGTGGAGGTAGTGCATATGTAAAGTGATTCAAAAGTAAAAACAGTGCAAGAATGATTACTGTGGCTAATATAATTACAATATTTTATCATGTGTATGGTGTATAAAAATGGAGCTTCAAGGTTTGGACACATAGGAAGTTACATGCGTCTCAGTGCTCGGTTTCTTTGTGTAGTGCCGTTAATGCTGAGGACTGAGCTGCTTTAGTGTGGCTGACCATGGATAAACGATGGAATCTGAGCATCAGTGTCTTGAATATTGTTTAAAATGGGGGTTATGCCGAAAAAGTAGGACCTCCATAGCTCCACTGTAACCTTGACGCAACTTGATGCTCCTGCAGGAGGCTACAACAGAGAGGAGTGTCTGAGGACTGTGGAGTGTTATGACCCCAAAGAGGACCGCTGGACCTTCATCGCTCCCATGCGGACTCCAAGAGCTCGATTCCAAATGGCTGTGCTCATGGTACAGTTTACGATTCATCTTTATCTCACATTTATTGACTCCACAATAAAGTAAATGTTTAATATTGGCCTAGGAGTGCACCTATCCAGTGTTCAAACAGGTTTCAATTGTCTTGTGTAAATACTTACACTCCAAATAGTTGGGTTTCTAAATTCTGTTAACTTAATGTCTTGTAGTTCCAAGTATAGTAGGCAACCAAAAATTAAATGCGAATGTTTTTTAGTGTCCGGTTGATGTATCGTCGTCGTCGTCATCATCTAATGACTTGTCCATTCACGCCTCTCACAGGGTCAGCTGTACGTGATTGGAGGCTCAAACGGACATTCTGATGAGCTGAGCTGCGGGGAGAGGTACGATCCACACGCTGATGAATGGGCGCAAGTGCCAGAGCTGAGGACAAACCGCTGCAATGCAGGTCAGCCCCCCTGCAAGGATTTATTAACTGATTGTTGAATGCAATGATTTCTATTCCGGAACACGCTTAAATAAAGTAGCCTCCCTGTTACTGACTTCAGGCTAGTTTGCCGTTTTAGCGCATTCCTGTCCTCTCTGTTTAAAGGGGTCTGCTCATTGAACAACAAACTCTACGTTGTGGGAGGGTCGGACCCCTGTGGGCAGAAGGGCCTGAAGAACTGTGATGCTTTTGACCCGGTGACCAAAACCTGGTCCAACTGTGCTTCCCTTAACATCAGTAGGTGTCCACACAGTCCAACACACTCAGAACATTCTGTTTACCTTTTGATACATATAACATGATTTAACCTCAAGCATGAAGCTGAGTAACAAGTGTTTTTCTTTAATGTAAAGCATCAATTATTCCCTCTGGGGAATTGGATTGTTGGAGCAGAGAGTACATAGTTATGAATAAGAACAAATGTAGGATAATTCATCAGCTTTCTGCCTTGTGATTGTTGCAGCCTTAGGGGAAAGAAGTCGTTATTAAGCAAATTTGTTTTCAGGGAGGCACCAGGCAGCAGTGTCAGAGTTGGACGGCTTCATGTACGTGATCGGAGGGGCAGAGTCGTGGAACTGCCTGAACACTGTGGAACGCTACAACCCTGAGAACAACACCTGGACCCTGATAGCCCCCATGAATGTGGCTCGCAGGGGGGCCGGCGTTGCTGTCCATGCAGGTAAACCCACGACCAAAAATGGGTGAGAATGGTGGAACCAGAGACTTTGGGTGAGCGAGTTGGCGTTCTATGGCAGCAGATTTAGTGTGTGTGTGGTACATTATGTTGTGTGGAAAACTGCCATAACATGTTTACAAGAAGCAAACTCAGTCTGTCATGAACTTAACTCGGGTCATTCATTTTTTTGTGCAGAATACAATCATTTTGTCATTATGCTGATACTAGTCTCTCACTCCGTCCAGGCAAACTGTTTGTTGTTGGCGGCTTCGACGGCTCCCATGCGCTCCGCTGTGTGGAGGTGTACGACCCTGCCCGCAACGAGTGGAGGATGCTGGGTAGCATGACATCTTCACGCAGCAATGCGGGCGTGGCCATGCTGGGCGAAACCATCTACGCTGTGGGCGGCTTCGACGGAAACGAGTTCCTCAACACGATGGAGGTGTACAGCCCCGAGACGGACGAGTGGAACGACTGCACCAAGACCCTGTCTCCCCTCTCTGACTGAAGAGGGGGGAAGACAGGGAGGTGGGAGGGAGGGGGTTGGGGACTTTCACAGTGCTTCACCTTTTTCCAAACTAACAGGCTTAGTGACGTAATCGTGTTTCGTGATGTTCTGTGTGTATGAGCGGATATGTGTGGGTGGGGGGTTGTTAGGATGAGGGGTCTTCAGTGAAGACTTATATGTGGCGCATGGGGGAGTGGGGACGGAGGGGTTGTTGCCCAAAGCAACATGACGCCTTTGCATATTGCATAGAATGTTTTTCGTGCTGTATATATTTTGTTTCTTCCTCATTTGTCATATGCCAACATTTAATACACATTTAGTGCTTTTCTTTTCCTCTTAGAGTTGAAAGGTTTGTCACTTTCTTTGAGGGTTTTCAGATGAGCTAGCAGTTATTGGTCACATGGAAGGTGAGAGTATGGAGTGGTGACAGTTGACGTTTCAAAGTTTAATTTAAGAATATTTCTGTTGTGGAAATGTAATTTTGCTCATATTTTAAAGGTCAGTGGTTTGAAGCCTTACTCAGAGTGCAAGTTGATAAACACCTGTCATGGCTTTTTGTGTCATTTTAAACAAGCTGGATTGCTTTTTGAATCTTAAATGGCCTTTTTTATATTTTTTATACACTGCTGATTTACCGATAAAAGTAGTAGCAGACAGCTTAAGTCAATGAATCTAACCAGTGCCAGTTTTAGTTAAAACGTTTTTCTTTTTTGTGCACATACCACACATGCACAACCATGCTTCTGCTAACCAAACTTTTGTTATTGTGATTTAACTGCTTGATGTATGTAGAGATGCAGTTTACTGAAGATCCTTTTTTTCTTTTGTGTTTTAAAGTGTCAGGCATTGGCAGATTCTTCTGGAAGGAATGTTAGTGAGAAAATTACCACATTTGTAACATTTCTTAATTAATAAATCATTTGAATCTGATTTGTCTTTGGCCTATTTTCTAACTGATGTTGGGCAATAACTTGGCCAACACTGGGCTTTTTAACCAGACACTTGGAGACGTAAATATTAAAGAGATGTCTGGTTAGGAGTGTATCAAAAGGCTTCACAATCTAAGTCCTAGATCAGAAGCTGAAGCCAGGTGATGCAAGCCTTGAATAAAATAGCCAACAGCTGTTTTGAGGACCCTATACGTAGCCTTTTCTGCCACCTCGTCTCCCCCATGATCTGCTTTTTAACTGTTTCTTGGTCATTGCGGTCTAAGCTTTCATTGCCACCATTTTCCTCAGGGACTACCACACTAAACCAGGCTCCCCCCCCCCACCCCC
>CM022489.1:9075106-9179223 GCA_011952105.1 Coreoperca whiteheadi | reverse complement strand
CCCCCCCCCCGTCCTAAATGTCTTTCAGGGGAGATTAAACTAAGCTGGTTAACAGACCTCCGCAGGAAGGGACGACGACAGTCACTGGGAGTGTTGAAAGAGGTCCAGCTGTGCTGGCTGCATCTGCACGACCTCAGACATCACTGACTGCCAGTCAGTTTGTTAAATCCCTACCCTGCACTCATTCACAAATTCGCCTCGGATAATCTGCTGACACACCTGACAGTGACACTGAGTCTGTTCTCTTAGCTTTGTACCTTGCCACATCTATGTATGCTGGTGTCCAGTCAACCTCCCTTACACAGTTAAATAGGAACAGGTTTTGCTGGCTTCCTCTTTTTGCTTCAGATTTATACAACCCTTGAAAGGCAGAGACTAAACCAAAGGAGTAGTAAATGAACAAAAGCAAAGACACACTCTAGTGTAAAAATTTAAATGCAAGTATAGTCTAAAAATATGCATTTTAGTCATCCCTGTTTACAATTTACAACCAGCACAGGAAACCAAATTTAGACAAAAGCATTCTGAAAACAAATTTAAGCGGAGATAAAACTGGTGGTTGTTCCTCTGGAAATTAAGGGTCATTTCCATCACATCAGCAACCTAGCATAAAAAGCTGTTTCACATTAGCCAGGTACTTCATTATAAATTATTTGAAGAGAGAAAGGCTCCCCTTGTGGTCACGGTGAGCTTTTACATTGCACAGACTGCTCCAGCAAGGAAGCGGTTTAAAGAAATGAAGAGTGGATTAGAAATTCACTGCACGCTTATAAATGATTAGGTGGGTTTTTCAATGACCGACAAAAACTTAAGATGCAGAAGATACATCTGGATGAAAATAAATCAATCAAGGCCAGAGTCCCCCATTACTACTTAACAAAATGTTCAAAAACAGCTGCGTCTGCGTAGCGTCCAACTCCGCCGCGATTTAATGGGTCCGGAAGTTAAGTGACTTCAGCTCATCATTGGCCCAAGATAACTGTCCTCTCCCCGCACCTGCTCCTGCGTGACGTCTGATGCTTTAGCCTCTCTGTGTGTCACACCAGCAGCAGGCGTAATCTCAGCCTATCTGCTGGCGTCACCTGCGCTCTAATCCCCTTAGTCACCACACACACACACACACACACACACACACGCGCCTTCACACTCAGCAATCACTGCACACATACTGTACTGCACAGGTGAGCCTCTCCTAAAGGCCACAAGGAAGGAAGTTGTAAAAGATTACTGAGGCGGAAATACTGTAGTTTGGAAATCGCTTCTACTCTAAGATCAATGGAAGCAAACGATGCAGGTGAGAAAAAGAGGTCTCCAACAGGACAATGCTTCAAAAGATTTTATTTCTAGTTGTAAATATGTTACTCCATCACATAAAATATATTTTCTTCTCAAATTATTTACATTTTTACTCAAAAATCAACCGAAACTATGCAAGCTGAAAACGTAGGTTCACTGGTGGTCAAACTAGACTATTAAAATGTTGTTCCTTATCATTTATCGTTGTGCACACGACACAACCTCACTAATAGCTTTGGTTTACAAAAAAAATTGAGATTTGGTCGCAGCTTCGAACTGGGACACTTGGACAGTCTAATTGGACAAGCTGTTGGCTTTCAAAAATCAGGATTTAGGGAACAAGAAGCTCAAAGGATGGTCAGGCATGCCCAAACGTTCTTCTGTTAAAAAAAAAGGCAGGTGCCCCTATCAGGACTTTTTTAATTCTCTTAGCTGCATTTGCAGTTAGTTGTGGAAAGGCTAAAGCATGATTTGTGACTATTTTACTTGGTACAGCAGGAAGTAAGGAGGAGTTCTAATTTTTGAAAACATGTAGCATACTTTTTTTTTTTATCTTGTCCGTAAGCTTAAAATGAAGACAGATTTGGTTACCTTTGGACAGAGCCAGGCTAGCTGCTTCCCCCTGCTTCCAGTCTCTAGGCCAAGCTTAGCTAATCGTTTCCATATTAATGCACTGGTATGAGAGTGGTATCCTTCTTCTCATTAAACTCTCAGCAAGAAAATGAGTAAGCATATTTACCAAAATGTCAAACTATTCATTTAAGCCCAGTGAGAAGCTGCAGTAACCTTTTCTAAACTGAAGCTTTCGGTGAAGAGCAAACATAAATAATGGGAAACAACTGTTTAATAGGGTCTGGGTTGAAAAACAGTGAACAGACTTTAAAATATAGTTAACTGTGCTAATTAAAAACAAGCAGTCAGTTGTCACAATGGGGCCGGGGACATCGGACTTCAGACATTGTTGCACATTACACATTCATATGGTCCAAAAATAGCACTAAATAAAATGTCCCGAATTATGTTTTCACACTTTGTAACAAATGGTTTCAAAAGCAGACAGAAAGTTTTAAACAATAATGAAAACCAGAGCTGTGATTTAACTTACAACGTTTAGCCAAATAATGCAGTATTTGATGTGCATAATTGTTTATAGACTCACTAACCTGGAATTTAAAAAGCCCTGTGAAGGGTGAAATAAGAGAAATCAGCCAGATTCCGAAAAGACACGCTCTGTAACAAATGGATTCAACTTTAAAATGATGGAGAACATCCACAGACATCCATTCATTCAGGGAAACGGAACAACAACGTGTCAATCACAAGAAACATTTCTATACATGGAAATTAAAAAGAAGGTAATCAGGTCCCGTCACTAGAGACCCAGTATGAGCAGACCTCGCTGTAACTTAGAGTTTTTAGTTCAAGTAAAGGATATCAGTTTATTATCTGTTTGGCTGATGTGCAGACTCCCTGATTCCCGTCCAATCAGGGCATTGTGGGAAAGGCGATGTGTTGACCCGTGGTCCCAACACACCGATCCAGGGCCTCTTTTAGCTCCATTAACTGGTTCCCTCCAAACCTCAGCTTCTCCCTGTGAACACAAGTAAAGAGATGAATTAGATATGAAGACAGACAAAAACCTTTTTTCTCAATCATCTTGTTACTACAGGCGACGGGGTCCTACATGAACACAAACATTTCTGCCAAAGTTGGAACAGCTTTGATCATTTCACATGAGAAATGGTTTTACGTGGGTGGGGTTCGGGTGGGAAAAGGTGATGTCACGTGCTGTCATTAAGTGATTTCTGCTCTTTGGGGTTTCGACAAAGGCCAAAGCCTGCTGGTTGAGTTCATATACTCTGGTTTCCGCCCAGTATTTTTTATACCCGAGGAATCCATTCGTATAAGCAGCAAAATGTTTTAAACTTCACAATAAATTGTCCAGTGGAGAATTATACAACTTCTATCTGAATGAACCGGGATGAATACACAGACATCTAGATGAGACAACTTTCTATGTGCTGATCATGTTCAGCACAGAGTGTCCATGACAGACAACAGAGCCTCTGTGTACGCTGCAGCTTCCTGAAGCCCTGACTCTCAATGGCAGCTACAGTATTTACGCACACTTTTCTCCAGTTGAATTACATTTTTCTGGCACGGTCTACAACACCACACATACCTGTGCAGCTACAAGTTGTGCGCAAACAAAACAAACACTCTTCACGCCAGTCTTCACCATGAGCACAGACACATAACCCAAATTGGCTGCTGCTGTCTTGGCAATGGCTGCTTAGCAGCGGAAACACTGAGGGAGCTTGTTGCTTGTTTGTTTCCTCCTCTGCTTTGTTTCCATTGGAGCGTTACGTCACTGCTGGGGAAGACGAGGAGGAAAGAAAGTGCAGAATTTGCTGGCTGTTGACGCCTCCTGTTTTCACCCTACATCCATCCACTTCCCCTTCTTCATCCAATAGTGCAGCTGTGTGTTTTCGTAACCTGTGGAAATCGCAGCTTGTGTTACTGACTGTTCACTCTTGCCGGGTTTAGGCTGCTCCCAGAACGTGTTGGCCGGTCACGAATGATCTGGTTGTGCAATCCAGCACGCTCTATGTGCAGAGGGACTGTGTGAAAGGCTTCCTGCAAATGCGTTTACATTGACAACTAGGGACTCATTAGTGTGACACACTGGTATGGTCAAAGAGCATCAAACTCTTGCATGGAGAATCTCTGAACGTGGCCAGACAAAGATAGTGACGCACATGGACGGTGTACAGAGTCACTGACCCAGATCCACAAAGAGGGAGAACTGTGCTGCTTGGCAGGTAATTAATGGATACCCCCCAAGGACATTTGCACCGAATTGAACACAGAACCACATGATACACTGAGATGAACTGGTTACTGTTCTGCTCAAGCCAATCATGTACTGTTTAACAGAAAGCCTCCCATCGGAATCACTCTCCTACCTAACGAAGATGCCGCTACGGACACATGGATCCTCTCCATGGTGACCAACTGTTGGCCTCCACAAACTACTGTTCAAAATCAGAAGACAAAAGAACAACAGTAGGCAAAAATGTGAACGTGAAGAAGGGTCACCTTTTACAAAAGATTATTAACTGGCTATCTCGAAACATTAGTTGTATTTTTGTATTTTATTTTTGGTTGGACTCTTTACACGTGGCTTGAGTTTTTCTCTTTCTACTTACACTAGATTTTAATCAAAGTGGGTGTAAGCACACTTCCAATAAGCACAAGTGACGTGAACTGTTTTTAAGTGTTTTTTTCACCAATTATGCTGTGATGGCTTTTGTGTTGAAATCTTATTCAAAAATGTTTGACGTACAAAGACTTGCAAGGGCTTTCGGAGCAGTCCAATTAGTAAATGATGAAATAGTATTGTACTTAGAAAAGCTTCTATATGTCTGCACCTCTATTTTTTAAAAAGGTATAATCCATTTTTCCTTTAATAGTTGAAAAACTCTTCAGTGTAGCTGTAGTTTGAATAAACAGAACAGAAAATGAACTAATGTAAGGCTTTGGGCTTTCTTTGCTTCAACTATGTGCTGTTGCCTAGAGGATGGATTAGGTTTATTAAACAGCAGTAAGGTGATTCCCCCTGGTCGTTCTGTCTTTACATAAAGCTCATGTGCAAATATTATGATATGAGATACTGCTGAAATGGGAGACTGCTATGGATAAGCAGCTGTTAAGGTTGTGTGTCAGAGTCAATTCATGATGTAAAAATGGATATGCAACGTTAAACACTGATGCAAACACGTAAGCTTGAACTCACCTACGCACATTGTCACCAAGAGAGAGGTGATATCTTGACAACTGAGGAATTTGATCTCACCTATCAGCTGTGCTAACCAACATCTAAGCTATTAAAAGCCATCACCAACCCCGATGACTCATCCACAGGTGAAATGCAAAATCAACACACACAACTAACTCCACTTGTTTCCGAACAGCACCAGGAAAATCACTCATCGGACAACTGGAGCACCCCACGTGCCCAGAAAACATCACAAGCAGGTAGAAAGGGATGAAAGGCTGCACATATTCAAATATTTCTTGGACCTGAATGTATTCAGGCAGAAGGCAAACTGAGCTGAGAAACACAGAAACTCCCATTAGATCAAGATGGAACTCAGAAAAGGGCTTATGTAAACACACAAGTGCATGCATATCTTTCCCGACAGAAACTGTGCTGCCAACCATTTACATACACTATGTCCTTCCTACTAAACACATAATAGCTCTCTTTTCATATGCATACATCTTTCCAAATGCATTAGCAAGTTAACAGCCAAACACTGCAAGAAACGTGCATATAAATGACAACAGTATCTAAAGAGAGAAGGTTCGGCCATCGCCTCTGATGAAGAATGTGAGATTCTGAAGACTACCTGTGCTTTACCGATCATTGCACAACTTGCGTTTCTATGCCAGCGGATTTTGTAAATGACGGCTCTCACGTTGGAAATGTTATAGGGGGGACTTTTTAATTAGTTTTTAGAGAACAATTTCTTTTAATCTGACATTTCTAAAATCTCCTCTGGAAGCTTATCTGCTGCTGAGGCCCACTTGTCCTGAAAAATGCCCGTCAACAGCCGAGCGTGCTCCTGGAAAGGCGCCTCCCTAAGGCCTTATATAACTCATGACAGCATGCCACCGCACTGAGCACAGAAATCAAATATTTAACACCGTGAATGAAGCACTACGTATCGCTTCACGGCGGATATAACAAATAAAATATTTACAATCACAACACGGCCAGCTTAACTATATCTTTCAGTGGCGACCTTTATAACAAAAGCTGGAATGACGTGACTGGTAAGTGCCCGGAAAGCTCTTCCACGAAGTGACACAGCAGATGTTGTCTTTAATACTAAATAAACCTTTGGTTTCATCATGGGTTCACCTCACTTTTCCCAGCAATAAATTAACACTTTAAAATGCTGTAAAATCTTAGTTTTAATTATCAAATGACCATACTTGCTGGCTATGATAACATAATAATCATTATCAATATAGCAACAACCACAGTACTCATTCATAACTATTAGCTTCAAATGAAAAATAAGAGAATAATTGACTAAAAGAACTATAAAATCAGCTCCTGATAGTCAAGCGGCGGCATTAAGAGAGGACACATAATGCCCGGAAAATAAATAATCTGTTAAATACATAGACCTGTGGGTGGTTTCTATGGCAGCTGCTGGGTTCAACCTGCAGTCATAAATGCAGCAGAAATGTAGCTTCAGACCCACATCATGAGTGAATGGTGGGATTAGTGGTTCCGTTCGTCCCTGTATGTGTGCAGTCTGTTGCTGATATTCTGGGGACAGTGGGCAGAACATTTTATTTAGCTGGTCACACAAAAGTGCAATGTAAGGAAATATTCAGAGGTGTTACTAACCATTCTTTAATTCTCAAGTAATCTGTCAGTTTGATTGTGTGACAACAAACCAAGAGTCCAAAACCCAAAGATATTCAATTTTTATGTCAATTACAATGACATAAAACAGAAAAATGACAAATCCTTACATTTGAGAAGCCAGAATCAGCATTTGAGTTATACTTTTTCTTGATAAAGGTTGAGCTGATTATTCAATTTGTTGGGGATACATCTTCTGTTAATCTGATAAACTAATACATTTCAGCACTACAAATGTTGAACCAGTTGAACGACAACAGTTTAATAGCATTTTAATTAAATTATATCTAACATTTAAATAAAAAACATGTAGTAGCACACAATGTCAGTCATTTACAAATCCAGAAAACATCAGTTGCAGCTAAAGCAAAAGTAGTGTACAGTTTGTTAAATCATGTCAGAGTAAGAGATAAGCAGACGTAGGAAGCCAAGAATAGGCAGGATAAGTAGGATAACTGTGTATTTGCATGTGTTAACATTTAGTCCTAAAATTGGTAAAATAATCTTAGAGAAGGTGTACATCCTGTGAGAGAAAGGGTAGAGGCTCCTTTGTAGTCCTAAATTCAGCCCTTCTTCTCTAAATGTATAGAAATCCCACCTCCTTCCAAAAGACTTCAGAAATAATGACATATAGGCCACAGGTTAAAATAAGATGTTTAAGACCGATGACACTGACAGTAGCAAAGTGAAGGGACACATAATCCGTGATCCCGGCTAAGCCTCGTGAATTAGCACTTCCTTTACTTTTTGAGAGTGCCCGTAGCAGCAGTCCATTTACTGTTTAATCTCCGTGGGTTGAAATAAAACTAGTTACTAAACATTTATCTCCAGTCCACACTGCACACTTGAAAAAGACATCAGTATTAAAATTCTTGTCCTTGCCACAGAGCTTGACCCTACAAGACAATGTGTGTGAGATTATGTCTCAACAGCTGACAAAACAACAGATTTGTGATCCAGGAAACTGCATGTGGTCATTGCAGTCCCATTAGCCTGGTAGTCAATGTGGTGTGCCTTGTAGATTACAAAAGCACAATGATCTATGCAGCATTCTTTCAAAGAAATATGTTAATAACGAGAGGTACTCTTGGAATTGTCGACATGGCCACTGGTATTGTGAGAGCTCGGCTGGGGATATCTATGAGGAGGGCTATTATTACAGGGTAACGGCCACGATGCTGGAAAAACAACACACGTACCTGCCTGGGCATGCTGCAACAAAGAGTGCAAGAATACGGAGAACTTGAGAATGTCTGATTGCAGTATCTGATTAGAAGAAAGCCGTTGCTCGGGGCTCTGTTGAGCACAGAGCATGTAAGACGTGCGTCCCTGAGGTTATGTGAGGATGTGACATTGTTTAATTTGTTAGCACAGTTTTTCAGCATTTATTAGTCAGTAGTTAGCGATTTGTAGGTAAAAGTTCCACACACTTTTGAACTTTTAATCCGACAATCCCTTCCGCTCGGTCAAAGCTTGAGTCCTGTCATAATGTAGACTCCGATTTATCAGAGTGACAATTTACATTTAAATGTGTGCTCTATATACACAATATATATGCAATTATCTCTATTATGTGTGTGTGTGTGTGCGCACCTTACCTGTAGTCTTGTTGTGAGAAACAATCACGAAGGTCTTCGGCTGTCAATCTGGAATCCACATCAACTATCTGAAAGACAAATGCATTTGAGCTGAACTAAAAATGAACAGATCATGGCACCCATCTCATTTTATACCAATAACTGTGAAGTGGCACCAACCTTGTTAGAGTGCACGATGCTGAGCAGTGTCTGGACTTCCACTAAACCAGGGGCTGAGGACAAAACACTGGGATGGACAAAAACACACATTTTAGAGATGAGCTCTCTTCCAGATGAAACTTGAAAAGTTGTGATATTTTAATCATCACCGCAGTATGTGTATCATTTTGTCAGAATTATTTATTCAGTGAATTTGAACTAAATAATCTCTTGTTCTCCCCATGGTAAGAACATTTAAATAGTAAACTTAATTAAGTGCAATAAGAATTCCCTTCCTCCAGATTCGACCATTGCTTTCATGACAATCATAAGGCGTATTTATGCAATTCTCTGAGGATTTTAGTTTACATGCAATCTTTCGTCTCAACACATTCACGAGAGCTGCAAACAAAATGTACGCACAGCGCTTGAATGCTTTCTCTATCTGTTCATCCATCAATCACCATGCACCCAACTGCAATGCACGCACACAATTACAAGCACACACCACGGCCAATAACTTCATAATAGAAGGCTACCCTGAAGGCCTAGGGAAAAAAACAACAACAACTAAGTAACAGACAAAAAGGGATGACAGTAAGGGAGTTAAGAATAAGGAACAGAAAACGGTCATTTGAGGAGAGACGTAAATTATCCATATCTTGTCCAAATAATGAGAAAAATCGGTGAGAGGGAGACAGAGAAAGATATCCTGTATGGAATGAGTCATAGCTCTGCTCAAACACGTGGAAATTAGTCCGGCTGTCTCCTAGGCAACTGTACTTGAGCAGCCCAATACACGCAGGCATGTGCATAGATAAGTGCAAGGATGCACACACATAAAGTATACACAGTGAACCAAGATTCCTGCAGACAGGGGCAAATGTACCATTGTACTAAAAAGCTTATTCTAAAACATTCAGTTAGTGCAAAGGTATCTAACACAACTGCCATGTTTATATTGTGTGCATGTGTAAGCATAATGACTGTTATATATGCTCTGAGGTATTAGACAACACCTACATGAATTTTGTAACGCAATGTGCTTCACAGCAAAGCCAAATCCGTCCACACACACATAATATATAACCCCGAACAACAATGCTCAAAAGCAGGCCGACAGAATTGGGTAAAACCACACACACACACACACACACACACACACACACACACACACACACACATACACACACAGACACACTCACTCACACACACGCGCAATAACGGAAAACAAATCTGGTTTAGAAAGAGGATGCAGTTGTGGTAGAACCTGTCAAGAGTTTTTGTGCAGAGTAAAAATCTGCACCTTCACCAGCTTCTAGGTCTGGATTGTGTTTAGGATATCGGTGTAGGAACAATAAGGTCTGCACACTTAAAGCTCCACATACAAAACAAAAAGTAGAAATCATGATAAACGACTGAGTGGGGTTTTAAGGACACTGCTCCTCTTCAGACTGATTAACATCACACAAAGGCCTACTGAAGCAGCTACAGGTGTACTGTCTGACATCGTAGACAACAGGAAACAGTAGATAAATATTACTTGACACCCTAACAGACAGTGCATGCCATCAAATCAAAACATGCACCTTCCAGATAAGGCAAAACGTACAACCATACTAGTCATAAACTGTGTGGCATAAACAATAAACGGAAGCAATAGAGGCCTAGTGGGTTGAAGTGGTAATAAAGTGCACTTGGGACACATTTAGTGTTTAGTGCCTTATGATCTGAGAGACCTGTTTTGTCTGTTTTATTGCCACTGAGCTGAGAAACCACTGCACTACTTAAGCATCAGTTTTCTTTCCTTCTCACATCATTACAGAGATAAATTTAAAAAAAACAACCTTGTCTTGTAGTTAAAAACATTATTGTCCAAATTCTTATCAACATTTTTAATGATGTGGGGAGCACAACCGACTGGGACAAAACAAAGCACAGCAGACACACAACACAGGAAATAATGCAAGCCTGGAAACATAGCATCACAAGTGTTACAATCAATTACAACCCACACCGTGAAAAAACTAGAAGCACAACTACTTAACTGCAGTGTGTGGCAGGTAAGAACTGCAGGGATGAGTGACGAGCTGACATCTCAAAGGATCTGTCTTTGTGGATGGACGGACTCAAAGCGTCCTGCTTAAACTAAGTGAAAAGTGTCAACTGGACTTTTTATTTCATGGTCACACAACTTAAATGTTGTATTCAGGAGCATATAACAATCAAAGGAAGGGTCTTCTATATTGGTTTTGTAGACCTCGAGCAGGAGTTCAGAGTGACGCCTGGATGAAACAGAGGGATCAACAGACACTCTGCCCTTTGGATATCAGGGGTTTGTTGTTCTCCGCCCTCAAAGAGACCCAAATGTCACAGTGAATTCCATCCAGGGAATGAAAAATGTTCTGGACCTTATGTCTGTGTGATGTTGGGATGTTTTACGTGTGTCTAAGAGAGCGAGCAAAGAGGGAAAAATAATAAGTCAGATGGAAATATTGTGAACACTTGAGAAACTAAAGTCTAGCCATCT
The DNA here is from genome assembly GCA_011952105.1 of Coreoperca whiteheadi. Taxonomy (NCBI): domain Eukaryota; kingdom Metazoa; phylum Chordata; class Actinopteri; order Centrarchiformes; family Sinipercidae; genus Coreoperca; species Coreoperca whiteheadi. The sequence continues at coordinate 9,168,218 of CM022489.1, read as the reverse complement.
AGCTTCAAATATTCATATTATATTAATGGAGCGGAAATAGTTCTTCTTGAAAGATTTTTGCTTGCACCTGCCATGACAGCAATGTGAATCATCACAAACTTAAGGAGAAAAACGTTGAAGGACCTGACGTCAAGCAGCTGATGTCAGCTTGAGAAACTTGGTGATATCATCAAAGAAGACGAATAGCACAATTCTGTTTAATGGAAATTCTTCATTACACTCAACCAAAGAAAAAGTCAGCTTCTTGCCCCTTTGTGATTACCATTGTGACCGCTGGATGATGTGTTCAAATCTGTGTGAATCATGAGCAAGTACAAATATTTTTAGATCCCACTGCAGGCCCAAGTATACACTGGTGGCAAAACCTACAGGAGATGAAGATGTCCCAGCGATAACTTAGCATTTTTCTACTCGAAGGCACGGTGAGAAACTCCAGTGCTACAGTGTAGAGCTGTCTGCTGCGTCATGGGAAAGGTGATAAGGCAAAGCTACAAGGTCACGCAGATTACAGCCTGACATGCCAAATAGGGCCTGAGAGCATACAACACACACATAACCAGGACACAGGAAGGAGTGGGCTTGTCAAGGACAGGTGAAGGACAGTTTAAAAGGGGCTTCTTAGAGGGACCGGCTGTCGAGACAAAGGTAAGGCAGATCTATGAAGGCATCCAAAAAAGTTTAGTAAAGATGGACAAGTGGGGATGATGAATAGAGCGTGACACAGTAGTTATGGTGGGTGTTGCAGGAGAAGCATTCAGTGGTGCCACATGAATGCCTGCTCAGAAATGTCCATTTATTCTCATGCTTAAGGGCCCTGTCTCTTTAAACATATTAAGACCGCTATGCGCAGCCCACCAAGGATGAAGTCTGTAACACATTTTGTACATGGATACAGTTTCCAGTTTCTGCCAATCAAGCTAAGTTTTGTGTATGAGGTAAATGTTCAAATGAAAGTAGTAATAGGAGATTTTGCCATTTACAAACTTTACACCTGCAATAACGGGGGGGCGGGCAGCAGAAACAAGCAGTGAACACAACACTGAAATATCATCTCCTTTGAAGCAAACAGTTGCATATTTACACATCCAGCAACATTATCATTCATGTGTGTTTCTGGCCAACTGGAGAATGCAAGTGAAATATTCACTCTCCTTTAAGCTCTGTGTCTGGTCTCCTCCTACTCCTGAAGGAAATATCTGTTTCTTTAGCTGCTAATTGCTCCACTATGTTCACCAGCTGGGCAGTTGTTTTTTAGAGCTTTTTCACTGAAAACTGCTGCCTTCTTGGCCCGAAAACGACACAATGAGAATGACGAAAATGACAAAAAAACAGTAACATTGCAGGGTGGAAAACTAAAACAATGAAATAAAAGTGACTATAAAGTTCTGCAGAGCTGGGGGGAACTGCAGAGTAGGGTGATAATCCTTTGTGGGTTCATCACTGCAAGCAACCCCCCCCCCCCACACACACACACACTAAGATACCTGCTGAAGGCTTGGAGCAGCTGTGAGACCATGGAGGACAGTTTGTGTAAACAGACCAGGACGTCCTGTGGTGGGGGAGGACCTCCCGCTGCCTGACCACTCTGCATAGTGTGAGGGTCAAAGCCCAGAGCTTTGAACACTTCCAAGCTGAAACATGACAGAAAAAAATGACCTTAGTGGTCAGTAGAATGGGGGGAAAAAACTAAATAATATCAAAATAAACTACTTCCGAAGTGTTGTTTTTGTTCCTGCAAAAATTCCCCAGATTTTTCTCTCCACTTTCTATTAGCAGAAGCATCATTTGAACTGTCCTCGTTCCCTGTACAGAATTTCCCAACACATCATCCTCAACCGTTCTCTGCAGTACAATCACCCCAGCATCCATCAAATCCCTGTTGCACCTACCTTAACTGACACACATTAGACCAGATGTTCTCAAACAGGGTCCATACTTCCTGATGAGAGACCTGAGCAGACGGGGGTTGTTTGTCGTCATCGTCATCGTTCATGACAACATCACAGGCAGGAGAATCCCGCTATACATACACACACACACACACACAGTCATGTTTCCATCCCTTTCGGGGACATTACATTGACTTACATTCATTCCATGGAGACTTACCCTAACCCTAACCATAACCACTACTAGATCAAACCTAACCCTTACGCTAGCCTAAACCTAACCATGCCCTTATCCTAACCTTAAACCAAGTTTTCATCCTAAAATGTAATGATTTACGTTATGGGGACTTGCATTTTGTCCCCATAAGGAAGGCAAGTCCTCACAATGTGACTGTGTAAACAGCTTTATGTACCCACAACATTAGCAATACCGACACACACCCACACCTAGCAATTATAAAAAATGATAAATACTATTCTGAATTGTTCAGTTCTTTCAAATCTAAAAGAGAATAGACTTCCTCCAAGTGTAATCTGGGTATAGGCACAACATACACGACAGAAACAACAGAAACATGGTGTAAAAATATCTTTGTGTATTTTTGTGCATCCAAACCACCATAATGTACAACACAATACATAAGAGTGCAGTCCTGGAAAACGAGTTAACTTTTTGAACTGATAAGAAGTGGAATAAACTTGAGCTCCGATTGCAAGAAGTGCACTTAAACTTCAAATTTGCTCCTAGCTGACCTGCGGTTGTAGCTCATTGAAAATGTTGTCCATTGCGGAGATGGCACTGGGAACATGGCTTGAACATCTCTCGAACGCTTTCACGAGCTCCTTAGCTTGTCGGAGGGCTGCTAAGGTAGTGCTACGGTCCACTGTGTTACCTGAGTAAACACATGAGAGATACATATGAGCCATCAGATGTGTGCAGGTACATGCACATAGATGTATACATACACTCAGCTGGCAGTTTCTTTGGTACACCCAAGCAAAAGGGAAGAGGCGCTTCTTGAACAGCAAACACCTTTTTCACGAGAGGATGTTTTGTGTGTGTGAGACCTTGTGAGACGGACTCTTATGAACATGAAGATGGAAAACAAAACAGCCAGCGGGTGAGACACTGCGACCAAAACACGTCAGCTCAGACTGACTGTGAGCTTGTGTGTGTGTGTCTTATGTTCAGCTCTGTTTTGAGACGTGCAAAAACCTGTACACAACACACACATATTACTAGGGCTGCACAATTAAATCAAAATATTATTGAATTCGCAATGTGGCAAGTGCAATATCAATATCGCAGAAGCTGCAATGTTTTGATAAAGGTCAAATGTGTGACAAAGCAGCATTATAATGAAGCGCTGTTGTGCTGCAGAGATGCCCCGGGCCACCAAGCTTCTTCTCCAGATGTAAGAGAACATTTTCGTTTGGTACAGACCCCGACAAATGTCACCTCATCATGATTTTAATAGTTTTTTCAGTGAAAATGAAAACTGTGATGCAAAATGTATCATTCCCACTAATAGTGAATTATATCGCAATCGTAGTATCTGTAAATGGTCGCAATATGATTTATATTTTTCTCTACGGCCGATATCGCTAAAACTCGCAAGTCATACCAAAACAATTTAGAAGATAAACAGCACTACAGCGAAGAGGAAACATTTATTTTTGATTTTGGGGTGAACTGTCCCTTTAAGGGAGAGCAGAACATCGCACGCAGTACTTTTCCACTTCAAGATTTGTTCTTAGCCTCACATACAGTCTATCCCTCCTTCCCGTCTTCCTCCTCCTCTCACAGTGTTGGCACAGAGCCAGGCTGCGTGGTACCAAGTAATCCAAACTCATGCTCGTGTACCAAGGATACACAGAGCAAGGGCAAAACTCCATTGTTTTAGCTATTACCATTCTTGGACAGATTAAAAAGCATTGTGCATCTGTTGTAGCAGCCACCCCAGCACAGGTGGACAGACAGATTGAATTAGAGGATGAGACAGACACACACACACACACACACACACACACACACACACACAGGATTGTAAGCATAATATAATTAGATCCAGTGATGAGATCCAAAGCAAGAAGTGCTGCAGTGGGCGACTCAGCATCTTTCTAACACACATTTGAGTGGCCCATTTTAGCAGATGACCTGATTCTTTATGTAGTTCTGTAGGGTTCTAGCGCAGTGCAGGGCCGACAACGTCATACCCCAGTGGAGTAAGGGTTTTATCTGGGGGATGACTCAGTACCTCAAGAACTGCTGTCCGCAGAAGAATACAAGGGAAAATAAATGCTCAGATTATAGTCTTAAAACTGTTATAGTGGAACAAAGCACATCTTCGCATTTAGACACCTCACCAAATGTTTTCATCTACAGTATATGGCATTATCAAGCCTTCCCAAATCCCAGCAACAGAGAATATGCTACATAAAACAATGTTAGAGGTTAACACATTGAGAACTTTGAGTTGATGTACTGCACACAATGTAACCCATATTAGAAATCACAGCCTCTAGAAGCACAGCTATAAAGAGGAGTTGATTTATAAACCTACTTGATTTAGCCGTTTGAACAATGCACTAGTTTGCTCATTTCTTCAATGACTTACATTTAAATTTTTATATATTAACTGTCCTTCACGCTGAAATACGTAATAGCACTTCCCGCTCTTCCACCTACATATCTACATACCTGAGTTGAAGAAGCCGATGAGATTTAAAACAGTTTGCAGCTTCCTCCGTGGGACAATGTGCCCAAAGACAGCAATCCAGTGCTTTTTCAAACACTGCAGGACATCTTGAAGAGTCCAGGGTGGTTTTAGATAAACTATCTGTTAACAAAAAACATCCCACAGTAATTAGCCAACATGTAAAATAAAAAATATTGCAAGGTTCAAAATAACTGTCAGTCTGGCCCATCTATATGCTACTTAGACTCCTGTATAGCAGCCAAGAATATATTTCATCCACACATTTCCAACACATAAATCAGATCTAAGATGACCAACAAGATGCCTTAAAATCATGCAAATATTAAACCTAATACAAGGTTAACCACTTTGTGAATACCTGACATTAGTTCTCCATGTTTCAAATGCATCTAGAAGCAGTCATTAAAATATAGTCTAAGAGATAAAGTGAAATTCCAAAACACAATTTTACCTCTAGCCAGAGTTCTTCATAAGCAGCCTTCATCTCCACCTCTAACACATCAGACAGAACCAGTCGCAGGCAGTCTTCTAGATCAGAAAAACATCTGCTGAGGTCCCATTTTGTCTTGTCTTCCTCATCTCTTTTGCTCAGCTGCCTATTATCTGTAATCAGTTATGTACATACATACATACTTACATAAATACTGTATATGAGTAGGGCAGCAGCTATACATTTACACAAGAGTACATCATATTTCTTGTTAAAACTGTTCAAATGTCACCTGAATTTAACACTTCATACAGATGGATTTGAAGTGAAGCAAAGAAAACAGGAAAATTCGAAGGGATGGGCAGATATTGCAAGAGCATGGGCGGCATTTGCTGTTAACTAATAGACCATGATGAGATATGCCAAGTAATTTCCTGTTTTGCAAGACGAACACATTGATCCCTGGCTCACCTTTCTCTATGAGTCCTACAGAAAGGCCTGTTCTCGCTTGACTGTGTGGCTGGACTGGTGTATAGCTCCTGCTAAGTACTGCTGATGAGATCTGAGGGCTGATGTGAGGCAGCATGGAAGTCTTAATGTTTTGCAGAGAATGAAAGCCATGTGTGGATCTCCCAACCTTTGCCTCCAAATCATTCTTGCTGAGGGCCCTCAACCCACTCAGAAGGGCCTTACTGCATAGGTTCTTATCATTACTAGAGAGGAAAGAGACGATACCAAGGTTGTTATTTAAAAAAATAAAATAAAAAATCAGGCTGTATATCATCTATATGGCAACACAAACAACATTTAGACAATTCAGTCACATCTACTTTCAAGTATCCTGGAGGTGTGGTGCCTAACATAGAATCCAGAATTATCTGACTGTGTTGCTGTGCAACACTAATCCAATGTCTGCCCACTAATTTCTCATTTATTTTAGCAAAATGATCGATAACAGCATCTGGAAATAGTGGAGGTCAAAAAAAAAAAAGGTCAAAAGTAAAAAGAAATTGAAACAATACAATGGCCACGCCATTCTAGCCACTCCACTCTGTAAGCCTAACAATCCATGAACCAAACTCAGAATTCCCTACTCAGCACATCTATTCTTGCCCAATTACTCTGTCTGGCTCTCTCTTTCTCTCATCCCAACTGGAACTATCTGGCTGGACCCACTCACAGTCACATGCATGTGCATTATTTGCAGAGGACACGCTCTGCAGCAGCAGCAGCAGCAGTATACCCTGGGGGAAGGGGGAACTCACGTGCATAGGATGAGAGCACACTCTGGGTACTTTCTCTGGTATTGCAGGCAGCACTGCAGCACTCTGTCATCGTTATTCTCAGCATTTAGACCATCTGGGAACAAGGAGAGGAAGACAGGAGTGACAAGAGAGAAACATGACAGTCCATATAAGGATAAAGAGACTAATTAATGTGTAATTAATGACACTGATAGCTCATGGTAAGTGCGTTACCACACTGTACAACAGAGCACGGCGTGTCTTTTTTCTTTGAAAGACCAGGAAGAAGATTCAGAGATTCAGAACAAAACATGGAGATTTTCAGGTCTATTTCACTGAATGCTTATATCCTCCTAAATACTTAGAAATAGTAAACAATATTCTGCCTACATCTTGAAGAGATAATCATACCACTGTTGAAGAATTTATGTCTGATCAATATTGTATACTGCTAAGAAGTGTGCTACCTTATGCAAGGGTCAAACCTGCCATTGAGACGCATAGTGTATGCTATGATGAGGAATTCTGGAGGAGCAGTTTAGTGTTAGTGCCACCTAGTGTTTATGTTTGTGTTGGGCGGCTGTGGCTCGTGAGGTAGGGCGGATCGTGTGCCAATCATTGTCCACCATTTGGTTCTGAACCCCAAGTTGCCCCCGAACGGCAGGGCAGCACCTTGCATTGCAGCTCCGTAGCCATTGGTGTGTGTGTGTGTGGATGAAAGGCAAAAGTCCGTTAAGGTAGAAAAGTGCTATGTAGGTGCAAACATTTTATATAGTGAATAGTCAAGCAATTACTAATTCATAGAATGACAGGCTGTAATCTCCCATACCTCAAACACGATACTATAAATTAGAGAAAGGCCATGTGCAATAATAGACAGGCAAAATACAGGCTTTAATTGCAAAAAAAGAAAAAATAATCATGTAAACTCATCTTAATATTATTATTTAGGCAGCTATTTTTACAGCCAAAAATCCCACAAGGACTAGTGTTGATATGAAAGAATGATTAGTCTATTGTGATGCTTTTCACCACAGAAGAAGCCAAAAACAACTTTTGTAACCAACAGTGACATTTATATTAGCCTGCTCAGCCGTCATGTTTTCGTCGACTAACACTAACAGTCCATGCACAGGTTATGGAAACAATAAACACCCTTAACATTTAGGTTCCATCCTTGATTGTAATAAATTAGTACTACTTTCAATGCACTGAAAAGTCCCATATTTTCCTTAAATCAGCACTCACTGCTGCTCTCAGCGGCCTGCTGCATAGACTGCCCCCATAGGTGAGGTTCCCGGCTCTTCAGAGAGTTGTAAATGTACGAGATGGCAGGAGTTGCCAGGTGGGCCACAGAACCTGACAGGCCTTTCCCCCTTTTTAGGGAATCCAGCTCCTGAAGCACAACCCAGGGGATCAGGACCACAGGGAAGCCCAGGGCTAAGAGAACGAGAAAGCAAGTAGTGCTGATTCCATATTTCATAACACAAGTGCATTTCATCATGGCTAGAAGGAAATCCTAAAAATGCCTAAGTGTGATTTTAAACTTGTTTTTGGGATTACGTTTTCTAAAATTAGAATGTCCAAATGATAATGTCCTTTTAAACACCTCCAAGGCCGTGAGATCTGATCTTTTTCACATAATCCAGGTGACTGAGGAGAACGTTGGTGTCCAAAACGAGGATAAGGTCTTGCTGAGGGGGTTGTTTGCCTGTAAAAAGACAAATTCATGAGTAGTGAATTGTTTGTTGTTGACTATCAAAAGTTAACAACTGAATAAAAGAAATTATATCGTACAAAGCACAATTTCAGCACAAGTGTACTGTCTATTAAATATATTTCTTTGATGAGTTTGTTATTATCTTTTCTTTATCTTCATGTGTAATTCTGAGGCAAATGTTTTTCAAATTATGCATTAGGTTTCTGGTAAATCACATAACATGTGAGGCCATTACAAGGCATACAATTTTGAACATAATTTATGTGGTCATTTGAGACTTTTGAGTTTAGATTTTACACTTGTGAGGAGTGTACAAAATTACAAGTGTCTCATGATTTCCCATCTCCCAGGAAAACAATAAAACTTACAGTGTGTGTCTGCAGGTCCCTCTTCTGGGGGGTCTATGTCCATACAGGTGAGTTCCCCATAGCTCTGCAAAACATTAACATCCAATCTCTTCTCAGAGCGGGCGAGATGAAGCTCTTCAACCACTTGCATCTACAGATAAAAAAAACAAAAACATATTTTAAAATTTACAATCCCCCTCTCTGCCATTTTGAACCACTGCGACAACAAAATACTGATGTATTTTTAATATACTAGCTGACAAAATGCTTTTATTAGAAAACTATCATTTCTGTCATCAAATAATGTGTGAAGCACTGACTTGTTCAGATTAAATTAAAGATGCTTTTAATTACCTGGTCATACCATGGCTCAGTGACCGTATCAAACGCAGCTGGGAGTTGGCCTGACACAGATGACCTCTTATCTCGTCCTTGCGATGAAAAACTTGGAGTAACATCCAAACAGCTGTGAGCTTGTTGGACAGTTTCCTGCTTGGCCCCAGTCTGAAAGCTCAGTCCCACGTTTGAGACTTCTGTTTGTAGAAATAGCATCATTATTCTCACTAGGGGTTGCACAGAATAGTCGACTTTTCTGCTCTGCCATGATGCTTTACGCTTGACGCCGACTAGTCGCTGATCACGTGATTTTGACACCAACAAAAGGCGCCTTAACTAGCAGTGAGGCGTTGACCCCACTGTGGCCTGTATGTTAGATACCAGAGAGTAAAAGAGAGGCCGCCTAGAGCCACCTATAAAAGCCTGCTACAAGATGAGGGAGAGCTGCTTTCTGCAACAGGTGGGGCCACTGAATGAAACTAGTCAGCTCAGTCGATTTAGAATGATCTCCTATTGCTTTATGTTATTGTAAACTCGGGTATTAATTCTCCTAGGCGAGAATGTCCAAAACAAGGACACTGTTGATGACGAAGGTGAGCCAGTAACTGGGGAAAAAAATCCAAACTGGCGGAAGATTTTGAACAACTTTTTGGGCCACACTACCAAGGGAGGGGAGCAGGGCACTACTAAACAACAGCCGAAGAGTTCTATGATTATTTGTCAACACCGCATATTCCTACCATGGAAAACCCCCTGCAGGGGTGAGCCTTTAACCAGGACCGATTTTCTCATTTGGCCAAGCTATGCAAAACCTACTTGGCTGTCCCAGCCACCATCACCCCAAGGTTAGGAATACCATCACGCGACAGTGGTCGAGCCTTCATCCAGCCCATGTTGATGCCCTTATCTTCTTACACGCAAACCAGGATCAAGAAGCAAAAGCTGTGACTGAGCAGGACTATGTCAGTCATGAGTAGGTTTACAGGCTCCATCTTGGGTGAGTTTTGTTTTGCTATACCGAGATTTCAATACTTCATCACGCGTCACACGATTGAAACTTTCTGCTTGTACTTGCATGCGTAGATGTGTATGAGCTGTCTGTGTGTCAGCATAAATTAGATTGATGCTTCTTGCAAAGCCTTCCCTTCGCCTGCGGTTTTCATAATGACATCATCAGCGGTTAGTCGACGTCGACTCGAATTTAATCACATAAACAGACTGTAAAAAATCATTAGCGTGTAATTCTTACCTGTGCTATCTACTGGCCTTGGTTGAACCTTTTTTGGCATCTTAAACTTAGGAGGCGGAGGTGATGCGAGAGAGCATAATGGTTGCTGAGCAGATGACACCTTAGCTGTCTTACGTGACACTGATGTGACATTCCCTGGGATTGAAGTGACATTCTTCACCACATTTGAGCTACTAATGGAGGTAGAGTGCTTGCCTGAAGTGGAAGACTGCTTTGTGGAAGAGGTAGAGGGAGTCTTTGCTTCTACATACAGGCTCCTTTCGGCTTTAAACTTCTTTTCTTGATGTCGTTGGCACATCTCCTGGACCAGCTCCCTTCTCTTCTGCTGTGCAGCATCCTTGCAGACGAAGGAGGTCTTGCTTGGTTCCCTGGTCTTGATAGCGTTGCTGTCATTTCCAGCCCTTGGTGGCTCCTCAGCTCTGCGCTTCCTCTTCAGCACATTCTGCGCTCGTTCCTTCTGTTCCGCAGAAACCAATCTGGGACTCATTAGCTTCTTTTTTAATTTGGGTGCGCTCCTCTGGGAAGTCTTTTCATCATAGCTGCATTTAGACATCTCCTCTGTTCTCTGAGGAAATGTACCTGCATTGTTGGTTTTCAAGGGTTTTGAGGGCGCCCTTGCCACAATCTTGCTCCCACTGACAGTATTATCTTTCCCTGAAATATAATTTTTTGCTTTAGTAGAGCACTTTCCCCCATGGAATGGCACAGAGAAGAGTTTTGTTTTTGTACAGTCGTCTTCCTTATTAACAGGTTTCTGGGATGTTGCTTGTGTTTTTGCCAGTCTGTAGACAGGCCTTCTGATCTGACAGGAGCTTTGGGAGACATCTTTAACGGTAGGAAAAGCACTATTTTCCTGTTTTGCTGCACAGCTACATGTAGAAGAACAGAAGAAATATCCCAGTCAGAGATAATAAAAAAAACACATCAATTAAGTGAATGATGTCCAACTAAACAATATCAGCATTAATTTGTTGTTAAAGTCAAGTATACTGTGTCTAACCTTTCCTGACTATTTACATCTTGCTTTCTCTTGGCACCTTTGCAATGTTTGGTAATATTGTGTTCCTTGGATGCCTGAAAACATGGGGGGAAAAAAAAAGAGTAAACCCTCTACAGAGTAAACCCTTGATGACAGAAACAACCCATATGGTGACCCATATGACAATATATACAGTGAGACCAGAGCTGAAACAATTATTTGATTCATCAATACTGTCATAACAGAAAATTAATCAGCAACAACTCTAGTAATGGATTTATTAGTTTTAGTGATTTTTCAAGCAAAAATGCCAAATATTTGCTGGTTCCAGCTTCTCAAATGTCTCCTTGGGTTTTGGACTGTTGTTCAGACAAAACAAGCAATATTATATCTTTTTTTTTTTTACTATTTCCTGCCTTTTTTTTTTAACAAAATGATTAATTGAGAAAAATAATGGTCAGATTAACTAATAATGAATAAACAAGTTGGTTGCAGACCTACATGAGACTATGTAAATGTGTCTTATGGCAATATTGGATTTCTCTTTTTTGCATGAATGTGATGAACCCCCCCCCCAAAAAAATAGCCATTGCAGACAAAGAACAATAATAAAGACTGTTGAATGCCTACTCACCTTCTCGTCTTCTTCACTTGAGGAGGAGGACGACTTCTTGCACTTTCTCTTTTTACACTTTTTTGCCATTTTCCTATAAATTTGATTTTGAAGAACAGACATGGTCTTCAGTGACTATGGAAAATCCTTGCAGAATTTTATTTTATTTTTTTGATCTTCACCAAGACACCGCCTTCTTTTGCTCTGGACATAAATATAACAGCAAAGCGTGCCAGCCGTGTCCAACTCATACAGAATTAAACTTAATGAGGAACTAAGACAACCAAATTGAAATATCTCTTTAGTATGAAATGATTAAATACCCTGTCGACAAGGCTACCTGCACTTGCACAATGTGTCTCACAAACTGGGGCCTCGTGTAAACATGTAGCTGAGCAGATCAATTCAAAAGGGCGAACCAGTTGTTAACTAGTTCATACTGCTGGTTGACGGACACACAGTAATCCAGAGGCGTCATTGTGGGGACTCTAATGTCCTGTAACTGTGTGTTGCTGTTTGGTACAATTGACACAAAAAGGGGCTAACACAGGATCGACTGTGACATGACCATATGTGCATTTTTACCTAAATCCATATCAAACACATTTAGAGATAGCACTACTGGATATAAAATGTTGAGCTGCCAGTTAGACACGACACACACGCAAATGCAAAAGTTAAATGTAAACGTTACCGTTTATGCTAACGCTAGCTGATGACAAATAACCGCCACAGTACAGGCTAACGTTACTTGTCTTCTTTGTTGTCTGAAAGGTTCGATTACACAAATTCAGGGGGATAAAGCACGTCTTGTAGGACTAAATGTGTAATTCCCAACCAAGTCAATTATGTTACACTAATGCCGACTGCTTCCCAAAACATCCGCTACACTTCCGCCTCCTCTTCTTCTGCTGCGCCTATTTCTTCTTCTAGTTGCTGCATTACCGCCCCAGACTGGACTGGAGTGTGATTTCATGAACGTCGTCTTCGTCGTCCCGCAAAAGAAGAAACATCAGGGGTTGTAGCCAAATCCGTGGTCTGGTCTCTGTAACACAGACCAGTGGTCTCTACCACTAGGGACACTGAAGCCGGTGGTCCAAGACACGTTTGTGGTCCTCTGGCTGTTTTGGCAACACGGTTAGATGAATAAAATGTCAGAGATCATAATACTTTGTCAAGTAAATAAACTATATCATCAATTATGCATATATTCTTATTGTTGCACTATATTTCAACGTTTTTGTGGTTATAACTACAGTAATATATCCATCTATCTAGCTCATAATACTTTGTCTATTAAATAAACTATATTATCAATCATCCATTTCTCATGAACTTCAAAATACACTACAAAAATAACATTATCTAGGCCTATCAGCAACAGCATGTAGCTAATTCATTGACAAAGAATTGTGATTTGGCATGTGTAACTCTTTTTCTCATGAACTTAAGTAATGCATTAACCCCTAGTGGGAGAGACCACTGGTCTGTGTCACAGAGACCAGACCACGGATTTGGCTACAACCCCCTCTCAGAAGAAAGCAGCCGTAAATCTGTTTCAGGAATGTTTGTTTAGCAGGCACGTTCTGCTTTTTTGTTTTTCATTCATTTTATGTGATTACTGGCCCCGCAGATGTTATAATTTTGCCCGTTTTGAAATAAAAAGGAATAAAAATACATTCTTTACTGAAAAAAAATAAATACAAATACAATAATGAAAAACAAATCATCCGATTTATTATTCTTTTTAAAAAAGTAGGCTACTTAATAAATAAAAATAGGAGACAAACTCTGCTAAATGCTTACACTATTATTTACAAACTTGTTTGGTTTTCACTGTTCACTGTATATAATATAATATATATAATATAATGTTTATTTTTTTATTATTTTGAAAATTGTACTGCCCTATTAGTTGGACAAAAGAAATAGTGTGAAGGTGCCACTTTGGACTCTGGGTAATTGTGACAGTATTTCTCACTATTTTCAGAATTTTTACAAACCAAACAATCAATCAATTAACAGAGAAAATAATGAAAATAATCATTAGTTGCAGTCGGATGCAAAATAGTTTAAAATGAGCTCCACTTCAACCAACTACAACAGTAAAATCCTGCTTTTACATGAATGCATTAGTAATAGTAATCTAATGATATAATAATAGCCACAGGGGACATTTTACTAAATTGAGCACTTTTACATTTTCCTGATGACATACCTTTAATTAAGTAACATTTTCAGTGCAGGACATTTACTTGTAACAGAGTATTTTTACAGTATGGTATTAGTGATTTTTCTCAAGTAAAGGATCTGGATACTTCTTCCACCACTAGTATTAATTAAACACAGTCTTGATTTTTTCCATTCTCGTGTGCACTGACGTGATAGTGAGCTGCTGTTACAAAGAGTTTCCCCTCGGGGATTAATAAAGTATTTCTGATTCTGATTCTGATTCTGATTTCAGTGGAACTAGTACCAAATTACGTATCCCATTCCAGGAAACCTCGTATGACTTTAGTCATGTTACCTTAAATTCTCACCATAATGTATTCTGTAAAAGTCTTGTAACTATGGTCTGAGGGAAGATAAAATATAACCGCAAACATGAAGTCAAGTTAAAGACTTTTGGTCAACCTGAGAAGACGAGCATGGAGTGACTAGATCACATGGATCATTACGGAGGTAGTGACAATGTGACTTTGGACAAAACAATATTGCAAACGACCACCATCATTTACCTAATGTTTACACACTTTCTCAAACGCTAAATATCAAAATAAGATTGTCACTTGTGCATTTTTTGGGAGGCAAAAATGCTAAGTCTACTTAAACTATCTCAAACCACTAATTTACACAGTATGGTCCTTTATGAAACCATAACGGAAACTGCAATTGCTGTTATATGCCACATAGTGACACTGCTGCTCCATCCAGAAACCCCCTGCCTTCCTTTGCACTTGGCATATGCTGACTGTACTAAGCATTCACAATGAGCCACCTTTGGGTTACTGGACCATGGTTTAAGAAACAGTTCTGTTGAAGACTTTGAAGGTGAAAGAAATCAGACGCCAAACAGCTGTGAGTAGTACCAGCTGCTGGGAATAATCTCTGACCACTTCAATAATCTTGGTCAAGAATGATAACAACATGTACGAATTGTGACAGAAACAGTTAAATGGACTTGGATTCGGTAGATGACACAGCTTGGATTAGATCAGTGACATGTTAAATACACAAAGATTATATTTGAAAATTGGAAACAGCCCTTCAGTTTTGTAGTTCATAGAGACGGTTAATTCTGCTGGCTCTAGTTGTGATAAAATGTGTTTATGTGGTATGTTGTGATCAAGGTTCAGAAGTCAGACAGAGCGGTTCATAAGATTTCATCATCAGAGGGCTACATGTAGCAGTAAAGCTTCCCTTATTAGCATGGATCATGAAACTCAATCTTCTCTGTGAACATTAAAGATACAAAGCCATCACACAAATGGAAATCTGTCCTCATGTCATTCTTGGTGGATAACACTGGACAGTACAACCCTATCACTTCAGTTCCCACACATAAACATGTATAATGCACAAAATCAGGACGTAAATCAAGTTAGTCCTTGAGGTTTGTTGTCGCAGCTTTGATTAAAATCAGATTTACAGACTGAAGTACAGAATTGATTTAAAGAATAGAAGCAAGATCTTTTTGGTGTTCAGTCACCTTCTGGCTGATTTCTACCTACTGATTAAGAGGATTCTGGCACTTTTTTTCAGCCAGACATCTGTGTCTGTTTGTCCCTCTTTCTTTCTTTCTTTCTTTCTTTCTTTCTTTCTTTCTTTCTTTCTTTCTTTCTTTCTTTCTGTCTTTCTGTCTTTCTTTCTTTCTTTCTTTCTCTATCACTCTCTTCGCCTGTCTCTCTCTTTCTATACAATTCAAAGACATTTGGTTTTAATCAACGAGCAGATTTGGACAGACGGTAAATGCTTCTGTTACGTGTGTGTGTAATTGTGTGATGTTTGAGTATGTGTTGGGGAGGGTCTTTGCTCCACTAATGGTTTATTCAGAAACCTGAGCAGGGTGTTTTATGAAAATATGAAAATATTCTTTCGGTCATTTAAATAATGGGCAACTACTGTGTGTGCATGTGTATAAGTGTGTGTGAGAGAGAGGGAGGGTATGAGTGTGTGTGTTAAGAATTGATTTAATGCTTTCTGATTGAAGGACTGCCTAGGTCCTCTGAGGTCAGGGGTGCACGTGAACCCACACCTCTGAACACAATGACTGATACACATAGTTATCACATTTGTGGCTTCACAGCACATTATTTATTCACATTTTGTCTCTCATTCTGAATTTGTATATTTGCCTCTTTTTTAGTAATAGTGATGCTGTTTAGATCAGGTCATGTTGTAGTCTGAGTACTGTCTACCAGTGGGTCCCAATCTGGGGGTTTGAACCCCCCCGATCCCTACTTTAATCTGAGGGGGTCATAAGATAATAACAGGGATAAGAAAGAATAAAGAGAAACATGTTTGTTACACAAAAATGTGTGTGTTTTATTTTCTGACTTCTCAAATTGTAGCTTTTTTCTTGTGAAATACTGAATAATGTTATCCCTTTAGGCCTGTAAAAGTCTTTCAAATGACAGTTTCTGAGAGGAAATATATTGTGAGGGGGTCACAAGTACGTTTTAGTAGCTAATATCTTTAAAGCTGGAACAATTAGTTATTTATCAATTAGTTCAGAAAATCATCAACAGAAAATTCATCAGCGACTTTTTTGATAATGGATTAATTGTCAACAAAAATTCCAAACATTTGCTGGTACAGTTTTCTGAAATTTCAGGATTTGGTGCTTTTCTTTGTCAAAAATGACAGAAAACTACATATCTTTGGATTTTGGACTGCTGGTCGAACAAAACAAGCCATCCAAATACATCACCGGGGCTGTGGGAAATTATGATGGATATTTTTTTTGCAATTTTCTGATATTATACAAACAAAGTATCAAAAAACGATAATGAAACTAACGATAATCAGTTACACCCCTAGATATCTTAGTTGGGAGTTAAAAAGCCAAAAGGGTTGGAAAACACTGGTCCAGACTATTATACGAACCTACAGTATGCAGTCCTTTCTATATGAGGACAGAATGAAAAGCCTGGTTTCTTCTGCAGGGCCAAGAACAGTCCTGCCAGTAATTGATAAATATTTATACGTCTCCATTTCCCGTAAATCAAAATGTAGGTGATTCTTTCTACATCTCATTGCCAACAGAGATGACTCCTCTGCTGGATTACAATTTCATATAAACAAATAGGGCTTTCAACCATGTGTCCCAAACATCTTGACTTGGCCCTGGATCTAATAAGCCCTACTTGGCTCTGCAGTGGCTGTCGAAAAGTGGTGACTAACACACTGACTGGCTCTGTGACAGACACCTACCTCAACACATTCTTCTGGTCTCTTTCCCATTAATAAATGCTCTTTTATTAGTCTGCTCTAATAATTACCCTTGGAGAGAATTCCCAGATTATAAAGAGAAGTTTGTTTTTCAGAATAGTAATAGTAAAGTTTTAATAGGCCCAAAACAATAGCCTGCCATGCAAACCATTAGGCCATACATGCCTTCTGCTGCTTCACTGCACTGTATCTCCTGATGTTTATTTTATAGCAGCAGTTTGATCTTCAACAAAATGGTCTTCATGTTTTAGACCTCATTGAGTTGACAGTGCCTATATTGATCTGTTTATTTGTGATTATGACGATGATGGAAATAAAAATGGTCATTATGATCAGCACGCGGATGATTGTTGAAAAAGATGAAGATTAAGGCGATTAAAGCGAGGCAAGAGAAAATGCGTATGACGATGAAGGTGAAAGTGAGGCGGTGAGGATGAAGATGTTGATGGCATGACGATGACCGTGATCATGATGAGAATGAAGATGAAGATCATGAAGATCAACATCGTGTTGGAGGTGAGAATGATTGTGAAAAAGACGAGGATAAAGGTGCTAAACATGATGATGATGATGGTAAGGCATGACTGCATGTGAAGCAAGGGAAAACAAAGCAGATGATAATATTACAGTGTTGATTTTAATTTGCTGATGATGATAATGACGATATTGACCATGATGACGATAATGGAGGTGAGGGTGACAGTGTTGATGATCACAATAATGGCCGGGGAGATGACGACGACGATGATGATGATGATCATTATGGAGGTGGGGATAATGAATGACAATGAAAATGGAAAAATAAAGGTGATGGGTGGTGATGATGATGATTCAGGTAAAGCAGAGGAGGGTGAGGATGCCGAATCTAAGATAGTGCTGAAGATTACGCTGGTATGCAAGATGATGATGATTATGACAATGATGGTATTAGAGGTGAGTGTGTCGGTGACAACAACGACGACGACATGAATAATAAGTCTTTTTCACAGCAGACACTTTGACTTGTCATAGTAGGAAAAATCACAGGTGTTACTAATAACACTAGTAATGGTGGCGCTGTTGTATTCAAGTGTCCCAATAAGACATGACAGTGTGAGCCAGCATGAACAATACCAGGACCGTGAAACTGACGCAGCTAAATGGAATTCAACCGTCATTGATTTTACTATTTACACCTCTGGTTTTCTTACTGTGACATCCTGAAAAAGGCCCTATAGCTGACTAGTTAGAGCTGAGTGACATTGACAAAATAAAGTATCGCATTCTTTTTTTTTACCTGAGTTACTTGATCTTAATATTTTGGAGAGTTTGAGAAGTAATTAGAACTGCAATGTAGATGTTCTCAGTGATGATGATGATGATGATGAAGGTGATGGTTATGGCGATGGTGATGTGGTAAAGATGCTGCTGGCATGCAGGATAATGATGACGTGCACAGGTAGTGAGTGAGTGATGAAGGCAGGGGATGACATCATGTTGGAGCTGATGATGATGATGGTTGGGGTCAATTGCATGAGCACCAATGACGCGATAGAAAAAATCATGAAAATGATGATGATAGGGTTGAATGAGGTAATGGTGATGGTGCTGATGAGTATGATGATGATAATCATGCCATGAAATACGGTAAAGTGGTGATGATGGTGGTTATCAGGATGATGCTGATAACTAGGATAGCTGCACGTGCACAGGTGATGGGAGTGATAGTTTGAGTGATATTAAGTTGATCATGGGACAATGGGTTGGAGGTAGAAGTGATGAAAACCGCAGAGGTGATGAGGATGATGATAATAAGGATGAAGACCATTAGAACTCCGCGTGGCCGCACTTGTGCCGGCGGTGGGAGTGTCCGCGAGGAGGGTAGAGCTGTTCCACTCCGTGCTCGCGCGCAGACAGGAGCAGCGCTCAGATGTTTTCACTCTGAACCTAAAGGGTCGCGAGAGCAGGACGTTGACGAGCAGGACACGAGGAAGAAAAGTCTCCGGTTCAATTTGTGTGCCCATTTATTTCGTTTCCCTAGTAATTCCTCCCGGTGTAATGTCAGCTTGTAGGGCCGGCTTGGTGCTCCTGTGCGCGGTGTTGGCGGTGACTCGCGCCCGCAAGAGTTCACCGGAGCAGGAGGATGTCCAGGAGAAAATCAACAGCGCCAGATGCACGTCCAGGTGCCTCACTCTGCACATGACTCAACTAACCGCTGCCTTCATACACCTCCAGGTACCTAAAACCACTTTCCCCCTAATTTAAGAGTGTTTACCGACCCTGAATTGGTCGACATGACCACCAGTGTATACAAAATAAATTAGAAATCATAAAATAAAAACACACGACAGCCATGACTGAGATTTTTTACGCTGTTTGCCTCTTAAAAGTCGAATTACGTACGTCGGTTTGATATTTGATGTGACGTGTATTTAAACATTTACGTGACCCTCAAAGGTGCATGAGTAAACTATTCCTCAAATATAATGCACTATTTTAGTTTGTTTTGTCCTCTTTAAAAGAATGCCTGGTATTTTCTGTATTTTTACAGGCCAGTTGTAGTCACTGCCTGTGATACTGTAGCCCATACTGCAACTCTTTCAGTCTTGAGCCTTATAGTTCAGTGGGATCAGTAGAGATTTTGTCTGTGGCACCTAATAGTGGCTTTGCAACAGCCTCATTTTGCTTAATGCTATTTTATTATTTTAACTAATATATTTGCTTTAATATTCATAGCAACATATCCCCCTAACATTTTACAGGAGCAGATTGACGTGTGAAATTAACAGAAGTGGGGCTAGGGATGAGCATCTGGAATCAATCAGATGCAGTCAATAGTCAAGTAAAATAGAAGGACTGAAGTTTAAAATTGACTTTCTCATAATACACTGACATAATGATCTCTCAGTGAATTTTTGGGTTTTGGAAGTATGCACAAATGGCTGACTCTGCTCTCAATGTAACCACAGACATTAACGTCAACTTAAAACACTGAAACATCAAAAAATAATTCTTGTTCTCTGGTCTGATTGGTGAAAAAGCCGCACCAGATAATACCTTCACCTCTGACCACCATTGTGTCACTTAGGTCCGTCGCTCTTGTCAGGAACTGTGTTGCCTGCTGGAGAAACACAGTATGTAGTCATTACAATTGTGTAGTTATCATGCCATTCTTTTCTAATAAACTTGCCATTCTTTTCTTTTTAGGGTCTTTACAGAAACAATGGCCACTCAGTGTCATGTTGTGGTGATTTTAGATCAGCTAAGAGGTATTATGCACAACGAAAAAGCACAGTGGAGCACCTACTGCCTAAATAATTAAACAGAGGAAACTGGGTGATCTCGTCAGAAACAGTGAGTTGTTTCCAACATGGTTTTCATCCGGAAGTTTTGGACAAATGTTTTGATGTTGCTCAGATTGAAGTTGCCCTGTGTCAGGGGGCTATAGGTATCCTGAAAAATGTTAAATTACTGGTTTATAATAGTTGACAGAATTACTCATCTCAGTGAAATCGCTGGCTCATGTTCTGTGGCCTTTGTAGTGAGGAATGTGAGATTAACGGGGACATTAGGACGTTACCAAGTTCGAAAAGCCACTTATCGTTAACGGCTTCAACATGTGCATGCTGTATAGTGGGTGGGAAAGTCATTAACCACAGAGTTTAGCCCCAGTGGCTCTGAGGTGTGTAGAAGAAAGTGTGTGTTTGTATATGTGTGTGTGGGTTTGCACTATGTTCATGTGTAAAACGAAGGTTTGGTCTGGTCCTTGTCCATCTAGAATAGACTCCCGGCACCTGTGCATTGGGTAATGAGGGTGGCCCCTGGATGACTCTCTAGCAGTGCGGTGTGTGTTGTGGGGTTTCTGGAATGGAGGTGTGAGAAAGGGAACATTTGGTTTAAACTTTATGAAGTGGAGTGCAGTAGTCAGATGTTGAGCGAGCATCAAACATCAGCGATGGTAATGTGACCAACTGACTGGGAGGTAGCAAACAGGCCAGACATTCATTTGCTTCTTGGGTTTCATTTTTAAAAGTGAACAAAGCGTTGCATTCCCTTCTGATACAACTCTTTTATTTCTTGTGCGAGTTTGTTTTCTGTCATACTCTTGGCATTAGTTGACGTCCATGGTGTGATTAGACTTCCAGGATGTTCTGACTCTGTACACTGATATCTTCAAACAGACAAACTTACCTGTTAAATATCTCAGAATCCATAAAGGAAAAAATGAGTTTTCTCATCCCACTTTGTTTGTTGTACTGTACAGCAGATCGTCTATCTCAAGTTTATTGTCACACTCCCCCTAAGCAAGTGAAGTTATTCAAATATTTATTTTCATTCAGAAAATTCCACTACCACTATATCAATTTAAATTGTTTCAAGAGCTTTGTAAGACTGTCAGCATCTTCAAAGAAAGCAGAACTTTTCCAGTAAGAAGACGGCGGTTGAGTCATGAAGTAGTTTGTCTCTGCAAACAACTTCTTTCTTTGCAAGTAACTCACTCCAATAGTCAGATCTTTTATTCACTGTAAGAAAAATGGGTTGTTAAGACTCATTGTTACAAGGAATGATTTCTTAAAATGAACAATTTTTGCTTTTCATCGTATTGAAATTAGTGTTGTCTAGTCAATCAGTTGCTTGATCAGCAACTATTTTGATAATCAGGTAATCATTTGAGCATTTTATTCAAGAAAAACATGACATTAGCTTTTCCAGCTTCTTCTATGTGTGGATTTTAGCATTTACTTTGTTTTAAGTCATTAGAAAAATAATATCTTTGGGTTTTGGACTATTGGAAAGGACAAAACAAGAAATTTGAAGAACACCTCATTTGTCTCTGGAAAGCTGTAATCAGATTAATCAATAATTGAGAATAATTGTTAGTTACAGCCCTAATTGAACTATGCATAAGAAAAAGCACTCTGCACTGATGTCATTATTGATTAGCAGGACAGTGACAAACAGGAAAGGACGGTGTTTACGTGTGACTCAGAAAAACATTTTAGGATATAAAGGGGGCACTGAAAAATGTGTGTGTTATACCAAATTAAAAAGAGTCTCCAAACTTTGAGCAAACAAGGAAACAAGTTTCCTCTCAGCCACATCCTGGGGAACAGCATCACTCCCTGAACCTATTATAGGACAGTGTAGCAGAACACAGAGTGATTAATGGGTGGGAGAGACTGTGTGTTAGAGCATTCATTCATTTATAGAACATAACGTTTAAAACAAAAAAACCCTTTTGATAACATCTCCAGTAACTCTAACATCAGTGAAGGCAAATGGAGCTTTACTCATCCTACTCTGTCACCACACTCACACACAAACACACAAACGCACACATTGCTTCCTCTGGCTTCATGTGGGTGAACCCTGTGTTTTTGGCTCTTTCTCTCTCAGTGTGTGTGCGGCTAGTGTGTAGCCACTAGAATGTGAGTCACCAGTTTTCTATTTACACCTCGCTTTCTGCTGCTTCTCTGGGTTTTCCACTACTTTCCCTTGTATGGTGTAATACTGAAATTATAGCTCTTTGTGTGTGTGCACATGTGCATATGTATGCTGGTATTTTGTCATATTCCCAAATTCCTCCTTGATGTAAACTCCTAAAAATAAGGAAAAAACTGCAGCCTCGCCTGCCGAGCTGGATCTTTTTGCACAATCGTAGTAGATCAGAATAGACTGTGTGTCTTAAACACTCACACGTCTGTGGTGCTGATGAGCGGATGGTTAGCGGTTCGAGCCAGGTCTGAGGGCCAGTGCGAGGCTGAATGAGCTGCCTGTGCATTCATGTTTATGTGTGTGCGAGCGTGCATGTGTGTGTGTGTGTGTGTGTGTCCCAGCTGCACTGCGGTAGGTAACTCTAATCAGCCCAGAGGTCAGTAAGCCGAAGAAAAGAGACCAGAGACAACGGTCAGGTCAGGTTGCACGGAGACAGACGTGGAGATAAAGGCAGGTAGACAGACGTGGTCAAGCATAAAGACGGGCAGGGGAGGTGGAAAGACGGGTGAGCAGGCAGGTAGACACACACAGACAGGTGTGATCAACATACATGAAGACAGACAACCTGACAACTGATGCACAGGCTAAAAAGTGGACATGCTTGCAGGCAGACAGGTAAGCAGAGAGACAGGCAGAAGGGTGGGTGACGGCAAGAAACAAAGGTTTGTTTGATTCACCTCAGAGATAAAGCCCCTACCTCTTTTTGTGTCTTTGTGACTGCCCTGTTATTTGATCAGTAGAACCAGGGACAGATGGTGATAAAATTGTGACTGCTTAGGAGTGACTCTCACCTGACTCCAGGACAAGAAATTCCAGGACAGTAAATCACAGCTGGAATGGCAAAGCATTTAGCAGCATGGCTTTATTCTTTCAGCTACAGAAAGAGAGACAGATAGAAAGACTCTTTTACCACATCAAAACTGTGACGGCATATTATATCTGATACTTGAGCAATTCAATCCATTCTTATCCACTCTCATATCTGCACCCTGAATATGAAGCTACCGCCAGCAGCTGGCTAACTTAGCTAAGCACAAATTCTGGAAACAAGGGGAAACAGCTAGCCTGGCCCTGTCCAAAGGTAACAAACTCCGTCTACCAGCACCTCAAAAGGGCACCAATTAACACGTATCTCATTTTCTTAATCCGTAAAAAAAACAACGATTAAAAACGACCGAACACAGTTTTACAGGGAGTTATGTGTCAGATAATTTCTTGGTTGGGAACAGTAACTTCCTGGAGTCTTCACTGGATGCCAGACAACTGGTTTCCCCCTGTTTATAGTCTTTGTGCTAAGCTAATGCTTCATATTTAGCATATACTGTAAGTATGTGAGCGGTATCAATCTAACTCTTGCCAAAAAGCGAACAAGCTTATTTCCCAAAATGTTGAACTTTTCCTTTAATTTGTAAAACCGAGTTTCATCATTGTTGCTGTTGGAACTGAACCGAAACGGAAAGACAGATGCCGACGTAATAGTCGGATGAGGCAAGGATCAGGGCCGTATAACAACCACTTTGTTGTGACGCTTGTTGTTTACAGGATGTGGGGGCAACACAAACACTAACGTTGACACACGTGCACGGAAACATGCACACACACACACGCACACACACGCGGGCACACACACGTAGACTAATTAGGGGCTTCTGTCGGGAATGTTCAGACCTCAACATAGCCTTTTTTGAAAGAACTTCATATTCTGTTGAGTGGAAGTTAGTCATGATACATTCACCACACACACTCACACAAACAACACACACACACAACACACACACACACACACACACACTGTAGCTGTGTTTGCCTCCGGTCATCTGGGTGTGATTAGCAGAGTTAATGTCTTGTGTTAAATAGACTTTCTACTGTGCCTCACCGCAAACACTGACCACAACACACACACACACACACACACACACACACACACACACAATATGTACACACACACACACTTTCTCCTTCACACACACAAACTTTTTATCGCTGCATCTGGCAGAAGTGTGATTTATGTCTTACTCTCTTTCAAACACTGGAGGGTGTGTGCAGCTGTATGTGTGCATGTTGACCGTGCACTTGATTCTGTATGTGTGTATTTGTGTGTGTGTTTTTGTGTCCCTGCCTCTTCCCTGCTGTTGCGTCCAGTAATATCAAGTTGTAAATCTTCAACAATGATTACTGTAGACTCGCATGCATCAGAACCATGTGGAAGTCCTTTAGTGCAAGTGTTTCTCACTCTGTGGGTCAGTTCTGTTTCTGATGGGTCTCTCGTGTCTCAGGCCCTGACGACTTTCTCTTGTGAATCCCAGGTTCAAGACCTTGTGTTTTTAGTGTTGGTATGAAATCCAGCCATGTTGAAATCCATCATTAAAATGAAATGGGATTTTTGCACATTTTTGTTCAAAACCATACATCATAAACTAGGTAGAAGTGATATTTTTCATGCAAGGTATCTTGTGAGCAATAGCGCAAGACTTTTTTGGTGCATGAACCATAAAATGCACAACAGTCACCAAAATTTATGGCATCCTGTTTCACAACTAGTATCCACCACTTCTTGCCAGTCTCCGCCCTGCTACTATTAACTATATTAATTTCCATCTTTCACCTTCTTTTGTCTGTCTCCCTCTGCTCTTTTCAACTTCCTCTTTCTCTCCCATTTCCTCTCAGTCTCCCACATCCAACTTCTTTTCTCTTCTTCCAGCCACCTTCTTCCAATCCTCTCTTTCCCCTTTTCAACATGTGCAGCTGTTTTGCAGCAGACAGGCACACACACACACACACGCTCTGAGACCCTACGAAACCCCACATTGACCACTCTTTAATAGCCATACGGCACACAAGCCCGTCTAAACTGCCTTGATTGGCTCTGACAGCAAATATGTCCCATGAAATTGACTTGGGATGAGTGTGTATACATGTACACCCACGTGTGTGCATTAAAGTGTGCGTTGCGGAGGGGGCTGAAGAGTAGTGACAGAAAAAGGGGAATGTTATGGCGAGGGAGACAGAAAAAGAAAGAGAGCGTGAAAAACATTAAGAGAGGGGATGAAGATGTGAGGCCAGCAGGGGGGAAGCAGCTTTATATCTCCTCAGTGAAAAATCTGGATATGTTTAACTGGCATCTACACTGTCCTCAGTTCTTTGAGTGGAGCATCTACAGTATATCATCACCGTGATTTTAAAGTCCTCTCCAGTCATTTTTATAGGAGTTGGCAGCAATGAGGAGATACTGAGAGGTGTAGTCAGAGGGTACAAATGAAAGACAGAAAGATTGACTAAAGGAGGCTAATCTGGATGAGTAGCAGCAGCAGGAGGAAGAGGAACTGTAAAGGGTGTGTGTGTCTGTGAATTCTACTCAGATCCTCTTCCTGCTCTTCTGTATCTGTTTTTTCTCCACCAAAAGAAAGGCAGAAGGGTCCTTCTGTGGGAGGAAAAATGTTCAACCCACCTTGATTGAGCATCTAGAAACGGGACAGAGCAGAGCAATTTTGCCAAAATCATATTATTTTTTACTGGATACCTTAGATACTGGAAATCAGCAATCTAATGATATTTTGGGGAGTTTGAGAAATAATTAGGGCTGCGATGTAGATCTGATTATGATTAATGTGGATATGATTAAGATTTTAAACCATTTGGTGTCATATCATTCAGCTAGAGCAGAATAATGACTTTGGAAAAGGACCTCACTTAACTGTAATGCATCCTTTAAGACCAGGAAAAGACAATATTTAAGCTATATTGGAATATTTCAATAACCAAACCTAACATATATTTTCATGTTGTATTTTTGGTACATTTTTCTATCATTTTGTTCTGCTGTTCAGCAGTCATACAGGGACATATTTATATATTTTTCAAAGAGGCGGAGAAATTGTTCTCTACTTACAGCAACCTGAATAGACCAGATTGTAATGCAGCTGTAAAACTCTCACACATACATTTGTCATTATTGAGCTCTCACCCTAAATGTAAAAGCCAACTAGCCAGGCACATTCATTTGGCAACTTTAGAAAGACACTCTGGTAAATCCAGGGAATTTGTAACTCTTATTACTCCATCACTAAATAAACTCACTGAAAATCACAAACTGATGTTGTATTTGAGGGTGGAATTTACTCCACCACTGCACCCCAGTGTGCCAATTCTGCAGCACTAATGCAACTTAAAGGTACCCTCTGGAGTTTTTGACCACTATGAGCACTATGGGGCAATGTCTTTATGAGTGAATCCCCTCATTTTTGTTTGTCTGCACATCCACACACACATTCCAGCCAATGATTCACATTATTCCACTTATTGATATCTGGCACCACAAAAGCAGCAATGCCTCAACAAAGGCAGTCTGCTAGCAGGTAAACATGGATGTAAATGATGCAGGTTTCAAAATGTTAAAAAAACATAGTATTTGCAAATGTTTTATGACTGCGGAAATTGAATTTAACTCGGTTGTTAGACCTCAAGGATACACACAATGCGTTTTGGTGAGCAGTACTGAATGTAAACAGAAACATTGTATGTTTACAAGAAAACTCCACAGTGCACCTTTTGTCATATAGAATGTCCAACGGAGCATGTAACATGAAAACCTGTAAAAGATTTTGTTCTCTTTTTAAACCTGATTCTGTCCAGGACATGCGGCCTGTTTTCTGCATGACCAGATCACAAGAAATACATGTTTTATTGTTTTTGAATGTCTGCAAACGTTTGTCTTTGGATAAACTATTAGTGGATCCACACTATAGAATTGAAAATTGTAAAAATGTGGAGGGACACTTAGTGTCTGTTTAACGTTTCAAGCACAGATTAGTAAGGTTATTCACAACTGTGTCATCTGAAAGGATAAGTGAAAGGATAGTGTGACTGCCTCTCAGCTGTATTAGCTGCTTAGAAAAGTTTGAATGTTTGAGAGAGTTAAGAACCTCCTCCATTTGAGTGTGTTACACTGCTACTATAAGACTGTATCCAAGACGCCATGGGCATTTATGGTGCAATGAGTAGCACCTGGGCTGCGTCAGTTTTGCGTAGTCAGAAAGTGCCTTGAAGAGAAGAGGAAAGAGAAAAGGTGGGCAGAGGAGGAGGTTTCTGTCTCTCTAGTGATACCATGACACCCGTTCCTCTGTTTTTCCTCTCATCTATTCTTTTTTCCATTCATCCTTCCCCACAGACTTGTTACTAAGCTATTCATCAGGGATTTAACCGTTACTTTAATGCTCTACTGCTTTCTTCCTCCCTCTCTCATGTATCTCTAAATGAAGCTGGTTAAGCAGTCGGCCCAGCATTATCCCTTTTAATAATTAGCACAGATTACAGTTAAGCCAAGGGTGTACACCCCATCAGTTTTCATTAAGTCTTAAAGGCATACTAGCATGGGCAAGAAATACACTTGAATTTCGCCCACGATTATGTCTAACAATCATTTCACAGACAGAATTTCTGTTTCAACATTGTTAGCTGTGAGCAAATTTGTTGTGGCCTTCGTTCAGAACTTGATCCTGATTTTGGTTGCACTCCTTGTGTCTCCTCTCTGAAAACTAACCACTTCTTCCCTGCTTTCAACAGCTGGACAACTGAGGCAATATTAAGCAGCTGTAGCACTGGACGTGGACAAGGGTTAGAGTATGAGAGGAATGAGGAAAACTGAATTTTTGGAGAACTTGGAGCTCTGACCATTTTCACACATACGCTCAAAGGCCAGTCTCTGCAGAAAGCAGGCATGACTGATGGTTTGTCAGTTTTGGAAATTTACAAAAATTGTAAGAGGCCGCTCTCCCTGTCTTCAAGTCAGAAAGAAGCTTTTAACTGTACAATAAGCCAGAACTCTGTTTAAAAAGTATGTCACAGCCTTAATCTTTCCCTCATTCTTACCTCTTCTTACCTGTAGGGCTCTTTATCCATCTAGATTGTTTTGGTCTGAGTTGCTGCGTTTTAGGGATATCAGCCGTAGAGATGCCTGCATTTTTTAAATAGAATTGAATTATGTGGCACGTGGCTTGTGGTTCTCGAAGGGACAAAAAAATAAATACAAAATAGATTTGAAAAACTCAACAGCAATGTCTCTTTCCAGAAATCATGACCTGGTTACTCAAGATAATCCACAGACCTTGTTGTGAGCATTTTCACGTGGAAACTATTATCTTTCTTTGGAAAGAGACATTGCTGCTGAGTTTTTCAAATGTATATTTCTGGTGCTTTGAGCACCACAAGGTGTGTGTCATATAGTCCAATTATAAAGTAAGATTGATTCTGGGGTGAACCGGGGAAGTAAGTCCTCATCTTCATACATCAAAGTCCAATCTAGCTCCTGTAGCAGTTATTTTACCAAAGTAGTCAATATGTATCTGTTTTGAATGGTAAAAATGACCAAGTCAATTCAGCATCTTCTGTACCCTTATCTTCTAACCTTTAACCGCTGCACTGATACCCCAACTCTAACCCCTTAACCCTTATTATACCAGAAGCACAAAGGCTATTTTAACTAGGAAAAGTCCTGAAAAGTGTGTGTGTGGAAAGAGATGAGCTTGGTTCAGGCTAAATACAGCACACTCAGGAGAGGGTTTAGGAGTCTCGTTAAGAGGGCTTATCCGACTCACACGCACACACCTTAGAGGTTCATATACTCCCTGGAGGCACACACACGACAACAGACAGATACACAAATGAACACACACCAGTATTCTAATAGTTGTTTTGATGTTGGATGATGGCATCATGATTGTGCTGATGATGACAAAGCATTTCAGAGGGAGGAGCAGCAGGTTTGCCACACTGACTGACTAACTATCTTACCAATTCAAGTTAAAAAGAGCTGACAGGGTTTTCAGTCTGTATTTAAACCATTAAAATGATCAAACATCTCCACAAAACTGTTAAAAAAGAAAAAAAATCTTAATTCTTCAAAGGGGCTACAGGGGAAATCAAGAAGCAAGTAGTAACATTCACACTGTGAAACCAACATGGTTTATGGGAAGTAGTGATGAAATGATTAGTCGATTAATCAGTCAATTGACAGACAATAATTCTCAAACAATATGTTGTTTCTGTTGTTTAAATCATTTATCTAGCCAACACAAACATAATTTACTTCCAGCTTCTCAAATGTGAAGATTTTTTGCTTTACTCTGTTTCATGTCATTGTTGATTGAATACGTTAGGATTTTGTACTTTTAGTTCAACAAAACAAGCAAATTTAATATGTTTGCGTTTTTGGAGCATTATATTCACCATTTTTGACATTTTAAAGAATAAACAGTTTTTGGATTCATAAAATATAATCGAGATTGATTCATAGTGAAAATAATCATAAGTTGCATCCCTGATGGTAGGTGGGAATGGAATTCTGGCTAGGTTGTGGGTTAGCTTACTGTCACTACAGTTGCTGCTGTGAAGCTGGGTAAGTAGTTAACGTTATCTGACACACAAATCATGGCTGGAATAGCGTTGTGTGGCTGTTTATTTCCCATTTACAGAGCCAGGGTTGTGTACAAACACTATTATATCACCAGTGGACCGTGAGGAGATATTCGTTGAATTTGCCAAAAAGATGTGTTTGGCATTAGGATCACATACCCCACCTTTAATATAGAGGCTATCAGTTACCTTGACCATGGTATTATTTGTTTATGGTAATTATAAAAAGGTGTTAGAATTTGAGGATGATGTAATAATGACAAAAAATACTTCATGTAGCACTGGTATCAGTCAAGTCAAGTATCTTCATTGTCATTATATAAAACATCAAAACAGTGAAGCATCTCCCTGAGCCACGTAGTGCAACAAATAAAAAAGTATAAATAGAGAAATAGAGAAAGGTATTTGCTAAGAATAAATAGATATTAACAAGATAAATAGTCAGCGCTTATTTCCACATTAAAGTAGAATGCCGAAAACACGCAAAGTGATCAATAACAGTTCCTTGTGCAAATTATTTTGGTGCAAAGTAGTGCATGTGTTGAAAACATGATTCAGAGTTCAAAGTTATTGACTGGGTTGTGCAGGGAGTTGTGGCGGAGAGGGGGATTGGGACAGGGGGTTGTGTGGGCTGGGGATTTTTCAACAGCTTCTTTGTGGTACAGCTAAAATCTCAAAACACCTTGCAGGTCTGTGAGGCTTTGAGCGTTACCAAGTATGGATGAGTACACGTTTCTTTTAAGGAGTTTTATTTGGATGCAAGACAAAATTTAAAAAGTTGAAGAGACTTTCGGACTAGGGGTTGGTTTGGTTAATCTGTATTTCTGTGCCTGTGGTTATGAGATGACGTCTCGCTCTGTCACAGTGGTTATAGCAGCCATGTTTACTGGTGGTCTTGACTCACTTAGCAGTAACTGTACACACATACTCACGCGCACACACACACACACACACACACACACACACACACACAAACATATATTTCACCAAGTGACGTGGTCTCTGTCTGGTTCAGCAACCACAAACACAGTGTTAAGTCATCTTGCACCCGAGGATAATTATGTAAATATGAGAAAAGTTGAGTTTGTGTCTCTCTGCATGTCAGGTTGACCTTTTATTAACAATATTTTGCTTTCTGCCTTCTTGTATGTTAGACAGGAGTCTCACATGAATGCGTCAAACACAGGATTTTTCTGTGAAAGATTTATTTTTCTCTCTGTGTTTGTTTTAACCCTCATCCTCTCTGTCTCTTCCAGAGTGACCAAGTTCTGGTTTGGTGTGAAAACCACAGGCGCTGTGCGCAGGTAAATACACACATACACACAAACTTCTGCTACACTTGTAAAGACATTATACGGATTCGCATTCAATTCCCTGAAGGCTTACTCAAACATCAATCACTTGGTGCCTAACCTCAAGCCAGTCATAACCCTAAAATCGTAAATGGACTGTAGTGTAGCGCCTTTCTAGTCTTCCGACTACTCAAAGCGCTTTTACACTACATATCACATTCACCCCATACACACACTGATGGCAGGAGATAACTGCCTATCAGTACAAAGTAAACTAATCATTCACACACACTCACACACCGAAGGCACAGCTTCAGGAGCAATTTGGGGTTTAGTATCTTGCTCAAGGATAAGACCCGCTCTGCCACCAAGCCGAAGCCACCCGGCGCCCTGGTACCAAGTCCTTGGTGAAACTTCTTCTTATAACAATAACACTGACTTGGTGGTGTGGTCTATTGAACACAATTGGCCGTGTTCGTGGGTGGTGAGCCTGTGAGGGTTCTTGTCCTTTTTGCTGTACAAGTAACTTCTACTGGTTAGCTGGGGTGGAAGTGGGGGTGATAGTGTGAACCTTCCACATGTTACACCTTCCTTGTGAAGCTCATTGCTGGCAGGTGAAATGAAGTGGCTGCAGCACTGCCCAAAATAACAGTAGAGTTTTGCAGTGACAGGGACTGCAGTGCACAATGGATTGGGCATTTCAAATACCCCCAAAAAACAGGGTAAAGTCTTACCGTAACTATAAAATAAGTTGTTGATCTTGTGGGGACCTGATTTGCGTCATCATATATGAACAAATAGATCCCATGAAGAACGGGACAAGTACTTCTGCCTGAGTCATTGATTAACAAAACTTAAGCACACTACCAGAAAACAAGAAGTTGATGGAGGCAATGAAAGAAGATCAAAACATCTGCACACTATTGCTTTTCCAAAAGCTTACATAATTAATTTGGTGCAAAGGAGATAAGTGTGTGGATGTTTTGATCTTTTTTCATAGAATCAGTGACATAAATTTCCTGCCAAAGGGCTCTACGGTGACGTTTAACAGAACACAGGTATGGCTTTTTTTTGGGGCATCACATAATGTATCAT
The DNA here is from genome assembly GCA_011952105.1 of Coreoperca whiteheadi. Taxonomy (NCBI): domain Eukaryota; kingdom Metazoa; phylum Chordata; class Actinopteri; order Centrarchiformes; family Sinipercidae; genus Coreoperca; species Coreoperca whiteheadi. Next base: position 9,135,968 of record CM022489.1, on the reverse strand, counting down.
GTCTGGGCTCAGAATTATACCAGGGCTATGGGAAATATGTGTTTCTGATTGGCTAGCAGGCTATCTCAAACTAGTTTCTGTTTAACACTTTAAGTCAGTATGCAAGGTACAGTATATTAAAATGCAATTAATCGATGGATGATGATTTGAACCCATCTTGTCTGTAGTAAGAGGCTATATTACAAGTGTGGTAACACACAACGAGGTATCCTAATCCTAGAATATAATGAATCTGACACAACAACAGTACATTGCAAAGCAGCGTTTCACTCTTCATCTCTGCCTCAAGAGGCAAAGAGACAGAGAGAGTCTTTCTCTTGCTTCCCTTGTGTATGGAATCTTTACACCCACCACACGGCTCCTGTAATAGCAAAGGTTGTGTTTTAGTTAAAATATCGTCCTCCCTCATATCCTCTTTATCCATCCACCCTGGAGCAAAAAGGATCCCCTGTTTATTCACTTAACACTGCCTGCCAGGAGGCTTCACTGTATGTGTGTGTGTGTGTGTGTGTGTGTGCGCGCTAATTCATTGTTTGATTCAAGTGGAGTGTATCTTTAGTTGCCAATCTGTCCACTCTGCAGCAGTTCCAGCTTGTTACAGCTTTTTTGGACTTTGCTGGTCAGTGGGTGGATGAGAAAATAACTGGGTCTCCATTTTTGTTGCAAGTTATCATGTTTTAAATCAGAAAGGTTAAAAGATGAAAACCTAATTTGAGTAAAATGTCTTCAGTATTGGAAAAAAATTATTTTACACTTCAGAGGAAAAGCAAAGTTTGATCACTAGACAACGTGGCTTAATAATGATGCTGTGTAATCTTCAGCCAGAAAAATGTCTGTGAAATATCTTTCCACCATCACCGTTTACGTACTGACCTTAACTTACTCAATATTAATGACTTCTTGAAAGATTCTGTCTGGGTTCTTATTGATGTGTTTTCTGAACTCTCCGTTCAGGTTCAGACCTATTTAAAAGCTTCACCCCAGCTGAAAGCACACCTGAATCGTATTTTACTTCTTGCAAAATTTCCAAGCTTCGCTACAAATTCACATGACAGTCGGATAAGGGGAAAGCGAGAAACAGGCGTGAAAGTGGGAGCTTTTTTTTCTGTATAGGGTGTATATCAGTAGTGTGTGTATGTTGAGGTCAGCCGGGGTTAATGTCAACAACAGCTAAGAGCATGCTCCCCCCCAAAATTCCCCCAACAGACCTTTGCGGGGGATACCACACTGAGTGAAACATCACACAAAAACTTTCAGCTATACCTAACCCCCCTCACCACCTCAAACAAAAACACAAACACACACAGCTCCTTTGACCTTACTCAAACTTATCTATATCCTTCCTTTCCTTCCTTCTTACCCTTCCTTTGTTTCTATTCCTGATGTTTAGATTTCAACAAAGAAACAGAGAGAATGCGAATGGAAAATATTTTCTAGTTTAATACCATGTCTAAACTTTATTACCCTGGCTTTGTGTCTTGCTGTTGTGTGAATACCAGTGTGGCACTATGCTGTAACGGACGTCCAACAACAGTCTCTGAAACTGGCCAGTGGAGGCTGACGCTGTGTAAACCACAATTTTCCTCTCAGACAGCCTGATACTGCGCAGACAAGCAGTGCCTCTTCTTGCTTGTTTGAATTGCAAAGTTATTAATTCTTACCGTTTTACAGTCTGTTGAAAGTGGCTACAACCCAATTTGTAAAAGTCACCGCAGCTGGCCAACAAAAATAAATTAAAACAAAAAACCACATATTCCAGTCGTCAGCCATAATTGCCAAAATTAATCAAAATTATGAATTATACAGCAGAGGAAGTCCAACCGTGTTTAATGCTCCCAAGGTGTGTATATTTGTTAACAGGAAATGTGGGAGATGTTAGGGTTTGCTATTTTTTTATTGATTATGCACCTTGGGAGCGTTATACAATGAGCAGCCTGCTTTGTTATTTTTTATTAGGCTAGCAGATATTCATAGGTTTCTATTCTACTCTATTCCATTAATTCTGCATTTGTTCTAGTAACATATTTGCTAGAAGAAGGTAAAGCACAGATCCAAACAACAAGTTATAATTAACTACAGAGAGACAGACTGTTGTTATTGTTGAAATATTTTAGTCACAGTAGCAGCTCTAATGACATTGTCAGTTGGTTGGTTCACCACTGAAACAAACTGAAACTACTGAATGGATTGTCACTACATTTTGTACAGACATTCATGGTTCCCAGACGATGTATCTTAATGACTTTGGGGATTCCCTCACGTTTCCTCTAGCACCACTATTAGGTTGACATCTGTGGTTTTGTGTGAAAAATTTTCACATCTGTTGGATGGATTGCCATGAAATTTTGTACACACATTTATGTTCCCCTCAGGATGGATTGTAGTAACTTTGGGGATCTCCTGACCTTTCATCAAGCGCCATTGTCAGGTCAAAATATCAAATTGTCCAGTTGTTTGGTTAATGACCAAATCCCTGCAAAAGTAATGACATTCACATCAGCCTCAGCTGTACTTTGTGTTTAGTGCTATTAGCAAATGGTAGCATGCTAACGTGCCAAAGAAGGATGGTGAACAATGTAAACATATTTGCTAAAGATCTGCATGTTGGTATTGTCATTGTGAGCATGTCAGCATAATGATGTTGGCATTTAGCTCAAAGCACCGCTTTACCTAAGTACAACCTCATGGAGTCGCTAGCATGGCTGTAGACTCTTAGTCTTCTAAATGCCAGTGCTGATATGACACCAGTTGCATTAAATGATGCAGTGCTTTTTTGGATACCTTACTTTTAGAAATATAAACAGAAGTTCTCAAATATAAAATTTTGACTAATGGCGTGCTGCCAGAAAAGAACTTTGCCTGTGTAGAAATTTGATTTAAATTGAATAATGATCTGATCAAAGAATAAACAAATCTAACCAGACATTCAATGCTAGCCTTCAGTACTTGACAGTTTTTGTTAATCTGTGCCATTAGTCAGAATCATAGACTGTATATAAAGATAGCTGACACGACTCCACTTTCTCCCACTGTGCAAAATATCCTGACTCAATCACGAGCAGGGCTCAGCTATAAATCATGACATGAAACCCCCCTTTTTATAGCATCAAATAACTACTTTAAACCAAACTTTTAAGAAAAAGGAACACTTGAACATACATCAGGGTGATAAGAACTACCTCAATAGACAGAAACCATCTTAGGGCGAAAAATTGACGTGTACTTTATTTTTTTGTTTGACCCATGTCCAATCCGCTTACATGGAGGGGGCGGAGTTTATGACCTATAATGCAGCCAGCCACCAGGGGGTGAGCAAGATGTTTTGGCTTCACTTTTGGGGAGCTCTCATGTTGTCCATCTTTATATACAGTCAATGGTCAGGACCAAGGGATTGTTATGATTCACCCAGCCCTAATCTGGACCATTTTCTCTGCAGAGAGAAAAAGTAGTAGAGAGTCAGGGGGAAGGATGTAGTGAGTCCGCCGGTCCTCAGCTGTTGATCTGTTGGAGGAAAAACACTCCTCTGTACAGTTTGACTTTCAGATTTTTTCTCTGGGGAGCTACATTTTTCTTATGTTTATAAACCCAATTTTAGGGCTATTAGTAAGGCAAATCTAACTAAATGTGACTTGGTCTCAACCTACATTCCACTGCAGGATCTCATAAAGCCTTTTGGCAGTGTAACATACTCAATAACTTTTGACAGAGATTTTTACTGAATAATTTGGGGACTGGTATTATTTTTCCCTCAACTCCTTGTTGGGTCCTTACCCAGACATGGAGCAGTACGGAAATAGATTGTTCTCACTGAGTTTTAACATGTGTGACACATAGTCAGTCTATCTGCTCACAATCACACACCCACACACACAAAATGGTGCACTGTGAAACTAAAGGATTCATTTAATTTCCCATGTCATCTACTTCACTTAGGAAGCGGAAAGCTTGCGATGATCCATTATTTCACAAGGAAATGGCACGAAACAAAGTATGTACAAATTTCATGCCATTTTATTTAATCATCTTAAGTCTGGGGAGCCTTTGTTTAAAAAAATCTAAAATGTGTAAATGTATAGGGGATAGTAAAGTGCATCTGGAGGACACTTACGTTGTAAATACTTTAAATATTATTAGTCTTACAAACTGTATAAACTATATGAAATCTTTGATTGAAGGACATTCTGACGGATAGGAGAGAATTATTTATACATGAAGAATGTTAAAGAATTTTAGAAAGTGAGTGAGCGGAGTGCCTTGTACAGTACAAATAGGGTAGGATACTAGAAAGAAAAACAGATAAAGTTTAGGATTGTCTCATCGACTGTGGTGCTCTCTTGAAGACACACACACACCAGGCAGATGTTGCACATATGGTTTGTGTCACATCATCAGTGAACTCTTTCTCATGGAAACACACATGAAAGTTCACGAGAACTGAACTAGCGCCCTCACTCAATTCCTCCATTTGTCCGTCTTTTATCTGTTTCCTTCTCACAAACACACATGCAGAGTAAACGTAGTAATGTGTACCAGGTGCGTGTGTCAGTGGGATGTCCACTAACAAACAAGTGTAATGCAGAACAAAGGAGTGTAGCTATCAAGTCACTGTTACCCTTCCACTTATCCTCCTTTCTTCCTCATTCATTCCTCCTCACTTGCTCTTAAGATGTTCAAGTTACTTGTAATCCAGTTGGAATTGTTCTGCATGTGTTTATGCTGGGGCTCAGTAGGTAGAGAGGGATGTCCACTAATTGCAGGGTTCAATCCCTGCCTCCTCCTGTCCACATGTCAAAATGTCCTTGAGCAAGACACGTCCAAATGCAGCTCTCATTGTGTGTGTGAACAAGGTGCAAATTGTAATATGCTTTTTCTGTCAAGTGCATTCCATTTACCATTTAACCCATTGCTTGGTAGATTTCACAAGACACTGTAAGGAAGAACTCTGTGAGGCTTCTGAACACCCGCTACCCTCCCTTTAAGTCAACCTCCTCAACTGACCCTATCACTATTCAACATAAGAATCTGCCATGTATGAATTAGTACAACTGTCTTATGCATGCAACTTATTAGAGGACAGGAATAATTCTTGTTCTACCCCAGTCCCCTCTAATCCTCTCTATAAATATCTATATAAAAATAGTCCAATATTGTTTGAGAGAAAATTCTTCACCCATACATTTTCCATCACTTGTATGGGTTGTAGTGGCACAAGGCTAAGCAGAGTAGCCCAAGTGTCCTTATTTCCTATATACATACTCCAGCTTCTCCTGGTGGTTCATAAAACAATCCCATGCCAGGTTGGTTATGTAGTCCCTCCATTGTCTTCTCGGTTTCCTTTGGGGTTTCCTCCCAGACATGCTTAATATATAACCACAGGGAGATCTCCAGGTGGTGTGTCTAAGCGTGAGGCCAGAAAAGCTGTAAAGAAAACTTCTTTCAGCTGTTAGTATCCACAGTCTCATTCTTTCGACCTCCACCCAGAGTTCATGAACATAGGTGAGGGTTGGAACCTATGCTGACGGCTAATCAGAGTCAGAAACAGCTTTATTGGCAAGTAGGTTTACACATACGAGGAATTTTCCTTGGTGTTTTTGGTGTAAAACAATAAACATAATAGGAAAATAAAGCGCAGAGGCTGCCGTCTGTGGCGCCATCTTCATAAATTGAGAGCTTTGCCTTTTGGGCTCCGTCCCACCTTCACCACAACAGTCTAGTGCAACACCTACACTACTGCCGTGTGCACCAATCCACCTTTGAAAATGCGTTTCATCATACACGTTTTCTGGCTGAGTACCGGAGCTTCAGACTGCTGACTCTCAAAAGGCAGGAGGAAATGATAAAAGAGAAATATGTTGGAAAGAGTTTCCACAATCAGGAATTCATCCTTGTGTGCCAGTCCGAAACCCCCTTCTCACTCTCAATCTTAGAATTTAAAATATCTCAGTCTTTATCACACCATTTGGACAACCCAGTACAACAGCTGCAAACAACAGTTTGCTAGCCTATAAAAGCTTACATATCAGTTTGAATTCCTTTTCTGTCTTCTCCTTTTCCCACAGTCATGTCTATTCCCTCTGCTGTTTAAACTTGTCCAGTAGTGTAATATAATATCTTGTTGAGATATGTTACATTTACGATTTTAGAATGTTAACAAACCAGGTAATCGTTTATAAACTTTGCTTATTTTTAACAATAAGCCTCATTTAGTTGAATGTGTTTTGACCACCACCTGACACCAACACATCCATTTCTTTAGTGTCCATAGTTCCTTCCATTCTTTCATCCCAAAAATAGAGTAGTCAGTCTAGCATCCTTTTAGTAGTTTTATTTTGGATGGAGAAAAAGCACAGAAAGAAGATGATTAGGGGAAACACAGAGAGAGAAATCTCCGGCAGGATTTCGTCTGAGGCCATTGTGGGCACATGTGGTTTGAGAGGTGAGGAAGTTAACCACTGAACAATCTCGAAGCATTTGTCTTCTTGACTGTCCTCCCGATCTCTTTTTCCTTTCGTCTGTTCTCTTTCCTCCAGTCTTCCCTCTCCTCCCACAAGCTGCCGACTTAAGTTAGCTCTGGTTGTTGTACATGTTATTCCAAAGTTCTGGCAAAAGTCTAACATGCATTTCAAAGGGATCTCTGGAATTTGTTCCGCTACTTTTCACTCAAGTACCACAAAGCCTGAAGTGTGTGTATCTGGGTGAGTGTGTATACATAATATATACATGCGTGTGCATATTCAACACATTAAACAAGTGTTTGTGTGCCCTTTGAAATGTTCTGTAGAATCTCATTTAGCATGTAAGTGCAGACTATAAAGATTTGACTTACTGTGAATAGAATACGTTGTAATTTTAATATTGTTGAAGAAAATCAAGTAATTGTAATACCATATATGTAGATTTTTTAATATTCTATTTTTACAAAGTTAATGCTCATCTTTTTCAATGCTATTTTTCTTCTATTGTATATACAGTATTACATTAAATGTAACAGTATTAAAACTACTGAATATAGCACTGTAACATCAATAAGGAAAGGAAAACCCTTTTAACAGGGGTAACAAATGATAGAAACCTCAGGAGAAACCTCAATAGTGTGACCATTATTGACTAACTTAAGACAGTAGAGGTGAAATGATGAAGGTATTCAGGACAAAGCTAAATGTATATTCACACAGAGTTAGTAAACATTTCATCACATGCAATTTGGAATCTTAAGTTCTGAATAGTATTTAGGAACATGTATTGTTTTTCTTTCACATTTAGTTTATACTATAGTATTATTATTGTTTTCTTACAGTTACACTGCTGTCTGTTGTTGTTTGTTTGTGGATTTCTAGTTTTATCACTACACCTTTAACCTCACATCAGTATGTAACATCAGTGGGTCTGTATCAGCCCCTGAACTGGACAATGGTGGAAGATTAGAAAAGCTGATAGAAAACACTTTTAAAAACACAAGTTATTTTGTGTGTTTAAGAAGGTAAATAAGAGAATCTTTTACAGAAGAACAAACTCCTTTATTGCAATTATAAGCAACACGGGTTAATTTCAAATTTGGTCTCTAATATAATTATACAAAGGCATCAAAATGTATTCACACTGATAGAAAAATAAAAATAAATGTATTATTATATAAATATATAATACTTTCTTGGAATTGACTTAAATGTGTCCGTATCTAAAAATACAGAATGCTGGTATCAACTGTTTGGTAATTATTCATTGATCACACACTTTTATTGTGGCAGCTTGTGTATAGCCAACAATTAACTTTTGATTTACTTAGGCTTCCTTTGTTAAACAGATAGGTTTTGTAGAAAACATGTTTATATTTGTCAAATTAAGTATAAAAAGTACTGTTTTGATATTGGCACTAGTACTGTGGATGATTTTTGCTCCAACACTTAAGGAATAGTACAAACAATACCCAATCCTAAATGCTACACATGTACTGTAGGGTAGAAAATATAAAATAAACTCTGAACAACTGATGACAAACTGAACACATAAATGAACATAAATAGTTTTTCACATTGCACTGACTGAACTGGTGACCGTGTATGGAGAGCGAGCACATCTGGTCTGTGGCTGTCTTTCTTTGTCTCTCTCTCTCTCTCTCTCCCCCTTTTCTCTGGACCTGTTTCACTATTTGTCTTTCATCTCTTCTCTCCTTTTCAACTGACACTCACTTATTTCCCCCCTCTATCCACTCTGAAACCACATCTCTCCTCCCCTCCCTCTACTATTTCCTCTCCTCCCTCTCGCTGACTGTGGCTGTCATCCCTCTATCGTGGCAGGTGAGGCCACAAAACAGCAGGAGAGGCCAGAGGAGGGCTGAGAGAAAAGGTGTGTGTGTGTGATTAATTATTTTACAGATATCTGAGGAGCTCCTATGCAAACTGTGCACACATACAGACACATACATGGTCATTAATCTAGGCTCTGTTGTTACAGTGCGTTGGTGTGTTAAACAGTAACATCTCCGACCTCTGACCTCTGCTGTGTCTACCGCGCTCTCTCTCACACACACATAACTCATCATGTCGCCTTCAAGGCCAAAAGTGTCTGTTCGTCTCTCAGCTCCTCTTACACAAATACAGTACTTTTCAGTGATTTACAACATCCAAGTGATATTTGAGAGTGTAAGGTGTGTAACCACGTACATACCACAAGTGTTTTCAGCTTAAATCCATTTGCCTCAACCCCCCCTTTCTCCCCTGTCTTGCCTTTCTACTGTACTATAGACTATGCAAAATAATAAAACTAGTAAAAATACTGCATTAAAATTTAGTATGTAAAAGTATAGATTATTAGAGTATTTGACTATTACTAGCAAAGTATATGTAAAGTATCAAACGTTAAAGTACTGCTTATGCAGAATGGCCCCTGTCAGTGTTATAATAATATATTATTGGATTATTATTACTGATGCATTAACGTGTGAGTAGTAATTAAATGTTGTAGCTGTTAAAGGTAGAGCTATCTTTAACAATTTTATGTACCATTAATACAATAATAATGCATCATACCTTATATGTATTGTATGTAAAATGATGCAAAACTATAGGTATCAAATAATTGTGGGGTAGAAAATATAGCATTCCCCAAAAGTATAAAGTAGCATAAAATGGAATTCTGTACTTCGGTACAGTACTTGAGTAAATACTTATTTACTTTCTACCGCTGATGTACAATATAACAAAATAGAACTTTATTGTCCACCGTGGTGGAAATTTGTCTTTGACTTCAACCACAACTAGTCTGTAAAAGTAAAAATGGGAAGAAAAAAAACAGGAGACTTTTAAGACAGCATGTAAGGTGGAAAACATTAATATCATCAAAACACAGATAACATCTGTGTACACCTACACTGTCAGGTGTATACTGAGTGCAGGGTGTAAACGAAAAACAAAGTACTGTTTCAGGTTTAATATTTTAATAATGGTGAGGGAATATATCTTTTGTAAATACCACAAAATGAGCAATAATTATTATTGGTGTTTAGTTTAAGAGTTAGTATTCGTAGTTATCTAAAATATGATGGATGAATTTGTTTAGATATCTTGTTTTGGGAGCATTTTTGCCTTTGTTAGATACCATGCAATAGAGACAATGATAGGAAAAGGACTCAAACCTGTGAAATTGCAATTACATGGTCAGCATCCCAAACCCTTATTTCACAGGGATGCCCCAAATGCTCTCTATTAAAATACATCTTATTTCGACTGAGTACAATTGATTATGATGATTTAAGTGGCTGTGTTGACCGCGCTAGCTACACTGCTTTTATGTTTACACACACCAGGATGTTACATTTATATGTTAGAACAGTTTCTACGATTGCCTTTAACAATAAGACGCCTCAGAACTGGGTAAACACCCAAATATGTATTAGAGTGGGTGTGGAAGTTTTAGCCTTAGAGGAGAGGAGGATAAGTTAGGGAGAGCAGAGGAAAATGGAGCGGAGAGGTACTGAGGTGAGGCAAGGAAGGAGGCAAAGAAAGGCAGCGCAGAGATGAGAGGTCAAGGAGGAGAAGAGGAGGACTGATAATGTGAAGACAGGAGACAAAAGGAACAGAGGATTATGGAAAGGAATGGGAGGGGGAGAGAGGAATAAAGGGGGGCAAAGGACGAGAGGTGAGGAATGAAAAATTAAACATGTCTGTAACTGATCAAAGTGGCAGCAAAGGAGGAGAGGGGGGAGTACAGGGTGGGCTGGGTTTGGATGTAAGATGGAGTGGTGCGCATGTGAAAAAAGGCTGGTGTATGTGTGTGTGTGTCTGTGTGTGTGTGTGTGTGTGTGTGTGTGTGTGTGTGTGTGTGTGTGTGCACGTCTGAGGTGTTATTGGGGAGATCTTGACAACCTGAGCAGACGTGGTCGAGTGAAAAGACCCACGAGAGCTCCTTGAAGAAACACAGCACAATTCAGGATGTGGTTACAATACTGTGTGTGTATGTGTGTGTGTCTTGTATTATCTCCCTGTCTCCTCATACCCAGGCTCCTTGAGGAATGCATAATTACCTTACAGACGAGAGAAGGGGTAAATAGCTTAAAATGATACTTATCTCAAAAGGTATCTTTTGTGGACAAAAACGTGGCTATAAACGTTTTCTAATTTGCTTCCTCGTGGAGAACAAATGATGTGATCAGCTTGGATGTATGGCAGTTTTAATGGATTCAAATGTGACAAGTCCATAGAAACTTCTAAAGTGCAGCACATATCGCATCATTGCTGTCCATCCGAATGGTAAGGGTGTTCCAAACAATCCTATTTTTGCCAAAACTTTCATGTTGATCAATGTTGAGCAAGAGATTGGCAGTCTAACATGAGTGAAGTGGCCGTTTCACCATATTTTAAATACCAAGGCCACCTAGACTGGTTGGGATGCCTAAAGGGACACAGGCCAAAACACCCACAATGGTTGTTTCCTATGAAAGACCACACTGGCGAATTTATCACCCAGACAACTTCTTCTGTCTCCATGACATGTCTGGTATGCTACTCATGCCAAATGATACGATGTGTGTAAGCTTCTTCTGATGCCTATTTTAAGTATCAATTATTTTCTAAATTAATCGTTTTGTCTAAAAATGCCCATCACAATTTCCCAAAGCCCAAGAAGACATCTTAAAATGTTTTGTTTTGTCCGACCAGAATAATGCATGTACATGGTCATGAATATAATTGTAGGACCCACAAAGTAAAAGTTATAAAATCAACAAAAAGCCATAGAAAACAAATAAGTTTTTAAGTCGCTTTTCAAAGATGTGCACTGATTTCAGTGAAACTACTGAGTGTTTGGAACAGTGTGAACATAAGGATGGACAGTGGCGAAGGAGTTTGATATTTAGATTTTTATACTATCACTATTGGAATCCATTCTAACCTACGTCAATCTAAGATGACCACAGCCTTTGTTCACTGTGGAGAAGCAAACTACAACCATTTTACAGCCACATTTCAAGTATACAGAGAAAGAGTGTTTAATACTCAAAAGAGAGCTTTTGAGGTGGAGTATCATTTTAAGCTTACCCAAACTTTTTCGTCCATGACTTAAATGAAATGAACCGACTGTACAACATTAAACAGCTATCATGCTTCACGCTGAGACTCCATTTTATGGCCCAGAGGTTAAGAAACCAGCTTATGTTGCTTCACTAGCTTTGGTTTGTTGATGCTTTATGAGTTCTAATGGCAAGTTAACATTTAGTGTTTGTCCTTTTTATGAAATGAAAGTTTACATGCAATGCTCAAGTGTGAGTTGTCATTTGACATTTTAATAGTCATAAGTCTACAAATTAGCCTATTTAAAACTGCTTTTGTAAAATACTTTTTCATCCAACAGTAGCCATTTATTTGTGTAAATATGAAGTTTTTATGTTTTGTTGATTCGGTTTCTTCCCCTGGAATCAGTGAGATGGAATAAATTGGAGAAATTATTGAAGCCAGGCACACTGGGGAGCTGAGGGAGACAGACAGAGGGAGTGCGAGAGGAGGGGGGAGGAGGTTGGGGGTGAAACCGCAGTTTTTATATGTTGTCTGGTTTTAATTTTGTAAGAGCCATCATTCACCAGTTCACTGAGGTGGCAAACCAGATGAGTGTGTGCATGTGTGCTTTAGGAGTGTGTGTTTCCTGATCCTGTGAGTGAGTGAGTTTCAGCCACAGCTCATAGAGAGGCTTCGCATCTAAAAATGCCAGGAGAAAGCAAAAGCACCACATTTTATGTAGCTATACTCTATAAGAATCAGTCTTTACATATTAATCAAGTACATGTGTACATGTTTAGCCAGTATATCTATGATAATCCTTAATTAATCAGCTCAACAATGTATATTCACTGGAATCATACATCATACATATTTATCATCAATATAGTGATATAGTGACTTCCATTTAGCCAAAAAATACACTTTATATCTTTTTAATCAATTCCTTCCAAGTATTCACCTCAGATATATGAGTCTAGAAAGACACGGATGTAAACTGCATCTTGACTGGTTGGCGGCGGCATACAACCGTTTACTCTTTTTATCATGTGTGATGAAACAAGTGTAAATTCTAAAACACCTTAATTTTCCTGTGCCTATAGCCTCATATTCAGTTTATTTATATTTGTTTATTCATGTGTAGTGTCTTCAGCCATGCAAAGAACTGTGGGAAACCAGGAAGGTGCTTTCTCCAAAGTCCTGCGAGGTAAGACAGAAAGAGAGTGCTTAAAGTGTGTGTGTGTGTAAGTCACAAAACCCTTGGTGGCAGTGTCACTCCTGCACCAGAAACTTGTTTGTTGGCACCATGAAGCAGTTTTTTGACTGTGTATGCCATGAATGAGCTTTCCTGTGTGTGTTTATGCAAGCTTATGTGTGAAAAACATGTTTGTGAGCTTTGTATATATGTGAAAGTAATGTGTATTTTGTGTGTGGCCCTGAATGATTATTTGTAAAGCCAGTCACTGTGGTTTTAGGATAGATTAGTTTTTTTATCACAATAGCTGAAGCATGTTACTGGCTGGATGGCTGGTTAGGAACACAGGGTAATTCAGAGCTATTAGCTAAAGCTTATGTTTACATTTTGTTGATCTCCCGCCATGTGCACAGACACAGAGATACACAGTCATACACACATGCAACCCCTTTCAGACCAAATCTGAAGGACTGCCTTCAAAGAGTCAGGGTTTTACAAAGGAAACACTTTCACCTTTGCTGTGTTTTTCTGCCCTCATATGTGTGTTTATACATTGCGCATTAATTCCCTTGTGTGTCAACTGTAATAATAATATTCTTTGCTTTGCTTCTTCCTCTCAGAAGCAGACAGAGTGTGTGACGAGCAGGGAGTTTCTGACCTCTCTGAGGTCGTCTCGGCAGGGTGACTGCCCTCCGCCTCAGCGAGCCACCGGATTTGCTGCAGCCTGCGTGGAGAGCTGCTCGTCAGACCAGCATTGTCCCTCCCCCAGGAAATGCTGCTCTAATGGCTGTGGACACACTTGCCAAGCCCCAGTCAATCTATATAAAGGTAAAGGAAAGTCCCTGGCAGCTGGCTGGGACTCGTTTCTTACGTCTTGCAGGCTTTATTATAAGAGGCTGCTGCACTGATGGAAACTTTTTTTTAAAATAAATTGTTTCAATAAGCATGACACTGTGCTAATTAAAAGTAATAATGCTGATGCTGATTCTTGGTTAAGCAACCTTTTAAAAAGGATTTCTGATTGCTCCTATGCTATCAGTGGTCACCCATGATTGTTACTCATAACACTGAACACGCTTGTAGTTGTTTCTTTGGGAGGGATGCACTTCCAATATTTGATGGCATTTAGCTCTTGTCCCTGGGGTGTTTAAATGTACTTATTGTGAGTTGCTTTGGCTATGAATTAATTAAATGTAATTTAATGTAATAAAGATCCTTAAATGCTGCCTGCTTGACTGCATCTGAAGTTAAAAGCTCCAGCACACGTCTGTGTGGAGCTAGTTAGGAGTACAAACTGCCTCAGATGCTTATGTGGTGAAGCCTGAGCAGCCACAATATTTAGACACAAATAAAATATTGTTTGAGTGATGTTTATATTTTTTCTTTACCAATTCTGATATTTTTTCTGATCTTAAGTTATTTAATTACTTAATTCATCATAATTACGGCCTGATCAATGGGATCATCCTAATTCTTATTTATCCCTTATTTATTTATCCCTGGGAGAGGGATCCCTCCTCTGTTGATCTTTCTGAGGTTTCTTCCACCACCCCCCCCCTGTTAAAAAAGGGAGTTTTTTTGGGTAGTTTTTCCTTATTCGAATAGGGGGTCTAAAGAAAGAGGGTGTCATATGTTCTACAGATTGTAAAACCCTTTGAGAAAAATTGTGATTTGTGATATTGGGCTATATAAATAAAATTGAATTGAATTAATAAATATTTATTAATTGTCTCAACAATTATAAAAGCACTGACTATACCATATCTTCAATAATAATTAGATATGATGGTGTTTGAGACAACCAGTCAGCTCTAATCTAGTTTTTTATGTATATATCCCAAATCACAAAATGACAATCTGTACAACATACGATACCCTTCTATGCTTAGACCATCGATCTCACATTCAGTTAGTGTTCTTTTATTTTATTTAAATACCTTTTGAATAACATCCCTTTACTGTTTTGCCCTTCTAATAATAATTTAGTAATAATTTTGATAATCTCTTCTTTTTCTCATGTCCCCCCAGGTGTTCCTCTGAAGCCTCGCAGAGAGATGAGCTTCGTGGAGGATTCAGAGGGTCATGTGAAGGTGGTGTGGGTGTCAAAGTTCAACGTCAGCGTGGAGCCAATCGTTTACATGCTCCAGTCCCGCTGGAACGTCGGGATTCATCCCAGTGAAGACCATGCCTCTCCATGGACTACTGTCGCCATGGTAACTACAGTAACCAGCAACCTGTCACCTTTCACCCCATATATTTATCTGAGTATTAGAAGGTTTGAAATATTTAAATCGCAACAATTTTGAAAGAAAATACTCATTGACTCAGGAGTTGGTGTGAGGTGTACAGCGATTGATATAGAAATGTATTTTTTACATGTTTTTTTTTATTGTTTTATGAGTCATCTTTTCACATATGAAGAGATACAGTATCATCCGGTTAATGCCACACTCCCTACATTATTGGGGATATTAGCTGTGGGCATGTTGATGTAGGGAGGCTGATAGCTAGAAAAAAATCAATGTAACAAAATGGCATATAGTGGATTCTGTCTAACTAGCAACTTTGATTCATTGAAGCTATAAAAATGGTTCCCTGTGCCTTTAACAGTGGAACAACGCCACAAAGTTTGTAACATATCTTTACCTCATAACTCTCAATTTGCCTCGAATGATGAAACTTCTCAGCTATGGAGATGGATGTTAGACTCTGTTTCCACCTCATCCGTCTGCTGCCTTGCTGTCTAAACCTCTCCACCCCAGCCAGTCTCCCATTCTGCCAGGGTAAACCGTATTTCTGTGTGTGCGTATATGTGTGAGAGTGTGTGTGTGTGTGTGTGTGTGTGTGTGCACTGTACGTCCATGTGTGTGTGCCTGTGTGAGGTTAGGTAAATAAGCAGAGCTTAAAAAGGAACCACAGGCAGCCACAGTCGTTCCACCGGCTGACTCTGAATGACTGAACGCTCATTATAGACTTAAATAGATGGCAGCTCGTGTCTGTGTGTGTGTGTGTGATTGTGGATGAGTAGATTTTAAGCAATGATTACATTTGCACTGTCAGGGAGACAAAACATGTGAATCTTTAGCAATTTGAACCATCATTTAATTTCACTGTTATCAAATGGAATTCCAATACCACTGTGTTTATCTGACTTTCCAGCTCATTAACTTGTGAAACTTCTATGTCTTGAAGTACACAGGGATTTCTGTCACGTTTTTGACAGAAGATATCATTTGGATTTGTGAGAGATGACAGAATATTTGTTTCTATTTCCAATGAAGAAAATCATAATAACAGTGATTTCAGAATTAATTAATTAATTAATTAGTTAAATTAATAGTTTTACTGAGGGTTAGATGAGATTTGAAAACACTCTGACATATGTACGTGAAATATGAAGCTAACACCAGCAGCCGGGTTGGCTTAGATTTGTAAAGACTGGAAGCAGGGGCTACAGTTAGCATGGCTCTGTCCAAAGTAACAAAATCCACCTCCCAGCACCTCTAAAGCTCTAACTAACACATTACATCTCGTTTGTTTTATCCATACAAGTGTAAAAACAACAATACTGTGGTTTTATGGTGGGTTATGTGCCATACTATTTCTTGGTTGGACACAGTCACTTCCAAGAAGTAGTCCAGCATTTAACCCCCCATAAAACCACGTGTTTTTTTTAAACTTCTGTTTCTGTACATCTTAAACAAACAAGATTAGAACTTGTTAGTGAGCTTTAGAGGTGCTGTTAGGCAGATTTTGTTACTGTTGGGCAGAGCCAGGCTAGCTGTTTCCCCCTGGTCTTTATGCTAAGCTGAGCTAATTAGCGGCTGGCTGTAGCCAGGACAGATATGGTCAACATGAGAGTAATGTCATTCTTAAGTGAATAAGCATGTTTCCCAAAATGTCAAACTATTCCTATAAATATTAGGAGTTCGTATGCTCTTTGGTTAAAAACTACATGTTTATCAAGATTTAAAGGTTTAGTCTGTAACGGTTATGTTTTTGTCACCTCAGGATCAATATTTTCTTTATCTTATCTTCAAATATATTATATAGTCACCTTTGCAAGTCATGTACTAAAGTAAGAATGAGTGTCAGTGTGTTTTGCCCTATCTGGTTGACAGTTTTAAGCCTGTTTCATATGTGACCACACCAGCACCACTGATGGGTATGTTTGGGTGTGGTCAGAAATGTATTGTAATGTAATGTTATTGCACCTGTAACCACACCCAACAGTAACGTCACATTGTCCTAGAGTACACATGTACATCACTGTGGTAAGGTGAAAAGTTAAACCACTGGAGGTCAGCAAAAACGAGATTTTCAAGGATGAAGGAAAGCAATGAGACTGTAAATGCTCAAAGTCTTGAACAAAAAAAGTATTTTTTTGTCATACACATAGCCATTGTTAAATGTGATGTGTTTATATTTTTAGACCCTTTCTGAAGATGTGGTTCTGTCAGATTTGAGACCTCAGCGCTGGTACCAGTTCAGAGTAGCAGCCATCAACAGCCACGGCAGCAGAGGCTTCACCACACCCAGCAAACACTACATCTCCAGTAAAGGTAATACAAACACATACTCTCATTTTCTTTAGAGAGCTTTTATGAGTGTCCCACAGAGAGAGATGATTCCTCCTGAATGTTTCCGTAACCTAGCTGTTTTGATATTCTGTCATGAGACACTGAGCAAAACACAGTTCCATTTATGACATTTTACGAGAGATATTGCATCTCTCTATAGGGAACCTCAGAAACTCAGGAACATTTCCCGTCCTGTCCTTCCCTGTTCTTTTTCTCTCTTTCACTCAGAGTTGATGGATAAGGTACACACAGCAGCAAAACTATCTGGCAGTCCATAAAACACAGACAGGAAACAGAAAGTACACACATCTGCACATGCACACATTCACAAATACTGTACAGACACATGCATACATATAGTGTACACATACTAATTCAGTTGGTTTAGTGCCAGAGTGAAATCCCTGGTGAGGGTCAGTGAGACAGGGTACAAGTGAGACAGGGTACACACACACACACACACATATGCACACACACACTGTAGGAGGTCCTCGCTCTAATGCTGAGCAGACTTAGGTCATATTGGTGTTGAGCCAGGACTGGCTAGTGATATGAATCCAACGCCAGGATTGGCTAGAGAATGTTTGTATGTGAATAATGACTTCAGGTTGGACCCAGCTTTGGAAAAAGGTTCTTTATCAGTTGAGCACTTATGGGAGATTATGAAGGGGTGTCTGAGATAGCATTTTCCACTGCCTTGAACAAAACACTTAATAGTAGAATTCCTCATGCCTCCAATAGAGTTTAGAGAATATACAACCTGCGCCATGGTATAACTAAACTTCTCTGGCAGCTACTGGTGGGCCCATCAACGTATTAAAGGAGTAGTTGGACATTTGGAAAATAATCGTATTCGCTTTCTTCCTCAGAGTTAGATGAGAAGATTGATACCACTCTCACGTCTCTCTGCTATATATAAATCTGGAATTCTGCTTCTTTAGGCTGCACATAAAAGAACATAAACAGTTGTTTTTTTTATACTGTTTTACTCTCTTTTTATACAGATTGAGGATTCAGGGTATAACATATGTGTCCACTTGGAAGCAGTGTCGTGTTTAGTAAACCTCAATTTAAAACAAACGTAGAAGAAATCAGGAAACGGAAATCCGCCCCCCAAAAATCACAGAGGAAGTTTTCACACTTATGTCACTTAGATAACCTGCTGCTGGCTATAGCCATATACAGAACAGACAGAAATAAGAGTAGTATCGATCTTCTCATCTAACTCTTCAAGAAAGTAGGTAGGTTTATGTTCCAAAATATTGAATAATTCCTTTAAGACACTGTGTGTGTGTGCGTGTGTGTGTCTGTGTGTATGTGCACCCTCTTGTATGTATTTTGAGGGCCAGGGTTAAAGGTTAAAGACACACACTTAAACATTATAAATACCATCTGATCAGAGTCTTGTGTTTCCAGTTCATTAGTCTGATTAGTCAGGCACTGGAGGTCAGGGGTCACAAATCAGGAAATTGGCAGATGTCATGATAGTTGAAGTTCCTCCACTGTGACCTGATGCTAACCAGAGAGAGAATTTGAATAAAAAAAATCCCCATTCCTGTTCATTCAGATATTAGGGTTGCACAGGACCTGCCAGCAGTAATTACGAGGGAATGTCTGGATCAGAAAACTCGCTTCATCCCATGAAACAATGGACTGAAATCAGCTGATTAAGGGAGACACACACAGAGTGAAAAAGGCATCAGACAAGAACATAAATTTGTTTTGGTTCTGATCTGAAAATTACTGCTGGCACTGAGAGACACCCTGCTTATTCAAAAGAAAAACCTCATATGCACTTACAAACAGGCCAGGTCTTGTAGCCCTAATATGCAGCATCTTTGATCTCTGCATCTGGGTCAGCCAAGCACAGCCTGGGGCCTGTGGGAGGCCTGCCATGGTGGATGTAGTTCTAATCAGATACATTTTGTTGTTTTAATCAAATACAGGATCGGGCTTTTAGATTATAATGAGATACAGAGCCAGTGTTGAAAGAGCAGCAACCTCGGGATTTAATCTTGGAGGCAAACAGTGACTTGTTGTGGTCACCTTTGGTCTGTGCTGTATTAGCTACTGAAAAGGGAGCCTTCAAGCATCGCCAGTATCGCTCACCTTTGATGCTGTAAATCTAATTGTCTTTGTAGACTTGAACAAGACCAAGGGGAAATTAGCCTTTTACCCCCAGAATGGCAGCACATTAAACAACGAGCTATTATATAATGCAGTCAAACTGGCGAATGCCCTCTGCTTTGTGGGAATCACGGACTTAACCCCAATTAGTCCACACTAAATCTTCATACAGTTTTAATACTTCCTTGCCACTGGGGCAGTATTCCAACAACAAACTGATTTGTTGTTGGTATAGTATTGGTCATTAGAAACAGTTGAAACAAACATATATACGCTCTGATCAAGGGTATAATTTTCACTCTCCTCTCCTCTTTTACAGTTTCTTTTAATGTATTGACTACAGTCTCTCTAAACAATGCCCTCTGACTGCCCATCTGCCAAAATCCCCATAGAGGAGACATGCAGGAGACTACTCAGGGCTGAAAAACTTACCTATGCCTATTATTTTGATGATCATTTCTGCCATTTCTCTCTTGACATCTTTCTCTTTCTCTGCAGACCCCTCACCTCCAGAACCTCCAATAAATATCAGAGTGAGCAACCAGACACTAGAGTGGACGGTTTCACAACCAGCGACTCAGTTCACAGAAAGGTATCTCAATAGATGAAAGATAATGAAATGTATTAATTCCTTTGCTATTTTCCTTCCTGAGTTTGTTGCTATGCATCCTTTCAGGACTGCAGGTTGCCGATGTGAGCAAACAGTCATAAAATGTGGTCAAGTGGATAGTCATTGCCTGATGCAAATTACAGTTCGCCCTTGTTCAATAAAATATAGCAGCGTCTTTTCTATTTGTGTGCCGTAATGCTAAACAGGGTCATATAAAGTTTGGACTATGTCTTGGATCAGCAGCAATTTTACAATAAAACATTTAATAACAGAGATGAGGACTTAAATTGTAGCTCTGAACAACATGATGATAAAATGTCAGATGCTATACTGTACATACATAGAATAAATGAAAGCTAGGAAACCCATCATTTAAACAGTTGACAAACAAGTATTGCATTTATCTTACTGCCACTCAGTGCAACTTGTTCAAAAACATTTATTTCTAAACTTGACTTATAAGGAAGCACCTTTCTTTCTACTTTATTACCATAAATTTGTTAGCATCCATGTTGTGATTTTGTTTGACTTGTTGCGTTCTCTGCTTAGGTCGAGGGGAAGTGGGGTCACAGTGGCGGTCTTATTAAGCTGGGAGCCGCCCAGAGAGGGAGACCTGCCAGTCCACAACTATAGGGTCACCTGGATGTCTCGACATGCACACACAGCACACAAACACACGCACACACTGCATGCACACACACGTACAGTGCAAAGTAACATGCACACACATCCTACACACGCCCGCACACCAGAACAGGGTAAAAAGGAGAGCAACAGCAGAGTGACTCAGGGGGTAAGGAAACATTTTTCTAAACTTAATTACCCTAAATGAAAGAATATAGTGATTAATTACATTTGCATGCGCACCAGCATCCAAACGCAGCCATCAACATATACTGTATGAAAAGATTTATTATAATCCCAATTTCATTATTTTCCCTTCTTTGTTGAATTTATGCAAATCAGAAACACACACATATGAACACACTGACACAATATCCCATTCATATCTAAATTGTAATGTGGTCTAATGTGGATATTGTCTAAAGGGCGTACACACAAACACACCCACATATGTTAACTTCTATACTTCTGAGGACCCGCAAACCCTCTTACCTCACCTGCAAACCTTTACAGTTTAAAACCTTAAAGGAACAGTTCATCATTCTGGGTAATATACTAATACGCTTTCTTGATGAGAGTAAGATGGGAAGATTGATACCACTCTCATTTCTGTATTATAAATATGAAACCACAGCCAGGAGACAGCTTATCTTAAAGACTGGAAGCAGGTGGAAACGTGCCTGACTCTGTCCAAAGGTAAAGAAATCTGCCTGCCACCACATCTAAAGCTTTCTAATTAGAAGGTTATATGTCATTTGTAAATCTTTACAAAATCTGAAGTGTAAAAATGACAGGTTTTACGTGGGGTTATGAGCAGGACTATTTTATGGCCAGAAGCAGTGACTTGGTGGATTCTCCACTGGTTTCCTGGCAACCTCACAGTGACAACAAGACATCAGGCCAAGAAAAGAGATCTTCTCATCAAATTCTTGGCAAGAAAGCAAATTAATGAATGTTGAACTAACTAACTAATCCTTAACCCTAAAACCAGGTATTAACCCTCAAATAGCCCTCTGTAGTGAGTACCGGGCAAAATGTCTCCACTTTTAACACCTCAGTTTGTAGTTTTAAATTCAAATTAGTCCTTATTAAGACTGAATTAAAAGTACACACAAACACCACATACAGAAGATCTATTATTGCACCTGAGAGATTTTACTAGGTTTGTAAACCCATGCACCGCACACACACATACTTTCCTTGTTGTATCCTGGTTGTGATTACTGCAGTGATTTTATAAGCCTCTACAGTGTTCAAACAGAACAGGTTCTGTAAACAGCTACTGTATGCAAGTGGTGGTGCAGACTGGAATAACTCATTTAATATGGTCATAGCAACTTGTGTGTTGTGTATGTTTGTGATACAGCCTTGCACAAATAAAGAGGAAACAACACGAACCATAGGAACGGATGGTACTCACATTTAATACTCCCTTATATTCATTCTTAATATTCGACATTAAATGATTACCTCAAATTAAAAAATGCCCTGCTGAACCACCTGTAGCCAGTAAAAAATCCTACAAATGTGAATTAGGAGGAGACATAGTGGAACTAGTCAGACATCTCAATTAAGGATATGGATTTATATAATGAGCAAATATTAGGTGAAAAAACATGCTCTTGCTTTTTCTTACTTGCATACTTAAAACTTGAAAAGTACTTGCAACTAAAATTGATTAAACATTTTAAAGATGTGGTTTTATGATGTCACATGCTGATATATTTACCAAAATACTTTTTACATGTGCAATGCTTTAGATTTGGTTTTGACATATTCACCCTGAAATCACTGTTTGGTACGATTTCCCATTATGTTTGCAGACATATTGTGTATATGTTCCTCTTGGATTTGAAAATGCAATATTCTCCTTAAGACAGACATACCATTATCTTAATGGGACATAACTTTGTTAGAATGCTATGCGAACATAGAGGCTTACAGCGGTGAAATAACATGACAACTTAGCCATGTAGATTGACTGACAACAGAGAGGTGGCTTTCCTACATTTGGATAGCGTGTTTAACTCAAGTCAAAGCATCTGGGAATGTACTGACACTACAGCACGAGGGCATTAGTGAGTGAGTGTGTCAGTTATCGTAGAAGTAAAGTATAATATCTGTGCTAAGGTAGTGATATGACTGATGTTTAGATGATTGTTCATTACTGTAGCTGCCAGCACAACACATAAATGTGATAACAAGCATTAGACCAAGGGAATGATGGGATGTGAAGTTATTTTACAGAGTAGTAAAGTAACCCATTGCTGTCTTGTTGTTGCTCAATTCAAAGAGTCAATTCTAACTTCTTAAGAAATTCAACAGGTTTCTTGCTGTACTTTTGAAATTATATTTAATGCAGCAATAACAGTCAAGAGGGTGGATTTTACTATTATGATTATAGGTGTGATGATGATGTAATATCTTCCCGACGCAACTAAGTCCAGTCAGCAGCACCAAAATACCCATAATCACAGTAAACAATGCAGATATTACAGCTTTGACACAAAAGTTATGATTGCCAGTGTGGTGACTGAACATTTTTTCTTAAGGTTAGTGAAAAGTACTTTTTGCACAGGACCCTTCACCATTATATCTACTTAAATGTTTAACTCTAATGTGAGCATTCACTTTAAGAAAAGAGACAAAAGAATTAAAAACATAAACATCAGCGTTTCATGGTTATAATGCAAGTGCACTCATATGGACCTAGCTATCCAAAGTAGTGATGGCGATCCCAGACTGAGCCTGGTGGAGCCATTTATCTGTAGTCTGCTCCTCTGTTCTGCTTGGTTGGGAAGCCTGGAATTTAAATGAGGCCCCCTAACTAGTGTTTCCTACTTGCAGCTGCATCTAGACACACACAGAGACAGCAGCATCACAACAGGTAGGGAGGACCCAGAATAACATTTCAAAACTGTGTAGAATAGTTTTCATATCACGTAAAGCATTGCTATTTTATTGCTTTCCATTAGCACATGATAATACATTCCCTAGATGTGTATAAAACATATATACTGTAAATCAGGAATGTATGCAGGACCAGAGGGATTTAGTA
Source organism: Coreoperca whiteheadi (assembly GCA_011952105.1). Classification (NCBI taxonomy): domain Eukaryota; kingdom Metazoa; phylum Chordata; class Actinopteri; order Centrarchiformes; family Sinipercidae; genus Coreoperca; species Coreoperca whiteheadi. Next base: position 9,112,285 of record CM022489.1, on the reverse strand, counting down.
TTAAACCTGTAGTAAAAGAGGAAATTGGAGGAACTATTCAAACATTGAAAATCCTCTGCTGAATCAGTGCTTTTAAATATACATCAGCTTCTTAGATATAATGTCCACTGACACTATGCACCAAAATAGAAATCCAGGCTTCTCTCGCTGTCTCTGTTTCACAAACACACACACACACACACACACACACACACACACACGTACAGCTGTACAGCCCATATGTTTTGTCTATCTTGAGCGTAATGGAAATACTTCAACCCCATTTTGTCTGCAAGTCACCAAGAAACTGCTTTTAACTTGCTTTTGTCTTAAGTGTATGCACACAGAGAACCCCCCCCCCACACACACACACAGACTTGTTATCATCCAAGTATCTCTTTGTTGTGACTAGCTCAAATCCACACAGACAGACAGACCTGATTGACTTAAGAGCCCGTTAATGAGCTGTCAGTCAAACAGGGGGCTAATGCAGAACAGGTCTGGACTGTCAGTTCCAAAGCAGGGCACACACAACACTCAGGACGATGATGATGATGAGGAAGATTAGAGTGACAGTAAAGATGATAAAGATGGTGACGCTGGTGGTAGTAACTGTGCTGGCTATAGTGGTGAACCTGAGTTGAGAATTGAATTTTATACACAGGTTCATCAGAGTTATTTGTTTTTCATTTGGTATCATTTGCATGAGACTCCGGTCAAATTCTAGCAAGTGAAAGTGAATTAGGACAGACTGAGATGTAGCCATGAGCCACCACTCCAAAAGAAAACTAAAACAAACCCGTCTCTTTCCATGTTCCCATTCTTTAATGTGTTATAGGCGCAATGTGAGCTGTGGCTGCAGGGTCTGCTGCCTGCTACATCCTACTTCCTGTCTGTCCAGGCGGTGGCCTACTGGGGTCAGAAGAGGCTGAAAAGTCCCAGAGCCCAATTTGTCTTCATCACGATAACTCATGCAGGTAAACAGACAAAGCATTGTCCTCATCGGGCTGGGTGGTATAACTTAAAATACATTGTATATCATGGTATACTTAGTATATTTGACAGTAACACTATCTACCACTATAGCTGATTTTCTCTTCATAATTTCAGTAGGATGTGATTGAAATGCTTTAAAGGACTTGGGGGTAGTAATTTTTTTCTGTCTAACTAACTATTAACTATTAATTTGCTTTACAGTGTGTTTCATACATAGTGCAAGAGTCTGTGTGTGTATGGCTGCAGTTTTCTCCACCTTCTCACAACAGCTGCAGTTCACCTTAAGGAGTAATTGTTTTTGGTGAAAAATGTGCAGCTTAATATGAATCCAGTGTTTTCACAATTGCCTGTCTCAACAGTTTGGATGAGCATCATGTCTTTAGATAGATGCAAAAATATAGCCGGGTGTAAAGTCACCTAGACATATAACTTTTAGGAAGGCACAAACACGCCAGTAGGTTTTGTAGAGTTTTGTCTTCTAGGAATAAACATGAAGGGGCTATAAATCAAGCTAAGAGTTTCTCAGTAGACTGAGGTTTATTGCCCAAGCAATGTAAACTGTAGCTGTACTGTTTGTGTTGCTATGATTTAGCAATACAGCCACCTAAGGACTCCCCTAGCAACCCTACCCCAAATAGAGACTCATTTAAGTACACGTTGTAGAACATTTCATTAACTCCTCATACCATCAGTCAATACTGTATGTACAGTCCACAAGACCCATTTGTTAATAGAGCCATACATAACTGAGTCAGTGATTTTAATTACTAAGAACTTAGTTCAGAGCTACTGCATTTGCTGATTGTCAGCATATTTAGTCTCCCTACAGCTGCACTGTTTCAACACACATACACTGGAAAGTGGTGATGTTAATGGTCGTCCAGGCAACAGAGGTATTTATAGGTGACCTGTAGGGCAGCCCAGTAGAGGATTATAGCCAGCTGCAGCTCAATTATCAAACCACATACCAACAATTTTATATGCAGCATATTGCCATTTATAATTTAGCAGTATTAATATTTGTCACAGTCCATGTATTGGCCTGGCTTCTCTCAATGCTAATGAGGGTCAGTTAGGGCAGATAAAGCCAATTAGTGCCTCTGAGTGAATTAATTAACGGGAAAGCCAGCTACCAGCTGCACCAGTTTATGATATTCGTGGCACAATATAATACATTTATAAATTCCATGTGCTATTTAACAGGTTCCATAAATCCAGTCATTCAAGTGTTTTTGTGATGTTGTCAAGTTATGGTTATTCAGAACAGCTACTGTATAAATAATGCTTACTGGAGTACAAAAAAGTTGTAGAATGGTTAAGAAACTGCTTCTTTAAGACACACATAAAAATACAATGAATATCACTCCTGCATCCTCCAATGTTTTAAGTTTTAAATTGATTGTGAAAATTTGCAAGAAACAAGGCTCATTATTTATGTTTGATGTTCAAATTACTTTTACCCTTTACTGCCCCGTTTATTTTCATTCCAAAGAAAGACCTTCAAATCAGCCAAAAATTGAAACCTTTATTATTTTTTCTCCTATCCTCTCCTCCACCAAAGGTGAAGACTTCTCCAATGAGCTCCCCTCCTCCTCATCTTCCTCATCTCATCCCTCCTCTCCTTCCCTCTCATCCTCCTCCCCTTCTTCCTCTGACCTCCCGCTCTCCTCCTCTCTGCCTCACCCTGAACCCCCCCTTAATCCTGTCACCCCTGCCAACCTGCGCCTGGAGGTCGCTGCCCCTCATTACCATGACAACCAGCTGCAGGTCAAGGTGTTCTGGAAGTGGCCTCACCATGGTGAGTTGACTTTGAAACACTGAACAACTCAACAATACCCCCAAGAAGAAAAGAAGAGAAATAAGGAACGACCGTGATAAACACAAAATAGATGTGAAATTTACTCATGCATGATACAGGCAGATTTTGATAGTAATCTTCAGAGAGAGAGATAACTACGCCAAAATTCTATTTCTACAAATTATCTACGATTATCGATTATCAATAAAGAATAAAGAAACAATAGACTTTTTACTTTCTAAGCTCCTAAACCTTTGACACCACACACAGAATAATCCAAGTTTAAAGGAGCTGTAAGCGACATTCACTGCCACTAAATGTCCCACTAGAGCAGCAGCATCCCACTGGAAAAAGGAGAGAATGCAAAACAGAGAAATGTCGGGAAAAGTAGACAGTTTATCAGTGTGTATCATGACATATCTTTCTTAGGTTTCAAAACAGTATAATTAATGCTGACACAGATAAACAAACACATGTCCACTTATGTAGGTGTGTCTGTCTCTCTTTTGTTTTTTTATTTACAGGCAGACAGAGACATCCTGGTCCATACATTTTGCGGTGGCATCCACATACGTGCAGTACTAATGTTACAAGCACAGAGAGAACAATAAATGTGCAGGTATAACTACCCTGGCTGGTTTTTATTTGTCTCTGTATTTATGAAATTGTATATGCATTGCTTTGTTTCTATGTGCGCATTGCTGTTGTGTCTTTTTGCTTGTATCAGAGATCAGATTTCATCACCATAACTCAGATCAGTATGGAATGCTCTCATCCTCTGTCTGTGTGTAACTTTGTCCCTCTGCCATCATCTCGCTCTGTCTCTGCCTAACATCACTTTTACCATAACGCTGTCAAATCCTTGGGTGAAAGATCCTATAGAGGATAGTTTGACTTAAGATGATCTACGGGAATGTCAGTTGCAGAATCCTCTCAGCAATGACTTCTTACCAGTATACGTGTCATCACAATTAAAATAGGCAAAACAAATTCTACTTTAAATTCACATTTAAAACATATTCTTCATAAAATGCAGCTATTTTAAACCCAAATCATAAAAGTGAAGCAGCAATCGAGAGTATTTTAAAAGATAATCTGGTATCGAGTGTGTACTGTGTAGATCCCAGGGGTAACCTCTCATATAAAATGATCACAGACCCAGTGGGTTGATAAATATCAAAGTGCTGTGTGCAATTTGCTGAGGTCACAAAGTATGAGTTCTGTTCATTGAAGTTCAGCCTTTTTTAAACATTTATGCCATTTGAAGCTGCCAACCTGCAACGCTGCCAAGTGCTGCTTCAAACTGTGGTGTTTATTTTAACATGGCGCTAACAAGCTGCTTATATGAGAAAGGTTTCCAAACAAAAATAGAGATAATACAGTACCAGTCAAAGGTTTGGACACACTTTCTAATTCAAGTAAATGGAAAAGCATGACTGGTACTGTATGTATATTTGGAGGAACCTTGTAATATTTCAGTTTTCACATCCAGCTGTGTACAGTTTACACTATTATGTCTCTTTAAGCCTTCTCTTTTTATCCCTAACTTGACTTTATTTTCACTCTCCAGGGCACCCATCACACCATAACAGGCCTGCTGTTCGCCTGTAAGTACCGGGTTGCTGTAGCAATGAAGGCTGACCCGGGGTCAGATGCGGTTGCCTGGGTTACAACCCCGACTTGCTCCTCCATCAGGGTCAGAGGAGGCAAAGCTTTGCCCTGCAACACTGAGGGTGAGAGTAACTAAAGACACATCCACACTCCCATACATGCGCGTGCGCACCCCCCCCCACACACACACACACACATAAATGCTTTGTTCCATTGATCTTCATTAATCCTGTAACCCCTAAATGCCCATTTTAAATAATAGCTGTGGAAAGTGGTTCTCTTGTCTTCTTTTGGGAACAACATTTGCTAGTTAAATGCACTCCAAATAATTGCCATTATGATCAAACTCTGATTAGTTGTTGAGGACATTTTAGTGTCATTATACGTCATATTAAACCTACAGAGAAATAATTTAGAAGCGTGTGACTGAAGGAACTGTTTTGTGTTCTTTGTTTGTGTCAGAGCGCCTCCTGTCAGGCAGAAAGGTGGTACTACGTCCAGAACGACTGACTGCAGACTTTCAGCAAGTCAATGGCACCCTGCTCACGACGCTTCGCTGGAGGATGTCCCAGCATGCACTGGACCCAGCAGCTGTGGAGGGGTTCCAGTTCACTTGGACGCTGCAATCAGGGGTTACCACGGCAACAGAAGGGCAGGAAGACTCACTGATCTCCCAGACGCAGACAATCGCACCGGTGAGACAAGAAGAGAGGTTCACAGTGACAGCATTGTATTGTGCTAGCAGCAGGAGGAAAATGCCTTAGAAATTGTTTTGGTGTGAGTTGCCGAGTTTTGGAGATATTGGCCAAGATAATCCACTGATTTGTTGTGAGCAGTTTCATGTGGGAACTGTTTTCTTTCTACAGATAGTTCCTACATGAAACTGCTCACAACAAATCTGTGGATTGTCTTGAGTAACCAGGTAATGATTTCTGGAAAGAGACGTTGCTGTTGTGTTTTACAAATGCATTTTTTTGGAACTTTGAGCACTACAAGCCGAGTGCCATCTAGTTCCATTATATTCAAGAAGGGCAGACATCTCTACGATCAATACCTCCAAAACTCGGCAACTCATACCAAAACAATCTAGATGGATAAATAGCACTACAGGTAAGAGGAAAAATATATATTTTTAATTTTGAGGTGGCCCTGCGACGAGTTGGCCACTGTCCAGGGTGTACCCCGCCTAAGGCCCAAAGTTACTGGGATGGGCTCCAGTCACCCGCGACCCCCAACGGGAACAAGCGGTAGAAAATGACTGACTGACTGATTTTGAGGTGAATTCTGCCTTTCAAAAGGCAGTGTCAACATTCAAAGAATAAAAAGAACTTTAAAAAAAAGTTTAATTCATAAAATTCCTAATTGAAAAGAAATGAAAGAATTTACCTATACACAATTTTCTCCTGTTTGAGTAACATTTGCTTGAAACAACAGTGCCCAGCTGTTTTAGATGATTATTTAGCCTATTTTTCAAAATAAAAGTACATAATTGTGACCCATTTTTTCAGATTTTACCATTACTATAGACAGGCATGGGAAGCCAGCTAGTGCAAGAGACAGACTAACATATGGTTGGTCTTGGTCTTATGGGATTTTTTGAGAATATGAAAAAATATAGAATATCATCAGCCTTATCCTTTAACATTTCATCAGGTTATTTCTGCTCTTACTCAATTAACAGATGTGTGTAGGAAGAATATTGTATATGTGTGTTTGTGTGTCTGCTTCACCCTCCACAGTCTCAGCGGTCGGTGTCAGTTCATGGTCTTCAGGCTGACAGTGTTTACCAGCTGCAGCTCCAGGTGCTAACAGCAGGGGGCACCAATGGCGCCGCAGTCTCAAAGACCATACATACTCCAGTTATCAATGCCACACTTTGATAGGTAATAGTGCTTTCTCAGTAACACACTGCATTTTTGTGTAACTCTATAAAAACCTGATAGTTACACTTGTATCCCGTTACATGATAAAAAAAATAACATGCATTTTCTGGCAAGTTTTCAGAATGTGTTTCCATGAAAGGATAATACGTTTCATCTTGTTTTCACTTAATCCTATCAATCTTCTCTTCCAGGCCCAAACCCCATGGCTGCCCCGGTCCGCTGCGTCTTTACCATCATGCACTTCTTCACTCTCTTCCATAGTGCAACATGGTTTCATTGCAGGCCAAGTGCAGAAAACATCACCAGGTTCCTCAGTGTAAAGTAGATCACTCTCATATGATCAGTATTTCGTACTCTGACTGTGTTGTTTCTCTTTTACTTTAATCACTTTTCAAACACCAGGAAGGTTGTGAGTTTGCGCTAATGGAAAAAAACATTAATCATTCATTTAATCAATCAATAATTTGTTAGCCGATCCAAAGGTTAGGGCCTAAGTCAATATTGTTTTGTAAAAATTCTTACAAAAAATAACTGTTCCCGTACATGGTGTCAGTTTAACAAGCTCTAAATACGTGCAGTTAGTCTTGGCAGCGTATCCTTAAACTGTAATGTTTCTATGTTTTTATTAAAACTGCAGCATTTTCCAAATGATTCCTGTTGGCATTAGTGCCAAAGTGCTGCAGCATTGCAAGACATGTATGGGAAAAGTGAGACTTGCATGGCTGCATCTGTACATGTTTGGTGTTTAGACTAAAAAGGTCATTTCTAATCACCTGACATCACTGGAGCCAAATGACACTTTTAAAGAGACTTTATTCTACTTGTTGTTTTTGATTATGCACGTAGAGAATAATCTAGCACTGACCTTATGTACAAATACAAATGTATAGCAACAGACTTGACTGTGTGTCATCCATTGTGTATTTCAATGCATAATCTGCTGCATTATCTTTGGGGTCTGAGTTGGTGTGCTGCAGCCTTGAAGTAAGCTCATATATATTTTAATATTTTGTTCATATGTTTCAAAAAAGCTAATTTTTTACTCAACTCTGCCTGAAGTTGCTTGTTTGATACATTTTTTGCAGCATTCATTTGCATTACGCTGCACTAATTTCACTACACAATGATATGTGACATTTAATATAGTGAATATAGCTATACCTGTGCTAGATTTCTTTGTCTTACAAAAGTCATGGCATTACTTTGAAAAGGTTGGAAACTACTGGTGTCAAGCAACCAGTAGTTATCATGTTAATATTCTCCCCTTGTAACCTTTTACTGTTGATAATTGTATACGTAATTCTTTTACTTTTTGACTGTTATTTTTATTTATTATTTTCCTGTCTTAGTTTTTTGTAATTAAAGGTTATCAAGATACAGTTTGTGTTGTGTCATTGATCTGGCGGTTGTAAATGATGATAACAGGAATAATAATATAATAATACCATCATAATAAAGTTCGTGTTATACTTTGCATTATATTTAGATGATATTTTAAATTCGAATTTGCATTGCTTTCTTTCTCTTTATCCACTATTTACCTTTATTTGCTATGTCAACACGTTCATTTACATGCCATGTAAAGAAAAGCAAATTGAATATTGTAAAATTGAAACAGAAAGTATGTTGCTGTAGATTTTCTTAGAGAATCCAAATTTTCGAAACGTCACTGCGATACTGTGTGGATAGATGCTAGTGGAAAGATTAAATGGAAAAACAGGCTGAGGGATCGCGAGGGGTAATTCAGGCGACTATCCGGACGTAACCGACGCTGAACCACGCAAGAAGCCCGACGTCGTGACGCAATCAATGAGCGACGACAGCTCGGATTGTTGTTTCTTCAAATCGTGGTTAGACGAAACTCAGTTTGTTAATTCATAGACAAGGTAGCGTATAATGATGTTTATTTTCACTTTTATCAATCCCTTTGTCCTGCACAGCATATCACTTCAAATACTGGTTTGCAGCTGCTTTTCTTTCTCTTTAAACGCCTCCAACATCCTACTGAAAATGGAGGAAATGTGTGTAACGTTAGTCGCGGCTTTGTGTTTTCGCCTGTGTTGGCCGCGGCTAGCTCACTTAGCTAGCTCCAGGGGAGTGACTAACTTAAGCAAAACTTCGCGCAGTGTGACATTGCACTTAGTTAAACTATCCGATGGCACGTTATATTCTTAAAAAGAGGGCATGCACCAGTAGCCGGGTGCCCGATGTTAGATTACCTCGGCCAACGCAGTTTGCATTTAACTTCATAACTCAATTGATTGTGGGAATTCTAGCAGACACCGGCAAAGCTGAGTTATGCATCTGCATGCATGCGCCGACCGTTTGCAGCTCAGGAACTGTTAAATGCCGCTGCCGCCAGCTGACTGCCGGTCTAGATAACACCGAATAACGCCTGTACGGAAAAGGGACGTTGACGGTACTTTAACGAGAGGAGTAGCGTTAGCACACGGTGGCTGTTAAAGACCTGTTGTTGTGTAGCCGTGCTATATCTGTGCCAAAAGGGAGTCGGTGGCGAGCTGAAACAAATGGATCTGAACGCTGGTCCACCTGTCACGTGAAGATAAGCTCACTTTAGTTGCTACTTCAGCTCCGCAACAAGTGTCACACAATCAGGGACCATCGTCCAGAGCAGAATGGGGACTAGATTAACGGCACGCTTCATTTTAAATAATCAACATATGCGTCATTTTAGTAAGTCGTTTTTTACTTTATAATAGGCCTGTCCTTACGGTGAACAGAGAAATGGACAAGTGGTGGTGTCATCAAAAGACAAATTCTTAGTGCCCTAAAATGTGTTAGTGTACCCCTGAGTCATGCCTTGCACTGTCAAACCACATGCATTTCACTATGTAGCTAATTGAGAGGAGCTTGCTAACATTTCTTTAACTGGCTCTTTTCTCTGTCCCTGTTTTTTTTTCCCTCCCTCCCTTTGCCATTTCCCACTTGCTCTAATTAGGTGGCCAGACAGAATCTGCCCGTCACTGAGGAACACTCGGTACCTGCCATGTTCTAGTCTGCAGGCGCGGAAGAATTGAGGTCCAGGTCCCGGGGGGTAGTGTCGGGTGAAAACCCCAGGGAAGAACCAATCACAAAACCTAAAATCCGGGGGACCGAAGGGGAGGAGAGGACAGGAGTGCAGACGGGGGGGTGTTGGGGATGGGGTTGAAGAGCCAAAGGAGGACGTCATGGTTCACAGCGGCTCTGCATCCCCAATGAAAACAACACCGTCAGCATCCCCTCATTTAACTGTTCTTGCTACAGCGCCTTCTCTGCAAGCAGCTCCTCTAGTGCCCCCTCCTGGAGATACTACAGATCAGGACCTAACCCAGACCCCCGCCAAACTCCTCAGCACAGACCTTACCTCCAGCTCAGGCTTGACCCTGCCCTCTGCTCTGACTCCTGCTGATGCCGAGCCACCTGTTGTAACCCAAGCAAAAGCACTTGCTACTAACTCAAGCCCAGCATCAGCCTGGCCCTCTACACAGACACTAAGCCCTGCTCGGGGCCCAGTCAATGGCCGTACGTCAGGCAGGAAGAGGACTCCGAAGGCCTGTGACTGCTGTGGCCCCAACAGTACAGGACACAATGTCCGAATCTCAGGCAGAGGGAGAGGGAGGGGGAGAGGGAGAGGGAGATGGAGGGGGGCTGATAGTGACCTCTGGGACACCCCTAAAAGGAAAGTGGGTGGCCACCTGACACATATCAAGAGTTTTGATTTGACCACGGAGAAAGTAGAGGAAGCAGAGGATGAAGATGACAGATATGAGAAGGTCCAGACGACTGTAGTAGTGGCTGATACTGAGCCACAAACCTCTGTCGCAGTCTCCCTGCAGGATGGGCCACTAAGGAACTATGCTGCTCCAGAGACAGGGGATACGCAGAAAACGGAAGACATGTTGATAGAGGGGTCCGGCTTTGCAGGTGCAGGAGGGACAGGAGGTGGTAATCGCAGAGATGTGGAGATGAGATTGTCGGGAATGGCAGGCAGGGGAGCACCAGTAGTTCAAGGTAGAGGGAGAAGAGGGAGGGGATTGGTGGGAGCTACGTCTGCATCAAAAATGGAAGCAGATGGTGTAATAAAGACGGGAGGTTTAGGTGGTGTCATCAGTACTAAAACGTATGGCCTACCCCGATTAGTGTTTGTGCAGAGGCAAAACAAAAATGCAGAGATGGACCATGGAGAGCAGACTGCCCCCAGCTCAATTAAATCTCTGTTTGGAAATGGCGACACTGTAAACCTATCTGACACTGAACCGGAAGATGAGGCGAAGGTGGACTACATCATGGGAGGAATGGAAAATGGACTATTGCCTATTTCACAGCAGTCAGGTCCTGTTTTAGGGTCAGGATCTCCCCAGGACCTCGACTCTGGGATGCACGTGGACCAAGCTCCTGACAGAACAGGCTCCTTGCTTTTACCAGTACCTCTGTCTAATGGAAGCGTCACCACACCAACAAACGACGACCACCACTGCTCCGCACTTATGGAGGTGGACATTTCTCACCCGGCTACAGTTGCTCCTCCCTCCCTGGGCCCTATTACAGTATCCAACATGGTACACCACTGGGCATTACGAGACCACAGGCTGTACTGTCAGCCTGGAACCTGGGAGAAGAAGGAGATGGAAGAAGTGTGGGGCAAAGATGGACGAGAGATGGCTGGAAAGACACATGATAACGAAAGCCCGGAGCAGCTTACTGATATGGTCCACGGTAAGATGTGTTTTTGAGCACGCAAACAGTGTGTTCCCCTTCATTTAATAGTAATTGATCAGCATCTCAGTTTGTTAAATTGAAGCATTTTAAATCATTGATCTTTTTACACACAAACTGAAAGCAGTAAGAGGCTATCTTGCACCTTTTCTGTCATATGACATTCATGAAACCTTTAGGCACACAGACTTGATCTTGTGTGTATGCATAATTTAGAGCTTCCATGGAATATTTTTTTTTTTATTTCCAAAATTGGAACTGAATTTCCTGGGTGAGACCTACATTTATGTGTAGTTGTCGAGACCATTTTAAAACTGATACGCACAAATTCCTTTCCTTTTTTGCTGGTGAATAATTACGATGTAGGGAAAATTGATAATTGTTTAATTGGTTTACGTAGTATTTTCAGCGTTTTGCTTGCGTTTTCAAAACATCAGTTTAATCAGTTCCACTTTCACCTAGCATAATCCAAAAACAAAACAAGGCCAGAAAGCCTGCAGATATTTCAGCCTTCAGGACAGACATCTAATTTAAGATCAACCCTGATTCCCAAAGATTTTCACACGGGTGAGAAGAAAAAAATCGGTCACAATCAGAATGAGAAAGAAATACTTTATTAATCCCCGAGGGGAAACTCTTTGTAACAGCAGCTCACTATCACGTCAGTGCACACAAGAATGGAGTACTCAGCAAAAAGCAATAATATAATACAGGTAACTACAAGTGGGTATAAGTATACATTTAAAATAAAATAAGAATTATGTACAAAGTGGGTTAACCGGTTGAGGTTGTTACAGTATAAATCCAACGAGTCGGAGTCAGAAATAGGGATTAATTTTTCTCTTTTGTAATTTCAAGTGGCAACATTAATAAAAAAAAATACCCATTCATCCACACACACAGTTCTGTCCTATTAGAATAAAGTCTAGTGTTTTTGTTCTGGGACAGAATCTCGTTGGCATCACTAATATTTGCAGGTAAAGGGAATAAAAAGGACCTCAGCTTTGACAAACAAGTAAAGACTCTTTCAGTGATAAAGTTAAGGATGTGCAGATATCAGTGTGAATATTACTCAACTCCACAAAAATGTGACTTGAAGTTATTAGCACACAGACCTGAATGTGATATTACAAATATGGTTCAGAATCAGTATGTGTGAATTCAGGTTTAAACAAAACCGCTCCTCTTCCAAACAACTTGTTTCTCTTATCTAGCTGGTAGATCATATAATTCAGCAATGCCTTGCTCTCTTTCAGAGTTTCTGGAGAGCTTCTACTTAAAGTACGGCGGTTTCATTCCTCTCAGTGAGACTGATGTCCTGGAATACCTGAAGAAGGAAGGCAAATCGGACCTCAGCAACAGGTTAGCTTGTGCACACACAAACTGCCTGAATCCACCTGTTTGAGTATTAATCTGGAATTGACCAGTATTCGGAGAGATTTGGACCCAAGCTCTACCACACAGCCAGAATAACACTCGTAATGGAGTACCAGTTGCCTGGCTGTGGACTCCCTTGTCTCAGGTTTTTCCACACCTGGCCTACAGTGCCTTGCGAAAGTATTCGGCCCCTTTGAACTTTGCGACCTTTTGCCACATTTCAGGCTTCAAACAAAGATATAAAACTAATTTGTGAAGACTCAACAACAAGTGGGACACAATCATGAAGTGGAACGAAATTTATTGGATATATCAAACTTTTTAACAAATCAAAAACTGAAAAATTATTCAGCCCCCTTAAGTTAATATTTTGTAGCGCCACCTTTTGCTGCGATTACAGCTGTAAGTCGCTTGGGGTATGTCTCTATCTGTTTTGCACATCGAGAGACTGAAATTTTTGGCCATTCTTCCTTGCAAAACAGCTCGAGCTCCGTGAGGTTGGATGGAGAGCATTTGTGAACAGCAGTTTTCAGTTCTTTCCACAGATTCTCGATTGGATTCAGGTCTGGACTTTGACATGCTAACACCTGGATATGTTTATTTTTGAACCAGTCATTGTAGATTTTGCTTTGGATCATTGGCTTGTTGGAGGACAAATCTCCATCCCAGTCTCAGGTTTTTTGGAGACTCCATCAGGTTCTCTTTTAGAATGGTCCTGTATTTGGCTCCACCCATCTTCCCTGTCCCTGCTGAAGAAAAAGCAGGCCCAAACCATGATGCTGCCACCACCATGTTTGACAGTGGGGATGGTGTGTTCAGGGTGATGAGCTGTGTTGCTTTTACGCCAAACATAACGTTTTGCCTTGTTGCCAAAAAGTTCAATTTTGGTTTCATCTGACCAGAGCACCTTCTTCCACATGTTTGGTGTGTCTCCCAGGTGGCTTGTGGCAAACTTTAAACAACACTTTTTATGGATATCTTTAAGAAATGGCTTTCTTCTTGCCACTCTTCCATAAAGGCCAGATTAGTGCAGTATACGACTGATTGTTGTCCTATGGACAGAGTCTCCCACCTCAGCTGTAGATCTCTGCAGTTCATCCAGAGTGATCGTGGGCTTCTTGGCTGCATCTCTGATCAGTCTTCTCCTTGTATGAGCTGAAAGTTTAGAGGGACGGCCAGGTCTTGGTAGATTTGCAGTGGTCTGATACGCCTTCCATTTCAATATTATCGCTTGCACAGTGCTCCTTGGGATGTTTAAAGCTTGGGAAATCTTTTTGTATCCAAATCCAGCTTTAAACTTCTTCACAACAGTATCTCGGCCCTGCCTGCTGTGTTCCTTGTGCTTCATGATGCTCTCTGCGCTTTAAACGGACCTCTGAGACGGTCACAGTGCAGGTGCATTTATACGGAGACTTGATTACACACAGGTGGATTGTATTTATCATCATTAGTCATTTAGGTCAACATTGGATCATTCAGAGATCCTCACTGAACTTCTGGAGAGAGTTTGCTGAACTGAAAGTAAAGGGGCTGAATAATTTTGCACGCCCAATTTTTCAGTTTTTGATTTGTCAAAAAGGTTTGAAATATCCAATAAATTTCGTTCCACTTCATGATTGTGTCCCACTTGTTGTTGATTCTTCAAAAAAAAAAAAATTACAGTTTTATATCTTCATGTTTGAAGCCTGAAATGTGGCAAAAGGTCGCAAAGTTCAAGGGGGCCGAATACTTTCACAAGGCACTGTATGAACTCATCAGAATATAGTACTCACGTAAATAGGTTTATCTGTATGTTTCAGCACCAAGCCTTTCACATGAACACAGTGGTACAGGTGGAATATGCAAAGAGCAGCAAGTATGTCCGTTGACCAGAATCAGGTGAACATCGAAGCCATGTACAGTAATTTTCCAAACAGGACACAGACGCATGGACAATGGAAAATGAACCATAAAATGCATCATTTACTGTCTACCGGGGATTTTTGCTGTTACAATAGACTTGACGTTGTGTGTCTGTTTTTTTTTGTTTGTTTTTTTTGTATTGTATTGTATTGTAAAAGCTGATATGATGTAGGTATAGGTTAATACAATATTGTGCTACCTCATTTATCAATCGAATGTAGAAACATGGATTATTACTTGATGACATGTTGAATCATATGTCAAATAAAGGCAAGTTGTCAGATTATTCTAATGTTGCAACAGTATTTAGAAGGATCTCGTTGGAAGCAGTGGCGCCTAAGTTCAGCAGTTTCATGTCTGTTTCTTTGGAACGTTGTTTTTAATCTGTGACCTTGTGGCATCTCCTCCCTTATCTGAGCCAGTCATATTATTAGAAATGTCCTTGACGATATGAGAAACACTTCAGATGTTTTGTATAAAATTTCTACTGCATTTCTCCTCGTGATATTTTTGTTTTAGGGAGCTGGACATCAAAAGGGAGATGAGTCGTTATAGGGCGGGGCTGGCTTCTGCTCCTATTGCGGGCTTCATGGTGACATATAACAAACACACCCTGGGCCTGGAGGACCTTGGCACGCTTGAAGAACAGAACTGGCTTAATGACCAGGTAAAGGCGGATGAAGGGTTATACAGCTACAGAAAAGCGTTCTTGCCACCAACAAACTTCTTCTTACGCCGAACGAGAAAGGCGCTTTCAAAGTTTATCCAGCTACTTGTTGTTTTAGTGATGTTTGACAGTCTTACATTCAAACTTGTCTCTTTATCGGTTTCTGTTCAGATTATTAACATGTATGGAGAACTCATCATGGAGGCGACACAACACAAGGTGAGTGAGAGTGGGTTTGTAGGCTTCAAATGCAAATGTTTCATGTAGTTCAAAATGATAAAGAATGGAATTTAGAAAATATAAAAAGGGCTCACTGTAAAACATTTTTATTATATTGTGTCGAGACTCTTGAGATAATATTTAGATTCTTAGACATGTTTTTTTACTTGGTAGATAGATGACATTTTGACTGCAATGTGTTCGTGTGTTTTCTGATTTCTCTCTCAGGTTCATTTTTTCAACAGCTTCTTCCACAAGCAGTTGGTTGCCAAGGGTTATGACGGTGTGAAGAGATGGACTAAAAAAGTAAGGAGATGAAACAGTTTGGAGTTTTGCCATTTTTCATTTTTGTGAATTCAGTTTGCCAACTACATAAACTCAAAGTAATCTCATGTGAACTATGTTCAGTAATTCTTGAAATTCCCACATCCAGCCACCTTACAGTTGGCAAGGAAAGGACGTCTAAAGGTTGTTTAGTGTCCAACAGAAATGCTGATAAACCTGTTAGTCCTGTAGTGTAGCTTTTGGAAGGTCTTTGCCACACTTAATGGAATTATTTACCGATAATCTGACTTGTATTTTGTGCACCCCAATTGAGCATGGGCTGTTGTGGATAACTTGTAGTAGACACCTGCGACGTTTTGTGTCTTGGATATCTAATTTGTGTGTATGTTAATTTGTGGGATTATTTCAGGTTGACTTGTTCTCCAAGTGGCTGTTGCTAATTCCCATCCATTTAGAGATCCACTGGTCTCTCGTCACGGTCACCATGGCAACCAAAACCATCAGTTACTACGACAGCCAAGGCATTGTCTTCAGACACACTACAGATGTGAGTGCCGCTGTGCATGTTGATGTCTTTGGGTTGTAGTTCATTGTTTCCAATTTTAGATGATTTGGAATCTCTGCGGAAAACAAACGAGCACTGATGAGACGAGATCATCTGTAATCCAGCTTTTCCGCTCTGCGCCCTGATTAAATTATTGGACCATCATTTCCTGGCGAGAGACTCTCCATGAGATGAATAGCTGTTTTCTCAGTTTGATGTCTGTAACAGCAGATAGTCAGAATGTGCCAGTGGTTTCTCTAGAAAACAAGGTTTTTCATCATAAGGCCGTAATGAACCACAACCTACTTTGATAGTAAAATAGTAGATTAATGCTTGAAAGACAAATTTCACTACAAGTGTCACAAAAGAGTTTTGACTTCAGTCCTAATACTATTACTATGCTAGAAATTCCCCACAACTACTGTCAAACAAAAGCTGTGAGCAGCAAAGTCTTGAGTTCCACTCCATCAGAATGATTGTCTGCACACTTGCATATATGTAGCATTTTGGACAGCTTTACAAAAATAAGCAGGTTCTTATTTACAAAGGGTCAAGTTTTTGAGGACGGGAAGCATGAAACTGTCTGTTAGGCACTCAGTCGATTGGATACCAGCCCCCACAACCTGATCCCCTAACAAGAGGAAACCACCAAGCAGTGTGCTTCTGCATTTGACCCGAACAGGTTTGTAGAAATTGGTGAATGACGAGAGGGAGCGGGGTTAGTGAGAGCGAAGCAGTGAAACAGGTCAATCGAACGTTATTTTCTGATTGCTTCACAGTGGTAATGTTCTAAATCACAAATAAACATGCCCACACCTCCGCCCAACCCTTCGGGAAAGATTTTGAGCAGAGACCAGAGGAGAGAGACAGGGATGTAACCTGGTCCCGACCTCACACTCCGCCTGCTGTTATTGGCTGGGGGCTACACGCCACTGCCCAAAGGTTGATCCCCAGAAATGTCCCGAACACAGCAAAATCAGAAAATAAAGGCAGAGGGCGGGGTCTCTGCAAATACAGAGGAGGGATTATATTTCCATGAGTCTGTACATTGTTTTTTAGGGAAATCCTACTCATTCTACCTTTTTAAAGAAAGGTTTGATTTTTTTAGTCCTCGAGTGTAGGCAGGTTGGCATGCAGTTCAAGATTGCAGCTTGTATTCTCACCATCTGCTTAATTATAGACGTTGTCCCTTCTTCCTTAAAGCTATTCCAATACTTGCGTAATCCACACACTATTCTGGGACCTGAATTGAAATTTAAGTTTGTTGAAAATATTTGATGAAAGTAGTATTGAACATTTAGAAAATAAAATGAAGAATTTACTGTCTCACAGTGGAAATGTGGAAGTACTGACATTTTGGCAGCAGGGACAGCGCCTGTCCTTAGCACCTTTTTTTAAATTTTTTATTGTAGCATAACTCTGTCTGCGTGTGTGTGTGCTTCCCTATCAGAACATTATGAAGTACCTTTTGTCTGAAGCCAGAGAGAAGAAACAGACAGCTTTCCAGAAAGGCTGGAAGATTACCATCATCAAGGTAACCCTGAACCCTGACTGGAATGCTCATGCTGTGTTCACCTTGAGTCCTGAAAACATTTATATTACCTGGCAAATGCAAAAAAAGTGGAATCCTCCTTTGTATTTCCAAGTTGATTTTGATGAACAGAAGACTCAGAGATACAATGTAAATTACAATAAGTAAAGAAATCCTCATACAGGTGCCATAATAGTTCTATAACACGTTTGCAGGACACTGAAACTTGAACAAACTTGTGAACAAGTTTGTAGTCCGTACTGCGGTTGCTGGACTCAAGAGTTACTTTTGATCAGTATATGAACCCTGAACAATACATCAAAGTCAAACATATAATATACAGTAGCTGCATGTATGTACAGTAAATACATACATGTAGAGACGTAAACTGTTCAGTCCAGAAGCTTTAACTGGGACATCTTTCGTTGGCCTCCCTGCTTGACTGTGGCTTGTTGACTCCTCAGGGTATTCCTCAGCAGAAAAATGACAGTGACTGTGGCGTTTTTGTCCTTGAGGTGAGACATTATTCTTTCCCACCTTGACAGCTGTCCTGTCCTTTTGTTCGTCACCCATTTCTTTTATTTCTTTCCCTCATCTCCTCTCTCCTGTTAGCCCCCCTTTCTTTGCTTTATCCGTCTTTTTCCTGGCAGAAAATAAGAAATAAAGTACAGCTGTGTGTCCAGTGTCTTTCCTGCTCCAGATTTCTACACAAATGTCATCATTGCTTCATCGGGGGGGTGAAAGCCACGGGAGAGAAGCTTTTGTCATTGTATACTTTTAATGTGGCAACCTTGCAATGGTTATGGATCATATTCCCTTACTTCCTGTCCTTCTTGTCTTGGTCTGTCAGTACTGCCGTTGTCTCTCTGTGAAGCAGCCTCTGCTGTTCTGTCAGGAGGACATGCCTCGCATCCGCAAGAGAATCTACAAGGAGCTGTGTGACTGTCGCCTTAACGATTGAAAGACTGAATAATGGTTACCCTCACCCACTGACTGCTTGCCTGGTTACATGAGACGGTCTGTCAAAGTCTGTCAGAGGGCCGGATTCACTGAACAGCCTGTTACATAAGCTAACACAACCTGGCCATCTGTATTTCTGGGAGCCCTAACTGCCAGTCTGCCCGTTTGACTGACAGCAGAGTGGCAGACAGCAGACTTTTGGCGACTTTTGGAGTTCAATAACAGCTCGTAGCAGTCTGTAACTACTGACGTGGCCCCCTACTGACCCACAGAAATGCTGGACCCGTACCCATCCGGTTGTTTTTGCGTTCTACATTTACCATCCCCGGTGGATTTCAACCACACGACCAAACCGCCACCTTTTAAGGACATAAGGGAGCTCTGACTGAGGACACAGGCATTGGACCAGCCTGGACCAATGTACCAAATGGAGTGGCCTGACCTCCTGTCTTTTAATGTGTTAAGAAAGCTAGGGCGTGTTATTCAGTGGACCAAACGTTCACTTAAAACTTGAGGGTTTAAATTAGTTTTGTTCTCTCAGACTACAGGTATTTGCACGATTGGAGGCCTATCCATTGAAGAGTTTAGAATCTAGAATATCAAGTGAATGTACTGATCACGTATTCTTCCTGGCTGCCAGGGTGGAGACTTAGCAGTATACAGGCCAATGGCACATTTTGGTTGTTCTTGAAACAGGGATATCATTGTTTGAAGTATCAGGTTTTTGATACCTTACTCCAAATCATTTGTTACTAGAATTCCAGTTTTTCCACCGCGTTATTTCCAGCTTTTTTTGTTTTGCTGTGATCACGTCCTTATGGTAGGTTTTGCACAAGCATCTTCCAGCCTGTGTAGCTGAAAGCCATTGTTTGATAATACTTTACATTTGAATCCATCAATTCGATGGATCATGCTGGTTAGTAAATTTCATGTTAAGCTGTTCAGCTAGCTGCTGATGTAAGGACCACCTTTTTATTTTTTATTTTAGCCAAGCAGTTTCTCCTTGATAACTGTATAATATCAAGGCCTACTGCTTCACATGGATGCATTAACACAGGTGCAGAAAGCCGTGGTTACAGAGTGGCCTCTTAACAGAGAAGCAAGTGGACCTCAGCTATTTTGACTAAATCCTCTGTCCAACCTGGATTTTATTCACTTATATGTATTTACAGATTGTATTGTACTTTTACTGGCCTACTACTGTACATGCTTGCTTTGGCGAAAAACCACAATGGTTTCTGGACTGTTTTTATTGTTGTTATTAAAAGGCCAATAATTCTGGTAATTTAGTTTCTCTTAATTAGGTTTGATTGAGTACTGCGCTGGTGCGATTCACAAAATCACAAACATTCTTTATAATGAATCATGGGGACAACAACACACCGTGACAGGATGGGTGATGTCTTTTATGCTGTACTTGTAATTGAGACAGGTGTATTTTCCCTAAATAAAATCCCCCCTTCTAACCAAGTCCCATGAATAGATAGCCACATTTATCCAGCAGCGCCTGTTTTAAATGTTTCTCCAATATCAGATGTCCTTGAGATCCAGTACTGAGTAAAAAAATAAGTGCCCCTGCCAAAAGTGAGGAGAGGAATTGACTCAATCAATAAAATTCAGGGGACTATACAGTAAATTCTCGCTTTATATGGTGTTTTCAGTGAATGCATGACGGCAGGACCTTCCAAGTTATGTCCTTTCACCACTGATAGTGTGAGAGTTACTTCAACGATAATCTCATCCTCCTATAAATCTCTTCTCTGCAGTCTGATCAAAATCACAAGTTAAGTTTATCTCTTTTTCTTGAGGGGAAAAAAGTCTATTATCTGCATCAGATTTCTGCACTAGTGGGTGATGAAGTACCTAAAGCAGCTATTTGATAACCAGAATTTGTGGAAGATCAAAGTACTGTAGTTGGGGCCTAATGAACTACTGCATTACTACATAATTACCAGAAGAGGGGGCCATATATCAGCCATTGTCATCTTGCAGTGTCAGTGGCCCTGGAGCTGGATTGAGGTTCAGCGTCCTCAAGGGCAGGGACACCTACTGACATGGGTGCTCGACCCATGCCTGCTGGGTGAGAGATGGTCCTCTAATCATGCGAATCTGATTACCTTAGTGCTACATACTTTAATGTCATAATTAACATTACACAGGCCTATAAAATAGCTGACCGTAGCTTAATGCTACGGGTCCAGTTTGAAATGACTGCTCGGCCTTCGTCAAGTCAGACTGTGGGTAGTCTTTTCTTCACATATACACAGCTAAAACATAGAGGGCCGTGCTGCCTGTTTTGCACTTGATTCTTTGATTGGGTTCAGCACTTTCAGAGTATTGTACTGTTAAGGAAGTCAATGAAGTATATTAAATGACAAAACGGTGGACGCAACAATGTCAGTTAAACTGCAACCGCTATGGAACTGTGCCAGTAGAAGTAGCTGCTAGTTGCCAAACACCATAACTTTCTGCATGCTCAAACCTACAGCAAAAGGTTGCAAAGTTGTTGTTTCACTTCATTCTTGTCAACCAACCAGGAAATGTGAACACACATACAGTATGTTGTATACTGAAAGGATCAAGTTAGCATTGTCAACTGAAAAAGTGCATCTCAATAAACCTGATTTATCAGGATCAGAATATGGATGGAGTCTTCAACACACAGTTAGCTCGCAATGTCTATTGCCAACCATAGACCCGCTGGCATAGCTAGACAAAAAGAAGGATTTCCCCTTTCATTGATTCTATGCCTCCTTTGGTTTAAGCATCATCATGGATGTTGGATGTAACGTGTGACGGCAGTTTGGACGTGCAGTATTAGGTGAGGGTGTCTCTGTCTTCCTCTCCCATTAAATCTAATTCAGCTCTACACAGGCATGTTAAATGCTGCTAAGCGCTGCTTTATCCCTGTAATGTGGAGACACTAAAATAGGATGAGCTGATAAGAGGCAGGAAAAACTGCCCTCCCTCTGTGTAAGAGGTAAATGTTGGCTGGGATAAATCTGATCTCATCTCCCTGTTGAACTTGTCCTCGTCTTTTTTTCACTCCACTTGTCTCTGTTTATAAAAAAACAAAACAATCCTTCTGGTCTATCTGATGCCTGTCTGTCTGGAGCCACCAGCTTCAACTTCAGCTTTATTGTCCTGAGGGAAATTTGGTTTGCAGCCAGGGCTAAAAATACTCTTAAAAGCACATAAAACAAAATATACTGAAAACCTCCCACAAATAGGACAGTGAAACCAAAATATACTCAAATAAATAACGGATTAAGGCCAAAATCAAGCCGTTTACCACTACTGATAAATAAAAACTCTGACACCAACATATAACTCAGAGTTGCTCTTATCTCATTGAAGTTTTAAAAGCATAACCGTAAGAACCAGTCCAAGTAAAGTGCTACAGTGTAAAGTGTCAACTGCTAGGAGCCAGCTCTGATTATATTAAAACACTTAGTCTGTTGGAAGCCTTGCATTTGTTTTGGGCACCATGAATCTGTAAAAGCACTTCAAAGAATTGAACAAGGAGCTGAGACAGTTAGAGACACTTTAGCCTGTGGCCTTCATCAGAGTACTGAAGTGGAAGCTATTTACCATTTACCATGATTTACGTCTGTGCACGGAGAATCTTGAGTGCAGCAAATTGAAGTCTTAAAAAAGACGTGCGTGTGTGTGTGTTTTTTTTTTAAACTGAATCCGCAATTAAAAAATATCATCATAACTTGGCACACTACATGTTTTTTCCAAAAAGAGAAGTCAAATCGGGTCATCAATGTATAAAACACCAGAAAAAACTTCTGAATGAAAATCAACTTTACAGCAATGGCTGTAAAGTTTTTCATTTAAAATAGCAGCAATAATATCTGCTAATTGTAGCGGACCGCTCTGCTTTTGCGCGGAGACCGTACATGGAAAGACATTTGAAAGGAGGCTCACCGTTAAACCCTGCCCAGTATTTGCAGTAGCTATGCAGGGATTTGGACGGGGGACTCGACGTGTTCAAATAAAAAGCGAGAAGGTAAATGGTGGACCATCAGTGACTCCTTGTGCTATTTTTTTGAGTGTTTTGTGAGCCACTGGTCTGAAATTATTCAGAGCTTAGGGCTCCTTATTTTTTGGAACAGGGACCAAAAAAAGTTTGGGTACTGTTTGTAACAGGACTAAATGCAGGAAAGCACAGACTCCAGCACCCTGCCACTGATGCTGTCTGATCCTGAACTTTCCGTGGTCTGTCTATAAAGCTTTGCAGCACATTACATTTATGTCAATTGTAGGAGCAGAACTGGAAAGATCACACAAATTACAATCTCAGAGGGGACTATTATAGAACTATTAACTCTCAGATAAAAACTATTCAGGTCATCTGGCAGCTGCTTTGAAGTAAACCATCCAGTGAGATTATGTTATTACCCCTATCATGAGTCTGTCATGCATTTCATTCCATTTGAGATTATTACAGCTGGATTTGGACTGGATCTTGTTGCTATACCTAAAGGTTTGCCTCACCATGTCTTTTAGTTGTTATTTTTTATTTTGTGAGAGCAGCTATGTTCTCTGCACCAAGAGCAGATTGGTTTGGAAACGCATGGCCTTTTATTTGGATAAAGGAGCACCTGCTTAGTGGGTGTCACACAGTCGTCGATGTAGCCATACAATACATGTCAATTTATTAGATGAGTATTCAAAGACGGAGCAGTCTGTACAGTTGAAGCAGCCCTGCAGGACAACTTAACTTACGACATCCGTTGCATGTCTGGCTGTGGGGATGAAAAGCGAGATTTATCTTGGAGAGATTGAGAGGAAGGTCAGAAAGGGAGGATAAGGCTACAGAATAAGGGGCGAGAAGAGGAGTTCGGATCTTAAAAAGAACATTGAGATGGATATGGTAAGCACCGTAGGAGCTGGATTAAGGGACGAGAGAGGGAGATCTGAGGAGGTCGGTGCTGCTGGAAGTATGCATGAATCACAGATATTAGTCAGTAAAGCTAAATGTGGATAAGAGCAAGGCATTACGTAAAAAATGAGGCTTTAATAAAGATAAAGTCTGATAGAGGTAGGTGAATATTCAAATATTCCATTTTTTTATTTTACTGTAGTCTGTCCCAATCCTTTTGCTAACCCCACTTCCCTTATAGTCAGTGTATGGTATAGTTTGGTGCAAAATAAAAAGGTATGGTAACAGTGACCTGCATGTAGTCTTCTCATTATACAAGGCAAACAACCACCAATGCACACAAAATTAATGCTTTTCATTTTCTTAAAGGCACCTTTCCTTAAGTAGCTTAATTTAATATGAGTCTTCAACAGTCTAAAATCAAGTGGATATCTTCCAAAGTTACTGTCTTTTGAGTATGAAAATCCCCCTTTGTGTTTCCCCGGACCGTCTTTCCTTAATGACCTGGGGTGGAGGGAAAGTAACACCAAGAGGGAGTTTTGTACTAAAAAGACTTTAACTTTGGAAGATACCCACTTGATTTGACTATTTCAGACTGCTTAAGTCCTATATGAGCATCAGATATACTTTGGAATGTATTATTGCACCGAACGAGGACTGTGGATTTTGTCCCCCATCACTTACAGTGAAATTGCTCTGGCATCTTCGGGGCCAGTATGAACAGAATGAATATATTTTATAAACAAAGAAGGAGGGCTCTGGATCTTGTCACCTTTCTCTTGCACTGAAAGTGTTTTAGAAAGGGATCTCTTCTGAACAGGAGGCATGATCACAGCAAGCAAAGCCTGTTTAAATATTCAAATGGAGACCTGATTATTGCCGTAAGACAGACTTGTGTCTGTGTGTGAACCTATCCTTTAATATGTGCCAGGACATCCTAATTACAAGATAAATTAAAAACATTAATATACTTAGTTATAGACCTACAATTCTTATACATCTTGCACAATCAATCAGTAGGTCAAAAAAAGGCCAGTACAAATACCAGAAACATGAATTTAACGTAATAAATAAGGGGGGTGCCAAGCATTGATGCAAAACAACGGAGCAACGAGATACCAAAAATATATACAAAGTGTCCACAATTCATAGCTCTACATATACATTCTAAATACTTATATCAAGTCAAGTCTCAAAAATAAAGTTACTAAACAAATATTAATAATGCCATGTGCACATACAGTATAGAATTTTGCAGGATTCAGATAAATACATAGGCTAGGATCGTATGTGTCACAGGCACAAAGAACCGTATTTATCTAGTGACAAGATGAGCCTACAGGAAAGGTTTGATGTCCAAGTCCTCTAGCTGGTAGCCTTCTCTGGTGTTTTTACTGTAATCAAAATAACGAGAATCATTGCTTTTCTAAAGGTCTTTTTTAGATGTAGTACACCTCACGGGTTATTGATTCATTCAGTCACTTATTCAGTCAGTTACTTCTGTTATTCAGGCATTCATGCGGTCAGTCAGTCAGTCAGTCAGTCAGTCAGTCAGTCAGGGTTAGACCGTCTGTAAACACCACACTGGCCCAGCAGTATTTACTCGCCTTCTCTGAATCACATCTACCATGTGCTGGTATTTACACAAAGGTTGAATTTTCTTTTTCTTTTTTTTTTCATTTAAAGGACACGTATCTCCCATTATATAATAATTTCAGCATAAGCATCATACCAATCAGTAGCTCCACATGCTGATCTGAGCTGACTGCGCTGCAACAGATGGACATCATAATCTTCCTCATCATCCCCTCCTCCAACAGCCCTTCTATCATAGTATTATGGTGCCTGTGCTGTTTACCAGAGACTGCAGATTGATGGAGACGTGCATTTCTGAGCACAACATAAACCCTGTAAATGAGCTAATTTTGCAGCAGATTGATTAAACAGCTTTGATTTTCTTTTGTGCCATGACACTTGAACATATGTGCACTATATATTAAATCACATTAGATTTTTCCAATAGTGTATAAAATACGTTTTACTGTACTATTGTGTTGTAGCATTTTTGTGCATCAATTCCACAGATGAGGACAGATCAATTATTGTAGATTCATTTAAAAAAAATAGATCACTCATTCATTGAGAGTGGAGGGACATAATAGGATGAAAGAATGTTCTGAGTGGGACTTTTACTGACTTGTAACACTAGATAATACTGATGGTTTAGTGTGTTACTCTTTCCCTTCAGTTTGGTAAATTTGTAATGTAACTGTTGAAATAATGAAATGTTACTCAATAAAATACCTTAATTGAACTTACTTCCCATTTAGAGGTGAGGAACCAACTGCTATGTGAATTTCAAGGCCTTGCAGTCTTTCATGCACTCTAGAAAAGATCACTGTTTTGGTATAATGTCCTTGTGAGGTCTCACTTAAAGCTATTATTGCTACAGTACTACAGTGCTACTACAGACACTTCCCATGATTATGTGTATCCTTGCTTTAGCAATGCATAAGAACAAGTTATCCACAAAATACGCTTTAAGTATATTGCTGTCTGTGTCTTAGTTTACGTCAATATATGTCACGTTATTACATTTTTCAATGTCACCAAAATCCTAATTTTTACATTTAATGCAAAAACATTACATAAGTTATGTACTCAACATTTCTATTAAATTATAAGCAGTTTATTACATCATGCCTTTTTATTATTAATGCCATTATGCACTGCTATATTATGGCACAATAGCAGAACAGACAAGGTGTTGACTGCTCGTTTTTAGTCCTTTGTGATTAAATGCACACTACAGGGAAATAGGCAGAGGGAGAGACATTCTGAGCCAGTAATGGCCTGGTATTAACCCCATGGGCGCTACTGTTGAGAATTTAAGCTTTCCTCCACCAACACAAACACAGTCGTGTTTCCATCACTTCAGTGTTTACATTACATTGACTTGCATTCATTACTTTGAGATTCACCCTAACCATACCACTACACCTAATCTTAACCTAAACCTAACCGTACGCTAACCCTAAGCCAAGTCTTCACCCTAAAAAGTAATGATTACGTTATGGGGACTTGCATTTTATCCCCAAAAGGAAGGCGAGTCCCCACAATGTGACTGTGTAAACAGATTTATGTCCCCACAACATGAGTAATGCATGTCCACACACACTTTACTGTAAACCCCTTCTTCTTCCTGTCCCCGGAGAGTTCGCTGTAACCTTCTGCTTCCTTCCTCGTTGCCATGACAATGCCCTTTAGGTCAATCAAAATAAAGCTAAATGTCTCTGTAATCGTAGCCATTTAGGGTTCACTCTACAGGTAGCTCTTACTAAAAGAGGCAGAAATGACGAACGACTTACACACGTTTATATATTTTCTAAGTTTAACCTTAAAGGAATAGTTCAACATTGTGGGAAGTACGCTTCTTTGTTTTCTTGGTGAAAGATAGATTAGAAGATCGAAAACACGCTTATATTTGTACAGTAAATGTGTAGCCTGCAGCTGGTTAGCTTAGCTAAGCATAAAGACTGAAAAGAGGGGGAAACAGCTAGCGTGGCTCTGTCCAAAGGTAATAAAATCCTATGCCTTCCAGCATCTCTAAAGCTCTCTAACTCATATCTAGTTTGTTTAAGCCACGCAAAAATCGAAGTATAAAAACCTAATTTTGCGATTTTACATGGGGGGTTGTGTGTGCCTAACTATTTTGCTGGGAGCAGTGACCTCCTGGAGTCTTCTTCTCCTAAAACTGCTAATTATTTTGTACACTGTTGCATAGTTTAAACAAATTAAATATATGTCATATTTTTCCCCCATGCATATGTTTATACCGTATGTTTCCGGTCTTTATGCTAATCTAAACTAACCTTGAGAAGGTTACCAAACAGACATGATAGTGGTATCGATTTTCTCATCTAACTCTCGGCATGCAAGGGAAAAAGGGTATTTCCAAAATGTCAAACTAAGTAAACTAAGTAAAACCAAACCTCAAACAGCAGTTTAAGGACCTGAAGACTGGCCAAAAGTGTCCTCACTTTCCAAATATGTCCTCACCTTCAGGTCTAAACTCAGATTGGTCCTCACAAATATAGAGCTACAACAGCTCACACACATTTCCAGCCTCCCTGTATGAACAAACAAAATCATTTTTTCTCATTGCCAGAGGTCTCCATCCCTGAGCTAACAATGCTGCTGTCACCCAGTGTCTGGGTTTGTAGTGATTGCTCTCCAAACACTCATTACGAAGAAGCTTCAACACAGCATTTTCACTCCACCTAGAGAAATTTTAGGAACAGATTTTTCGGGGGACATGAAAACCCCGGCTGAGTTGCGGAGGAGACGACTGTGAATCTTTTATCTCCCAAGATTTATTTGCATTGAAAATGTATTGTTACAATGTGAAAACTCAGTACTTTTTCTCAGCCTGAGAAAGTTGTCTTTGAGTAATGTTAGTATGATGTGTCTTTCTGAAAGGAGACAGTAAAAGTCTCAGAAACAGCAATAAAATTATCAGGCAGTGTTTCAAGACTGGGAAACAGCGTTTGGGTCGGTGTTGCAGAGTGGATTCCGGTTGATTGTGAGATTTTCTGCCAAGCGGGTGAGAGAGTTGGGCCTTTTGTCCATCAGATTAAAGGGAAATCATGAGCCTCTGTTTCATGGCTCAGAGGAAGACAAAGCCACTGATACAAGAGAACCAATTTTCCTATAGTGCTTGCAGTGCATTTGCAGTGTTAAAGGATATGACTGGTCTTATTTGGTTCTTTTATTATAACAAACACATCCCATAAACCATCATTTAATTTATACTAGTAGTATTTCTTGTGTAGCTGCTGCCTGATACACTACATGCCTCTGTGCCATAAAACTCCATTGTTGTCCAAAAATGTGCCATATTGTATTTGGATGTCATATTCGGTCATTACAATCAACATGACCAGTGTAGTTTATTCCATTTTGCTTGTCAACGTAGCAAAGTAAACAAGCAACCTAAGCATGCTCTGTGAAGCTGCACTCTCCAGAGATGGAAAGTGCAATCTCACAGCTGTCCAGAATAAACTACACCAGCCACGTTCATTGTAATACACATACTCCGTGAACACTGTAAGTAGTTGTTTGATGGATATATTCATTGTTGGTATATTCAGGGGACTTATTTATAAAAAGAAAAGGATAAAATAACACCAACCTTATATTTTAACCAGCAGCAGAAAAACAAAAGTGAAAGTGTCCCTCAAGAAAACTCAAATTACTTGACAGGTTTTATAAACTATAACTTTTAAAATCAATGAAATAATTTGCAATGAACTCAGACTACACCATGCTATCTTATGCCTTTATGAAGCCTTTTTCCTGCACATAAAAACAAAGACAACAGTGAACCCCGTCATTGTTTCAGCACTAAGGTTTTCCCTGAGTCTCTGTGTCCCAGTGGTGTCTGCCATTAAAGAAATATCCCACAGAGGATATTCTGTGGGACGGAGACCTTCATGGAGACAAACGTATATGGACATAAATACAGAGACACTCTGCTGTAAATATTTCATCAGTTTATTTCCATGGGTTAGTTACCTAATGGACCTGCACACAGTCTAAAACGTGGATTCTGTGAGTGTCTATACTATATGGTCAAATGCAGGAGTGTGTGTGCATAAATGTGGTTGTTTCTATAGAAACTTAGTGGAACTGTGTCTGTAGGTGTGTGTTATTGGTTTAATGTAGTTTTGTGTGTTTATTTTAAACTGGTCTTAGCAGACTCAGATTTTCTTGTTAAAAAGAAGAACTGAAAAGAAGAGAAGAATTGCTTTGTGAAATGTCCTTAAAGGCATCATTTGATGCATGGAGTCTGGTTGTTTACCCGTTCCACTGAACTGTTTGTGTGTCATTGTATGCACCTAGACCTTTCAACCAGTTGTCCGCTGATTGAAATAATAGCCCAGTCTACCTCCAGCATGGTCTCTCTCTCTCTCTCTCTCTGATTGCAGGACTGTGAAACCACAAAAAAGGCAATCTTGATTGCATGTCTGTGTACGTAAGTTTATATGAATGCACGTTTGTGCTTCCAAATGAGTCTCTCGGACTGTGTGCATACATACATTTGTGCATTTTAGCATTTACATGTGTGTCCACATATGCACAGTATGGATGGATGCCTGTGTGTGTGCTTGGTACTCCTACAGAACGTATATATACAAAGGTTGCATTCCTATATTTAGACTGAGTGCCAGGAGACAGGGCGATGTGGAGGAAAAGCACTTTAAGCAAAGACTGACCCTGAAACAGAACTTACAGATGTTTCTGCGAGCTGACACATACTCTTTTAACCCTTGTACAGACCGCTGAATGCATGTTTTGTATTTTGAATATCATCTGTCTCTGTGTTTCTCTCTATCTACCAGATCTTTTCTGGTGAGAGCTTACAGTCTCAGAAGCTAGTGAGATTCTACTGCATTTTAGACAGATAAAATATCTACTGTACAGGGACTGGACACAATATTGTGAACAAATGAGATTAATGCAATCCATTATGATAGCGTTGCAACAAACATTACCTTTGTGATTGGTAATTAGGTGTAAATTTGTCAAATTGACAGCATTTGTTACAAGGCTATAATATTGGATTAGATTTGATTGAACAGACGTTCGCTCAGTTAGCTAAAAGTAAATGATAAATGGTTAAAACTTCCAGCTTCTGACACTAGCAGTGGTATAAATACAAACTTGACCAAACCAACCTTAACACTGACAGTTCAATTAAAAAATATTGTAATAATATCCACTTTTATATAATTATTAGTGTTAAATAACATCCAGTTCATCATCATTTCAACTGAACACATTTGGAACATGATGGGTGGTGTCAATGAAGTTGTACTTGAGCTCATGCAGGGTACATCAGACAAGGTTGGGAACCACTGGCCTACAGATATGTATGTGGGCGAAAGTTATGTGTTCAGTATTTGCACCGTTTGGTTCTCTGTGTGTGTAAAAGTCATGTGATCCTTAATGGAATAGCAAGCGTAGCTGAAAATGAATCAACATTGTACAAGATTATGCCTCCACATTTTCTTGTGTAACCTGTGTGCATGCTGATGGTTGCAAATGCAGTTGCTCATTTGTGTGTGTGTGTGTGTGTGTGTGTGTGTGTGTGTACAGATGCAGTGTTACGCTGGTGAGTCATGTCTGGCGATCATGTTGTGAGGACTGACAGGTTCAATTTGCAAAAAGGGGAGCGAGAGATACCACAGTGTGTAGGCAAAACCACTCAGCACGCCTCACTCACTGTACACCAGATGAGCAAAGAAAGCAGGAGGCTTTCAAAAGGAGTGATCTGCGTGTTTGTGTGTGTGTGAGAGAGAGAGAGTCCATTTTCGTTCATGTACGTGAGTATGCGATATGTAACACCAATGTTAACAGCGGTAAATTGGTCAAACGGTGCCCATTCCAAATGAACTGACCTCATCAGCAACAGTTTGAAAAGCTAATTAACAAGCCTCAGCGCAACACATCTTCAAAATCTTTTAATGCTACTACCATTTTTTTCTTGTAAAAAGCCGGACTCCTTCCCAGCCAACTTACCTTGCTCAGTTGCTGTTGTTATTTGGTGAACATGAGCTCAAGTATAAATGAAAAAGATTTCATTTGTGTGGGACAGAATAACTCAAACTCCAGGGTTACAATAGACTGATTTGTTGTATTATTTATTTAAAAGGAGAAATGCTGAATATTACAAGGTAAATGCAAGACATTTGCCAGATAAGGTCATGATTGATATCTCTGCTTACTGCCTGCCAACATAAAGGTACAATCCATTAAAAATCTTGACCTTAATCTCACTTAAAATGTGGCCCATTCTGATACCACAGAGAGGGAAATTTGGCAATAATCTTGGACAAACACAACACTCACCTACCATGGCAGCTCGCAAGTGTGCTGTGATGCATCAGCTTGGCTCAGTGGCTTTCAAGGTCAAACTAATCTTAACTGCTGTGCACATAAACAATGGGATAAAGTTGTTTTTGTGGGTCTCTGTGTGAGACCACAGTGAGGGAACAGAGGATGTTTGTCTTTATGTCTGAGTGCTCTTGTAATTCAATACAGAAAGAGATGAACGTGTTGCCTAGAAACATTACATTTTTCCTTACAGATGTGATGTTTCATCATCACCTGAGTCGACACGTGATATTTTCTTCTCTTCCCACTGGAGAGAAAATGAAAGCTTCATCTAGTGGAAGTGTGAGGAACTTTGAAAGTAAATCTGCAGTGTCTGGTAAGAACATGAGAGTGCACTCTATGGTATTAATGGAAGAATTAGATCAGCATTTCTCTGCAATCAGCAGCGGGCAGAGACAAATCACTGTGGAACAGAAACACAATCACAGTTATAGTATGAGATGGTGGTAGTGTTATTTGGGTATATGTTATGTGTGTATATGTGTGTGTGTTACTGCCTGATACGGATGGGTAGACGGTGAAGGACACTGATGTCGTGTATTTGAATTATTTATCACATGCTGATATTTGTGTGTGTGTCTGTATACCTGTTTTCAAGTTGTGTATCCTTGTGTGTTTGTGTGTGTGCACATGCTCGTGTGCACGTTTCTCAGCACCCCTCTCAAACTACCAGATGGCAATGCCTCCTAATCACAGTTGTGTTACTTAAGTAGTAAATCCCCCTGTCAAAAAAGCCAACACACATACACTGATACACACACACACACACACACACACACACACACACACACACACACACACAGTCGTGTTTCCATCCCTTCAGAGGACAATACACTGACTTTCATTCATTTCCTGGAGACTTTCCCTAATCCTAACCATAACCACTACTTGCCTAACCCTACCCTAACCTTAAACCAAGCCTTCACCCTTAAATTGAATGATTTACGTTATGAGGATGTGCATTTTGTCCCCAAAAGATATGCAAGTCCCCACAACATGAGTAATACACACACACACACACACACACACACACATTTGCTCACCTTCCACACAAGTGCATGCACTTGCAAACACCAAGACACACACACATGCACCTTCGTAATGTACTAACCTCTCTGTAACATGCACACGTATCACACACATCATTTATGGATTGCAGGACAAACGGGTCGAGTGGGAATCAATCAATCAGGTAGCGAGTCTCTGCGTCCAATTAGAAGTACAAAATGTACCATCTCATAGGTTAAACAAATGCAATTGGTCACTCACAGTGGCATCATCTCTCATCAATATAGAGGAGTCCAATTCTCATCTGTCTTGGTGCCCAGTGGCAGCATTTCACCCAGTGAGGAAAGGAATTATGTTAGTGAAATGAGATCAGCTTGGAAGCATCATGAAAAAAATACTGGTATTATAGTACTGGTAGTATTTTAATCTCTGTGGCAGTCTACATAGCCTCGAGATCTGCTTTGCATAATATGATTTAGAGATATTTTAGTTTAACTCAATACAGGGATGTCTAAATGTGAGATTGAGTCAATCCACTGAGATGCAGGGGTGGGGGTAGGGATTGAATTGATTTGCATTCAGAAACATCACTTTTGTTTTGTTCCCTTTTCAATTCAACATAATCCTTTTCTTCCTCCTTTGGTTGCAAATATAATGCAGCTCAGCTTTGGAATATGAATAGACCTAAATAGATTCATTTCATTTAAATTTGTTTTCACAATGAGGTGATGTTCACATCCCAGCAGATAAATGTTTATCTCCTGTAAACACATCTATTCAGCCCATGACTTTATCCATAGCAGTATGACAGATGAGTATCTTCATAGTGGAGGGGGTGCTGCATATCTTATCAATGTGTGTCTTTGTGTGTTTAAAGTCCTTGGCTCCACAAAGGGAAGGGTAATCACGTGTTCACACTCAGATAGGGGAACTTCGCTCTGTTCCTCTTTTCTATTACCGTGAACTGGATGGGACAGACTCAGACTGGCTATACAATGTCTGTTAAGCCTGAGCCAGCAGGAAGCAAGAGGTCTAAATAGCTTTGTGTGTGCGCGTCTGTGTGTGGAGACGCAGAAAAGCAATTGGTGTATATCGGTTGTATCTTCTCACAAGACTGCCCAGAGGCTGAGATAGAAAAGAAGAAAGATTGCCATTCCTCAGAGTTTCTGCTTACTAGAAAGAGAGACCAAACACACCTCAGGCTTCTTGGCTTCAAACAGATATTTCACTTTGGTTCACTTCTTTTTCCCAATAAGTTGTTCTGTATGCTGCTGTCGGTACCAGCCACTGCTATCAGAATAACTTCATTTCATTTTAAAAATCATTCTTGTAAACAATGATTCTACAAACGGATGTCCAATTTGTTTCAAGGGTTTTATGTTTAAAGGAATAGTTTCAAAGCTTATTCGCTTTATTGCTGAGAGTTAGATGACAAGACTGATACCACTCTCATGCCCGTACACTAAATATGAAACTAGAGCCAGCAGGTGATTAGCTTAGCGTGGCATAAAGACTGGAAGCAGGGAGAAAGAGCTAGCCTGGTTCCGTCCAAAGTTTCAAAAATCTGCTTACAACCACATCTAAAGATCAGTAATTACCACATCGTTTAATCCACACACAACAGAAATGTAAAAATGACAAGTTGTGGTTCTGTGGGGAGTTACAAATCTCTTATTGGCTCAGTTTTTCCCAGCTGGGCAAACAGTTGTCAACGAGCACGACACGAGACCTGCTGAAATCACTGAAAAATCAAGGATTCAGTAGTTGGAAACCAGGCTAGGAAAACGGCCTGTTACTGATAGCAGATCCCAAAAGTTGCCTAGCTAAATCACAATATGTTTATGATGCCTGGAAAGACACACCAGCAGGAATGATAGGCAACAGTGCACCAGATGCACTATTTTACACACACATGCACACAGAAAATGATCCTTTAATTGGCAGCACAATAGAGGAAGGATTTAAAAAGTAGTCCCTGCTGCTTGTAACATCTTGCCACCTCATTTCTCACAATGCTAAGCCTTAAATACTTTATTTGCATAACTCGGCCTCAATGCTAAGCACTCCCACGTGTTTGATCCCTTGTTGTCCCACATAAAAACAGACTTGATACTTGACACAAGAGATTGAGACAAGAGATTGTAAGGATCAACGATGTGGTTGCCAGAAATAAGTAAATAACATTTGTAGTCAATAGGCTGCTGCATTGTTTCCAAATCCTCGTTTCAACAGAAACCTGCTCCTGCGGTCACTTGAGGAGATTAGACATGCTTTGTGGTGGCAGAGAGACTAGGGATTTACAAAAAAAAGTTAAAACCCAAATCTCACTGCGAGGGAGTCAGTCAGTCACAGTCTCTCTAAATTCTGAAAAATGAAGTGGAAAGCGTACAAAGTAAGCAATTATATTTTCATATCTGTTTTAGATACGCTCCGTTCTGTTGGATAGAAATGGCATGGATTAAAGCAGAAATTCATTGCTTGACTAAAGCTCTTTAGTCAGAAATAGAATTCAAGAATAATTGAGACTGCCCTCCCAAGAAAAGTGATAGCATTTCATCACATCCCCCCAAAACGACATATGTTGACGTTCAAGTGACAAAGCCCTCTAGTGGCCTTAGGAATCATGATTTGTGCGTCAGGAGTAAGGGAGTAGGTGCCACAAAGTCGTACCTAAACATGGAAGGTTGCGGTTCGTTTCCCATTTCCTACAGTTTGTCTACGTTGTTTCCTTTTAACCATGACTTTAACCACATGGTTATTATTGTAACCAAGATGATGAAGGTCCCCTAACCTTAGCAAAGCGTCAAGCTTGGGTGTCAAGCAGGAAACACAGCAAATACAGGGGTTGGACCCACATGCAGGCACAGAGACAGAGCTAATATAGTTCAGTAATTTATTGCAAAACCAGAAGGCTTAGAGAGTGGTGAGGCAGGCAATGGTCTAAACCAAGGGAGCAGTCTAAACAGGCAAACGTAATCCAGCAGGGAACAGGCAAAATCCAAAAGTTCCTAAAACGAGCAAAGTCCCAAAAACCACAAGAACACATGGACAAAGTTGAACTGGCACAGAACAAAGGAAGCACGAGACTAAATACAATCAGGTGAGGGTAGAAAACTAGCCACAGGTGAAATTAATCAGGGCAGGGCAAACAATCAAAAATGGCGGGAAAACCACACAAGACGGGAAGTAAAACTGCAAGACACAAGAGGGAGGACACTTGCCAAAATAAAACAATAAATAATAGAACACAAACCCAAAACCATAACAGTTGGAGAAATTTGTACTCAATGTCTCACATATTTTTGCTTGTGGCAGAACAGCAAAATTCAACAAAGATTAATATTTTCTTTTGTAGGGTTTGAGGGTCAAAAAGATGTGTATGGTTTAACCATGCCCAACATGCATGCTTTTATCCCACTTAGACTATTCTAGCTAGATTTTTGTCCAGCTGTATTTTGACAGTATGCAGATTATTCGTTTAACTTCCCTGCAACCTCTCTGGTTAATGTAGGTCAGTAACTGTGAGCTCCAGTGGATTAAATGAGACAAATGTCCCAAACTATATGTACTTGACATTAGAAAATCATCTTTTTTAAGCCATGGAAAAATTACGGCCTGTGTTTCACTAATTCTGTCTCCGCAGAAGTCCCTGTCAGTGCAGAGCAGCAGAGTGTCACAGGGCTTAATGGGTACATGCTGGAGACAGCATATGTGGAGTAATCGCATACAACATGACCTGATGACACACACATACACACACATACGTTATGCAGACACACATTTCAGTCACAAATTTACCATAGAGAACTTCCAGAACATGAGATCAGACGAAGAGAGTCATATTGCCTTTTTTCCACATTATTCTTCTTGTTGACTGGAACAGTACAGTCTTAAAATAAACATTATTTACTGCAACATGGGAATCTCTTCAGAAGTCATCTGTAGTCGTAAAAGGAGGCAGATGTAAAATGTGTATGTGTCAAATGTAAAATGTAATCTCCTTGTGTTCAGTACAGAAAGGTGGACATGTTTAGCTGATCCATCTGAAGTGTAAACTGCATCTAAGAGTAAGCTGGGTTTTGCTTACACAGTGTACTCTTACAGGTAAGTCAATATACTAGAAACAAAGACAAATGCTAAAGCAGTCACCGCACTCAGCTGCACACATTTCACTGTCGTTACTGATTCCACCACTGGGTGGCACAAAAGTCAGAAATCCTTAACATAATGGCTTTAAAGAGTAACTACACAATAGAGTCTTGTACTGTATATAGGCAAACCTGTTGAACCCCTGACCACAGCTGTGTGGGCTTATTGTTTTCCTTGCCTCTAGTTTTCACGCTTAACATGTTATGGACATACTGGGCTATCGGCTGAACTTATATATTGACTTTATCACCTAACCCAGGGTTAAAAAAAAAGAAAAAGAAGGAAGAAATATAAAATGCAAAAAACGTTGGAGTGTTCCTTTAAATTATGGCGAGGCTTTATTTATTTATTTAGCTAAAAACCATCTTTGTTGTCCACTGCTGAGTTTACAACTGTATAAATGTTCAACTTTTACATACTAATATCACATCTAGTACATTATACGATCACATTGTATTGCTATTAAAAATGTTCAGGGTTGGTCAACATAGGCAAATCTAATATGTACAGTTCACAATCAAAAGATCTTTGCTCGTAATTATACTTGAAGTATAAGATGAAATGTTTGTTCAGGGACTCATTGAGGCTTTAGTTTCCTGATAGCTGTTCATCCTGTCACTGACAGCTCTCTTGTCCCACACCAGACTGAGATGCTCTGATCGTCTCTCTCTCTTTCTTTCTGCCTCTCGATTGGTCCACGCTGTTGG
>CM022489.1:8983866-9072409 GCA_011952105.1 Coreoperca whiteheadi | reverse complement strand
CTATTTTGTTGGTGGTTGGGGGGGGGGGGGGGGGGGGGGGGGGGGGGGGGGGGGGGGGGGGTGGGGGGCGAAATAGCTCCAGCAGGATTTAGCCCAGAGTAAGTCAGTGCACATACAGTAACTCCAGAGGTAACTGGTCTGGGCACTGCAAGCCAATTCCAACTGGAACTAGCTGACCCATTCCTAGCGTCATGAATCACCTTTTATACAGTAGATGGACAGCAACAGCACTCAGTAAATGACCTCACAAAGTCAGACTACACCGTTAGAGTTCACTTTTTCGTATTAGATTTATGTCTGAAGAACATCCACAGAGAAGCACTTCGACTTGTCTGATCCATGTCAGAACAATCGCTGAGTGCCTATGTGACCCAAGGGATCTTGAAACATAATCTTCACTCAAAACCTTGTGAACTGCTATTCCAACAACTGTAGGCGTTGCTTTTGCAACTGCATGGCCTATTTCTCTTTTTATTATTATCTTTTGGGCATTTTAAGCTATTATTGGAGAGTCAACAATAGAGAGATGACAGGAAATGAGGGGAGAGAGCGATGAGGAATGATGAGTCGGCTAGATGAGATCCGGGGACTTTGCGGTTCATGGTCGTCACCTTAACCCCTAAGCCAGCGGGGCGCCCTGCATGGCCTATGTATAGTCCCCAGTGTATTCATCAGTTTCTGAACACCTGCTTTGTTTTTCAAGGTTGAAAATCATAAGCAAAGAGCATTGATGGCTGCTCAGTGAGAGTTTAGTTCAGTGTAGGAAGTGTTGGTGCTGAAGAGGATATTAGAGCTATTAGATTTTGCATGGAGACTTCTGATCCAGGGAAGATTTGCTAGGTATATTGTGTGCCCTTTTTAGCAGCACCTTACATCACACTCTTTCAGCTGTACATTTTTACACTTGGAGCTGCACCGTGTTGTAACATTTTACCCAATGAAGCTTTGCTGGCTGCATCTGGTCTTTATCAACAACACCCTGCTTCACAGCTGCATATTTCCACACCTCAGAGGTGTATATTTATGCAGTTGGTCATAGAGAAGCTCCAGTCTCATACCATACCTCATCGGTTGTTGTTGAAGTAGAGGGGGAACATGTAGTTTTCAATCAGTTTACACATATTTTGAGTCAGCCCTGTCTTTAAACTGCCCAGTAGGCTACCACCTTTTATACATGTGATAATCATCTCTGTACTTACACATCCTGTTCCACAACACAGGTTTTCTTTCTGTGCAGCCCCTACCCCCAGTCCCTGCCTGTTACTCAGCCAATCCCATCATCCTGTCATTTTAATTGCAATATGGGTTATTTAAATGTGGAACTCAATGGCAGGGCTCAGTTCTCCTGTCATATGAAATATTATTAAAGGTCAGGTCACATTTCTGAGGCTCTTGATGGTGGTGTATGCTGTATGTGTTGTTTAAAATCTATTTATCCTGGTGTTTTGTTTCATGAGTGACACCATCACTATATTTGTCCTGGCCTTTTTTTGGAAGTTGGTTAAATACTCTTGGCAGATGCCCCAGACGGATGATGCATCTGCTAAATATCCCTCACTCAAAGAGCTGGTTGAAAAATCACATAAAAACAGGCAAACATGGGGCATGTCAACAACCAATTATCCCTCTTTTTGGGAGTTTACAGGGTGAAGATATGAGATTTGTTTACGTGTACATAAAATCTGCGAGGGCTTGTGTTTTGTAACCATAATATGGCTGCTGCTGGTGTACATCTGTGCCGTGTTTCTTGAGCTATGCAAAGTTTTGTACATGAGGCCCCAGGAGAGTGTTTCCTCTTGTGTCTTCTGCATTAATAATCCTCTGCATACATTGTGTCTAATGTGTGTGCTGTTGATGCATACTCATGATGTATGGCAGCGGCGGCTGGTGATAATTTTTTTTTTTGGGACGGGGGGGGCCCTAATTTTTTTTTCTTGCATTAAAGACAAAACAGTGTCTGCAATTTTTTAAATCTTTTTACACATTACTTTCGCACATATAATTGGGAAAACAAAAGAAAACAGCAACAACAGACTAGCATGTTGACTACTTGAACATAAATGTTGCTCTCCTTTCTTTCTGGCCAGCAAATTTCCCAATGACAGTCAGATTCCAAGCCACTTTGTTTATTTCCCATTCGTAGAGCCAGGGCTGTGTACAATTTTTGTTTTGTTTTTTTCAGTGCACACACTGAACGGACGGCTAGCGTACAATGAGGAGATATTTGCTGAATTTGACAAAAAGGTGTGTAATGGATTAGAATCACATACCCCACTTTGTATTCTTGTTTTGTACAAATAGTGTGAATGTGATTGAGGGATGCAATCCATGTTCCCCCTTTGGCCTAAGAAGATGTGACCCTCACGTTTCCTGTCATTCCAGATATCAAATTCTAGTTTAGGTTTAACAACAGACCTTCATTCCTCCTCTTCTTGTAGCATCCATTTATACATCTCTAGATCCATCCAGCCATCACTGTATTATCTTCACTGGGCATTTTTAAATGGGCTCTCACTTGTCTGGTCGATAGAGACATAGCAGGATGATGCCCACAGCTCTATAGGCCAAATGGAATTAATATTATATAAAGGTGCATACACAGGAGGAAGAGACAGCTGTGTGTGCACATGCATTAGTTTGAGAAAAAATGTAAGAATCAAATGGAGAGTAAGAGGTTTTCTGGCAACTATAATTACAACAGTGATAGTCAGAGCACATTTCATGATAATTGGGTTTTTGTTGTCAAGTACAGAGTGGACAGAAGTAGTCCCTTTTATCATTAACTTGTCAATAGCTTAACATCTGCACAGTTTTATTCTGGGATCCAGCTGAAATTACATTCTGTAGACGAATTGTGTGGAAAACCCCCTAAGACACGTCTTAAAATTGTGCATTTTCTAATACTTGATTAGAGTCTGATATAAGGGAAGATATTCTTTTCATAATTCTTGATTATAGTGTGTTGTGTTCTTCAGGTGCAACCAAGGTTACTGGGTTTGCCAAGCTCAGATGAAAATATGTCCGCTCTTTTGAAGGCTTGATTGTACATGATGTGACAAGAAATTACCAATCAGCCAGGTGTTTGAATTGTGCATGTGACTTGGTCCTAGCCTTGCCTCAACACCAAAGTAGTTGTACACTTGAGAAAACTGTCTCATCACAAGTTCAAGTAGCAGTACTTGAGCTTTCAATCATACCACATAATCTTGAGGTAACCCATAACCCATGAGGTTCCAAGAGCATTCTTGACCCTGGAAACTGTAGTTGAGAACAAGGTCCATTTAGTGGCTATTCTAGTGCTTTCGAGCAAATCATATGTTCTTCGTCAGCAGATGAAGATTGCCATGTACACTGTGGTTGTCAAAGGATAGATCTGGGATGTGCCGGATCTTAATTCATGTCATGATGTATAATTTTCAGGAGAGAATTTGATTTGAAGCAGGGCATGCTAAACTCCACAACCCCTATTCCATACAATGACCAGAAAGTGAAGAAAATACGCAGAGCTGTAAGTGTTCTGGATAATGTGCCTACTTTGACCCATTTAAAAGGCTGCAGATGTTAGATGCCTGCTTTATTGTACTATCCAAATGCTGCTTACTAGCCCTTATAATGTTTGTGGGTCACAAACTGTGGGGGGTCCATTTTTAGCATCCAGTATAGACTCTCATTTAATCTTGTGTTGAATTCTATTTAATTTTCTCCCCTTTTTTTTGTCTCACTTTCTCTGTCATTCTCTCTGCTTATCTCTGTCTCTCTCTGACTATTGACAGTCTTCTTATGAATATCATAAACCAATATGAATAATCTTGGTTATTAATTTAATCAGTGAATAAACAAAAAGGCACCCTCTCACTCAGTGATTCTAAAAGAGTATACTGTATATACTCCCTCACAAAGCTTGAGCTGACAGAGATGAATCGAAAGAAGAGATTAGCTATAGATCATTGAGATTAATTAATATGTCAAGCAGTCAGCTCATGTCTTCATGTTCCAGAGAAGCGAGAGCTAAAACTGATGAGTAGATTGAGGGATAGGATTGGGTTTTGTTTTCTGTGTAAGATACACTGGTGAGGGACATAATACAGATACAGTTTAGGTGAATACAGATCGTTCACATAAATATTAATGGGCTACTGCCTTTTAAAATTAATGTATTTATGCTATAAAGTGTGTTAGACAGCAACAAAGCACATCAATCTAAACTAAAAACGACAGCACAAACGGATTACTTTTCAAACAAGACCCACATTTATACCTATGTGCACCTGCACTTGCTCTTTCCAAACAAAGTAAAGCAGAATGACTACAGTCTAAGGTGTTAAAGGGGCTTAATGCTTCGTCTCTTTCTTGCTTACCACCATTTGCCCATTCAATGTTCAATGTTCAATACTTTTTATATATTAGCAGGGAGATCAATAATCCAAACACACTTCTGGAATTTAACCTTTGTCATTTTAATAGTGTTTTAGTGATTCTCTTAAAAAAAAACAACAAAAAAAACAGCATGTCATAAAGGGAAATCAAGTAAATAATCATGAACAGAAGATTAAGTTTCTATTCGTTTTTGTCGCGCTCACAGTTGCTTTGTGGTAAACGTAACATAAATGATCGTAGAGTTCAGCTACAGCAGTAACTCATTAGCTAAACCTGTTGTAAGTTTGTAAACCTGTTGTAAACAAACAAACAAAAAAAAAGCTCACTAGCCGTTCGCGGGGTCTGGAACAGATCCATCAGATCCATCATTAATGTTATTGATTACCCCTGTGGTTTTCCTGCTATGCAAAGTCAAGTTGTCTATCACGTTTGTGTC
This sequence comes from Coreoperca whiteheadi, assembly GCA_011952105.1. Taxonomy (NCBI): domain Eukaryota; kingdom Metazoa; phylum Chordata; class Actinopteri; order Centrarchiformes; family Sinipercidae; genus Coreoperca; species Coreoperca whiteheadi. The sequence continues at coordinate 9,067,596 of CM022489.1, read as the reverse complement.
AAGGTCCTCAGTGCATTTAGGCAGGAGGAGTCTAATTGACCCTGCAGCCAATCAATATTCTCCTCCTACTTGATGTAATCCCTTTGTAGCCAATACTTGCCACAGCCTCAAAGCCTACAGTTTATAACCCTTCCAGAGTGACACAGTGATGTGTGAGAAACGCATGTTTGTCGATGATCTGAATGCGTCATCATGTTGAAGGCCGGCCTGACGCTGCTCGCCTTTGGTATGATAGGGTGAGGTCGTCACTATATATTGGATTAATAGAAGGTTACAATAGGGTTACAGTAGGGGTCCTATAGAATTATTGTAGGGTTAGGGTACATTTGAACATTATTGTATTCTGCAGGTTGTTCCATGTTTTAAATAGACCTGTGTTGTGGAATACAGTGAACTGATTGATTTAGCTCTTCATAAAGACGCTAAATGTTTATCCAGTGTAAACATAGCAACTTTTTTTAATGCTGAAATTCAACAGCTCTTTTCAACAATGCATCCTGTCTGAACATTTGGTCTTTTGTAGTTATGTGCATGAGCATTGATGCATTGAGTTATAGCTGTTGACTTCTGTGAATGGCGACAACAAGGGGATTAACCCATGACGGCAGTCTGGTTATGATTGGGTCCAACGTGGGTTGATCTCATGTACACAATCCCATGTCAAACGGATTGAGTGTGAAAATGGTATACAGCAGTACTTGCTGGAAGCATGTGTATTGTGTGGAGAGAGAAATGCGGCAGTGCAACTACGAACACTATGCTTAGCGGTGTCAAAAGTCATTACTTGTGTGCGTTTCATTGGGGTTTCTGTTACATAATTTCAATCAAACAATCAAACTTTATTTGTAGGGCACCTGTCATTCAGTTCAAGGTGCTTTACAGGTGAATAAGAAACTAGTAAAACAATGGGACAAAACGTAAAAAAACATGAAATCATGCTTTTAAGTTTGTTTTAAGGTTGCACCTTAATGAGAGAGCCACAGAGATAGATATTGTGGACATTTGTGTACCTTCTCCCAACACACACACATTCCTGTCCGCCTGCTTCGATGTTTGTAAGAATGTATACTCTTTCTCTTTCCCTCCACCGTCATTGTTCCTCTAGTTTTTCTTTTCACAAGGAGAAAACAGTCCCTAATCAGAGTGTTTATGCTCTCCAGTGCATGCTCAACAGGAGTGCAGCCCTCACTCTGATGGCTCCCTCTTCATTAATATTCATTAGGGGTTGCTGGGCAGATGGGTGAAACATGACTCTGTGTGTGTGTGTGTGTGTGTATGAAATGACAATATTCACATCAAGGTGGGAAAAGGGAAAAGAGCGAGTGTAAGAGAAACACAGAGCCTTTACTCATGAGGAGCTCGCTGAGCAGCAGTTTTCTGTCTCACACTGATGAACTCTGAAAATGAAATCCCCAGACAGAGTGGACTGGAGGGAGCAGATAAACTAGTGATCACTGGTGTTGATGTGAAGTTTCTCAACAGCTGGTTCAGGACCTAGAATTTGCATGACGAGAGTTTGGAAATAAAGAAGAACGTGTGTGTGTGGGGGGGAGGGGGGTTAGTGATTTAAAGTCACCTGTTATGTTGCAGGAGACCTCACAATTTTGCAGCATTGCAGAAGAGTTTGGAATTAATAATGCGCACTTAAAGATCAGTAGTCTATTCATTGATTTATTTCAGGATTATTCCTGTGTTACATTGGCTTGTTAAACCTGAGTTTGGTGAAAAAAAAAAAGAAGAAAAAACACAGTTGGAGAAAACGTGGGAGCGATGAATCTATTTCCACTGCTCTGACCTCTCGCTCTGTGATTTTTCTACACTATTCTCACGTGGGAGGCTTTCAGAGGCTGTAGGCTGCGGAATGATGTGATAGTTTCACATATACCCCTCCACCATGAAGCATGTCTGCGTGTCATGAATTCTTACGAGAGGAAAAAGAAATTCTTTGTATGTGGGAAGAATTTGGAATAAAAAGTTTGAAGAGCCTATTTAATACTCTGTTTTAGCACAGGTCGTGATGTTCTTTACCTGGGTGTGTGTAGCTAATGGTAATGATGTTATACTCAATGAGATGCAAACGGCACCGTATAGTTGCTGTTACTTACAACTTTCCTTGATACTGCATGTAAAGTAGTTCTATGATACTGAGGTCTGAGGAAAAAATAAATAAAGCCTCAAAAATGCAATAAATATATTGTGTTGTGTTGTTGATGATTACAACTCTGTGCCATGTTGATGATATCGCTGAACACAGGATGGCAATAGCTTTAACTAAAGTCCATGCATCAGTATTACTTCTAGCCAGTAACTCACATCACCTTATGTAAAAAATAAAAATAAAACAAATACCCTGAACTATTCCCTTTACAGAGATGATGAAATACTACCGAGCTTCTGTGGGTCAGCTTGAGATTCTCCTCCAGTTACCACTAGTAGGCTTCTGCTGAAATATACGGTCAGTAGGTGAACCACGGATCTTTTTATGAGGCTTCATAACTATACTGACTGAGAAAAATAGATTCTTATTCTTACAATAAATTCACCAATACCTCACATCAATGCATATGCATATTCTTTATGCTAGAAGAGATCATTCTTACTCTGAGCCCAAAATGTCAGGATTTCTGAAAAACAGAATTATTTAACACGTAGGGGTGAAAGAGAAAAAAAGCATCTGTTACACATTTTGATTGATAATTCTTCCATCAAGTATTTAATATATTTGAAGTTGTTCACTTATGTGGAGTGACTGGATCTTGAACTTCCATTCTTTGCCATCCCTTCTCCCTTTTGTCTCTGTTTCTGGTGTTTAATAAATTGTCCTCAATATAATCTTTAAAATGCATCCAATGCTGTATTTGAACTTTGTATATGTATTTTATGAAGTCTAAGCTTGCATGTGGTTTGACAAGATTCAGAATCTGTGGAGGATTAAATTGTGTATTAAGGCTGTTCTGAGTATTTATTAATATCAGAGTATTCATTAATATAAGACCAACAATTCAGAATTACTCTGAATTGAATAAACAGCTCTTATGATTTGGTTTAGCTGCTTTGTATTGAAATCACGTTATCAGTGTGAACACATTCTCTCTGTGATGCGGTCTCCCCTCCACTCACATTCACACATACACACCGGTGTAGCACAGCATTCTGAGCCCTCGACATAAGCAGTCTCTGCGGGCCCCCTTCCTCTCTTGATCCATCCTTTAAATAACTTTTAGTTGCCACTATATGATCTCACCTTGTCTCACGTCCTCAGTATTTCATCATTATTAGGAGATAATGAGGGACCTGCCGCTGCTCTACTCTCTGTGGCTGTTTCTAAAACTGAGATGGGGTTCATGATGTTAATCTTTGCTATATAATGTTGATAGATAACTTTACGTGACAATGTTGCTGTGATGCTGATTAATTGACTTACAAAAAGATATGCTCCGAGCTATCCTGGTTGACTGCCCCCAATCTAAGCGATATTAGTTTAAATCATTCGTAAACAGTGTTAGCAAGTTGCGCAAAGAGGAGTGACATAGCCTCTTAACCTACTTACACTATGCCATATTGACCTTGATTGTGAGACACCCCCTATTAAGACTTTCTTTGCAAAATATTCATTTAAGATCAAATCTTTCTTTTATTATGAAAATAATTAAATCTTTAAATTATATTAAACAGATTGTAACAGTAACACATTGACAAAAACAAGGTAAGCTGATATATATATATATATATATATCTTTTAAATTAAATTGTCTGGTTTGAATAGGCCAAAAATGTAACTGCAGGCTACTGGTAGGCCTATTTCTAACATAACTGAACTATCTAAGTGAAAAATAGAACCATAGGTTATATTTTAATTAGACTCTGCCTCAATGATCAACATGATCTTAAAATTTGAAGTATTCTCCTCCTCCGTTCGTGGTTTACTTAGCCTACTTTTAACCCTCTGAAAATGACGGTGGGCCATCTGGCATTAACATTAGCTCAGTTTTTTTAGATAGTGATATCATAGGAATCTTGAGATTGCAATGAATCCATTGATACCAAACATGTCATGCTAGCTGGGAAAGGGACTAAATATGTGTACCGTGAGGTCTGCGACACCTCAATGTTCAATGATTGCTTGGAATAACCTTTAGTAGCCACCTCACGAGCTCACCTTGTCTCACGTACCTGTCTCATCTGCTGCTGTTCCACTCTATGTGGCTGTTTCTGAAACTGAGCGCCATGTGTTTCATGATGTTTTTCAAGCTTTGCTAGCTAATGTTGATGCCATATGACATTGTAACTATATAATGCTGATACATTTGTTTATACAAAGCAAATATGCTCGAAGTTAAATTCCTGGCTGACTGCCTTTAATCTAAACAACTGCTGATATTAGCTTAAACCCTTCTTAAACTGTGTTAGTTGTGCACACCTTTCTTTTGAAAGATATTAGTCAAAAGCTGTTTTCCCTGTTTGCTTTATTTCTCTTTTCTTTTTTTCTTTTCTTCTTATGGTACCCGGATTTCCCTTTCTTTGGGAAAGACCTGACTTACAGTGCAAGTTGCCTCCAGCATCTGCAGCCACTAGGCTGGATTAGCCGCGTTTAGAGATGAGACCACAGTATGATGATCAAAAACATGATGAGTTAAAAATTGTATTTTGATGTGGATCAAAATCTTAAAGGATTGGGATGGTGCAGAAAATGTGATTAATAGATGCCTATTTTTCATTTTATTACAGTTGGATTTGTCCACACTACATGAATCTTTGTTGTTGTGCACTTTTTCTACTGGCATGATGCAAGAGCTTGCCAAATCCATAGTGAATCAATGAATGAATGCAGACAGCCTCGATGCTACTGCTGTGATCCTGTAGCATTTGATTTCGCTTCATTTACACGTTTGGATTTTCACTGGGACATACATTCTCTTTCCAAAGTGCCACTGAGTCTTTCAACCACTCAGACTGGCTCTCACACACTGATTTGTCCCTTGGATCGTCACGTTATACAGCCCCTTACTCAGGCTTTTAACCCTTAAAGTTGAACTAAGAAGGAGCAAAAATAGAACAGACCCAAACAGCTGACAAGTATGAAATGCCATTTCATTCAATATTAAATAAAAAAAAAAAAAAGCCTAAATATGCCTATGAAATAAATAAATGAGTCAATATGGTTCAATAAATAAATAGCTTTTTATTTAATTGGACTTTTATTGGAGGCTGTGTGTGGTCTGCAGCTCTGTGAGATAACCACGCCCCCTTCATTTGAATTTAAGAAATGGAGATGTGTCATTATGAAATAAAAAGCTATTTATTTATTTAAACTTATTGACTCATTTATTAACTTCATGGGCATATTTATTTATTTATTTACTATTGAATGAAATGGTATTCTATAGACAAGCAGGTAGTTTCTGGCTCCCACTTAAAGTCATGTAAAAGAAATGTGGACCAGAAGATGGCTAGACTGAGAGGTAGACTGCCTCTGTCAAGTGTCCCACTGCGCCAGTCAGTCAACAGGACTGGCAGGCAGAGAGCACTTGTTATCTCTGCTTTATTAAGCTGATGCACAACATGCTCTGTTGAAGCCACCTTCCAGTGACATTGTGGCATGTGAACCTGGGTGTGTGAGTGAGAGTTACAAGATGGGAAGTGACAGGACACCTTGTCACATTTTGCTATGATGCCTGGCTGAAATTGTCTCCCTGTGCGACATTTGAAATTAAATATCTGTTAAAATGCAGTCTGGGGAATTAGGTGAGTTTTTTCTGTGTATGATCCACTGGCTGTTTGACTGATGGCTTGGAGAGGAAATGTTTGTCTTATAGTAAAGCACCACTTAGGTAGAAATAAAAAAAAAAAAAAGCTGCTCTCTTGTTTGCACAGTAAGATACTGCACTAAGTAGCCACTATATAAGGTACACCTGCCAGGAAACAGTCTGCTCTTTCCAAACAGCAAATGATGTGTGTTTTTCCAAGCCGGTCCCCCTTTAAAATGTGACATTATATATCACAGCAGTGTAAGTTACGTTGCAGTTTTCTGCATTACAGTCCCATTATCACAGTTTTCCTTCAAATTCTTTGACGTGTGGGTTTGTCGCCAAGCAAAACACTTCCAACAACTCTGTTCAGAAAGATGCACCTTTTTAAAAAGTGGCTGCTGAATTCACAGTGAGACTTGCTGTTGAAAGTCACTTTGAAACGTTTGTGAGGCTGTGCTCAGTGTTGCCACCTCTGCCACGTTCTCAGTTTGACTGCAAGCCAAACAAACGGCCATGGCACAGAGAGCTTCCTCATTTGCCAGAGTAATACATATACAAAAAGCCATCTCGCCAGAACTCTGTGCATGCTGAACACATGCTTAACAGACACTTTTTGTATTGTTTTCGTGCAGAGAGCGAGCATGTGTTAGCTTGCTTCGTCGAAGGCTTAAACATTATTGTGTGTGATTGTTTTCTATCTTCACACCTAATGCTTTTAATTAGGCAGAAGTAACACTAATTAGGATACCCCAAAACACACACACACACACACACACACACACACCACACTCCTCGTTAGTACCATTGTGCTTCATCCCCTGAGGTTACAGCGCTAATCTGTGTTCATAAACGGCTTTCTACATCTGTGCTGCCAAGGACAATTTTCGGATCTGCTCTGAAACACACATTTCCTCTGTACCCACTAATTATCTGCTAATGGTGATAACTGATCATCATCCCTACAGAGAAGCCTTGCCACTGATAATGTCCTCTTATGAAATATAAAAGTTCAAGGCATTTTTAATGAATTGCCGGGTGGAATACTATTATGGAATATTATTCCACCAGAAAATCTTTCTTTTTCCATTTAAGTCCATACTAGGAATACTGTATGTTATTTTACAGTGATTACAGTTATTTCTTGCGATGGTGGTGTTTTTATGTAATAGTGGTGTCTCATCTTGGCTTCAAGGTTATACTGTCTGTTCAAGCTGCTTCAAGGGCACGAACTGTCCTTTTACCATCTGATCATGTAACTGGACACATATGCCATCTTGAAACGGCAACATTGCCCTGTTTGCATTCAGCCTAAAGGAATAGTTTGACATTTTGGAAAATACACTTATTCCTTTCCTGCGGAGAGTTAGATGAGAAGATTGATACGGCTCTCATGTCTGTTTCAATATGAAGCCGGAGCTAGCAGCTGGTTAGCTTAGCTCCAGAGAAACCGCTAACCTGGCTCTGTCCAAAGGTAACAGAAATCCGCCTACCAGCACCTCTGAAGCTCACTCATATCACATGTTATCTCATTTGTTTAATCTGTACACAAACTGAAGTGTAAAAATTACAATTCGCTATTTCACATGGGATCAAACAAAGAGATATATGTTAATTTGTGAGTTTTAGTTTTAAGTGCTTATATGCAGATATACCTTTGGACAGAGCCAGTTTAGCTGTTTCCCCCTTTTTTCTAGTCTTTGGGCTTAGCTTTATTAACTGACTGCTACTCCAGGTACACATTTACTATATGTAGTGATATTGATCTTTTCAATGAACTCTCTGCAACAAAGTGAAAATATGTTTATTTGGTATTTCCCAAAATGTTTATTTGGTATTCTTTAAACTCAAACACCTTATCTATAGTCTTCCTAGCTGTTTATGCCTGACTCTCCCTCCCTCTGCTTCCTAATTTCATATCTTATTCTTCAATCCTTCTTTCTTTAACCTCAGGCCTTTTCTCTTTATTTCATTAAATCCTCTTTGACCTGCTTGCTTGTAGCTCTCTTTACCATTCTCCGTCTCCATCTTCATATCATTCTCTGGATCCAACCTCATCTAATTTCTTCCCCAAAACAGCCTCTTTCATCTTCTTTTCCCGTCAGGCCCTGCCTCTTGTTTTGCCACTGCTGATGTTCGACTCCCCCTATCTCCTTTTTATAGTGAAGCAAAAAAACGAGACCATTGTGGGTCAAGGAGGAACATATGAGTTCTTAAGGCCTTTTAAGGACTGCCTGAATTGGCTCATTAGAGAGAGGCTCAATGGCTGTGGAGTCAATCTTGTCTGCTGCTTTTGAATGATAAGCATGGGGGGGAATTAAAGTGTGCCGAACCATTAAGGCTTCTTCAGGTTTCATTAGCATGTGTTATTGAGAGGGGAAAATTACAAAAAGAGAAAGTATAATTTTCCTAGGCAAGAGCGAAAAATTCATAAAGATTAGCGAGAGGGGAAAGATTATCTGAAAACATCAGATGAAGAGCCGAGGGACACATGATGGGTGCTAATCAGTGGGTGTTGTAAAGGAGATGATAAGGCTCATGTGTAATATGTGTGTTCATTTTGGTTTGTGTTCACTTGTCTGTTAAGCTCCACCCCTTGCTTTACATATGCACACACAATAATTTACTATTTGTTTTTGGAATTAATGCTTATAGCTCTTTGCACTGACCAATATTTTCTGTATACTCAAAAAGTAGTCAGACAGTAGCTGTGTTTTTAAAGTAAGGTTGTGTAATCTCATTACCTAACACATTTAAAATGTTATTCTGCTTTTACAGTGGGTTAAAAGCAGAGACTGTTCACTGTAATTTGGGGATATTAGCAACATCAGAATCAGATAAATGGCCATACTGTTGTTAGTAATTAAGTAATTTAAGTGTTTTATAACGTGTGACCCAGTTCAGGCAACGTGAGTAGTTCTTTAACATATGACATACTCTCTTATTCTTTAGGCTGTCATCTTCTACTGGCTGTTACCTCAAGTGATATTATGTGGTATTATGAAAGGCAGGAGTCCAGGGCTGCAACTAATTATTTTCATTATCAATAATTTGCCAATTTATTTCTTGATTGATGCCCATCACACTTTCCCACAGACCAACCAAGGTGATGTCTTCATATGTCTTATTTTGTCTAACCAACAGTCCAAAAAGTATTCAGTTTACTATAACAAAACTCCAAGATAACCAGCAGATATTCATATTTGAGAAGCTGGAACCACTGAGTGTTTCTGGCATTTTTGCTTGCAATGACTTTTAACAATTAACCAATTATCAACATTTTTGCAAATAAATTTTCTGTTGATCAATTAATCAAGTGTTTCAACTCTACAGGAGTCAAATTTACCCATTACTTAAATCCAACCAGCAATCAAGTGTTAGGTTTGGTTAAAACTGACCTAAAGGAGGTTTTTTTTTTTTCTTGTTTTCAATTAAATTTTATTGAATTAAATTTTATTTATATAGCCCAAAATCACAAATCACATTTTGCCTCAAAGGACTTTACAATCTGTACAACATACAACACCCTCTGTCCTTAGACCCTTGATTCGACAAAGGAAAAACTACCCACAAAAAAAGCTTTTAACATAAAAAAAGTGATAGAACCTCAGGAAGAGCAACAGAGGGGGATTCCTCTCCCAGGACGGACAGACAAGCAATAGATGTCGTATGTACAGAATAGAATTCATAGCAGAAAATCATAGTACATACAATTATGATGACAATGGCAAAATTGTAGTATATATAATTATGATGAAAAGTGTGGGATGTAAACCATTAGGGAGGATGATGGGCCTAGACGGACAACCGATCAGCTCCAGGTGGAGGCCAACGAGCAGGACCAGACCCACTCGTCCCCTCCACCATAGACACAGCAGCACTGCAGTCTAGGCTTATAGCAGCATAACCAAGGGATGGTTCAGGTTCACCTGAGCCAGCCCTAACTATAAGCTTTATCAAAGAGAAAAGTCTTTAGCCTACTCTTTAATGTGAGGATGGTGTCTGCCTCCCGAACCCAAACTGGGATCTTATTCCACAGGAGAGGATCTTGACAGCTGAAGACTCTGGCTCCCATTCTACTTTAGGAGACTCTAGGAACAACAAGTAACCCTGAATTTTGAAAGCGCAGTGTTCTAGTGGGGAAATAAGGTACTATGAGCTCTGTAAGATACGATGGTGCCTGACCGTTACGAGCTTTGTAGGTGGAGAGGAAGATTTTAAATACTATTCTGGATTTTACAGGGAGCCAGTGCAGAGAAGCTAATATTGGAGAAATATGATCTCTTTTCCTAGTTCCTGCCAGTACACGTGCTGCAGCGTTCTGGATCAACTGGAGAGTCTTAAGGGACTTTTTCGGGCAGCCTGATAATAAGGAATTGCAGTAATCCAGCCTTGAAGTAACAAATGCATGGATTAATTTTCTGCATCATTTTGAGACAGGAAGTGCGTAGTTACGTAGGTCAAAAAAGGCAGTGAAGTTTGCTTCATGTGGGAGTTGATGGACAGATCCTGACCAAAGATAACTCCGAGGTTCCTCACAGAGGTGCCAGAGGCCAGGGCAATGCCCTCTAGAGTAACTAAATATGCTGATAGTGGGTCTCGGAGGCGTTCGGGGCCAAGTACAATAACTCCAGTTTTGTCAGAGTTTAACATCAGAACATCCAGGCGTAACTATTTTGATAACTGATTAATCATTTAAGCCATTTTTAAGCAAAAATGCCAAAAGTGTTCTGGTTCTGGTTGTGGCTTCTTCAAGGAGTTGCAGTTTTTCTCTGTTTATGTATCACTGTAAATTAAATTTTCTAGGGGTTTGAACTGTAGGTTGGACAAAACAAGACATTTCATGACCTCAACAAGGACTCTTTATAATCCGGGCCATGAGGTTCTGCAACGACTTGGATCTGTTCTTACCCACTACTTACACACTGTTAGTGCAAATATAATAACTCTCAAACCACCAGCGTAGCATGTGGTTCAATTAAACTCTGATAATTGAAGTATTTGTATTTTTCCTGCATGAACCATCTTTTGCTGACAGTGGGGAGTCATAGGAAAAGGAAATAAAACAAAAACGAGTTCAACAAGGGAGCAATCAGGTTACACAGATAGCTAGCCAGCATCTCAGTCAGTCTTTTATTTTTATGGGGCCTTTAAGAATATCTTGCACATTATCACACAGTGGTACATCTTGAGGGATTTCAGTGTGCCATACAGCAGTGTTATCACTATGATGTATCACTTACTGAATGCCCCTCAATGGAGCAATATTGAAGGCAAGGCTGTTTTGTTTTGACTGCTTTACTCTGCTCTTCCTATAGGGAGACAAAACAAAATGACTGAAAAAGGCACTTTCATAAATTCAGTATTGATGCACAGGGAGCTGTGTTTGTGTACACTTGTTTTTGTTACTTTTTTCTGGGAAATGTTGACTTGGATGGGGAAATACCTCAGGTCAGATCAGGTTTAGGTTATGATAAAGGTAAAGGTAAATAATGGTGTATCCCCTAGTCTAGGAATAAAAAGGTGGCATTTGAAAAGCTCAACAGCAGAAGAAGAAACAATGTCAAATTACTCAAGATAATCCACTGACCTCATTGTCAACAGTTTTCATTGCAACTTCTAAAAGAATCCGAGAAACCCCAAAAATGTATTTGCATATTTGTGTTTTCCAGGTCTGCATGTGAAGCTGCTGTGGTTGGACAGCGAGGGAGATACTCGAGGATGAGGAAAAGCAGGAGTGTTCTCACGGTGTCTCCAAACAATGTAAGTCACCATGCCCCCAAAATATCTCACCAGTTACATAAAAGGCTGAATATACCAGAGATCAATCAAACACATTTTGATGACATGTGTCACCCCCGGAGATGGGGTTGATTCTACCGTGTTGAAAATATAGACCTTGTTGTAAAGAAAGAGCCCTCATTAGTGCTCAGGATAGAGAGCTAACCAAACACATTCTCACAAATCCATCACAAAATGTTCTTCAATTCAATAATAGAGACAGAAATAGAGACATAAACACAGAGAAGCAGACAGAAAATCCCTGATTGAGAGAGACCGAGACAGTCTTATTTTGGAACAGTGTGGATCATGAGCAATTAGTGGAAATTCAAGAGTTTTTAACTGACAAAGCAGGGCACATCATGTAGTTTCTAGTGTAAGCTGTGTGGCAGGACAGAGCAGTGCAGAGATGAGCAGTTCTCCACATTCACAGGATACTGGATGGCATACGTTATTCTTGATTCTCTCAATCCTTTCCTCTCTTTGTGCAAGGGAGACATGACGGAGGAGCGAGCCAGTAAAAGCAAAGACAGGCGATACCAAAACACAGAGAAACTAACAAAGTTTCTCTTTTGTTAGCGCTATAGCTCCCATCTTGTGCTGCTCTTGTTTCTATCTCTGATCTTACACATGTGATTGCACATGTTTAAACTGCACAGGTACTGGTGTTTTGCACATGTTGTGTGTAGCCTTTTGCACCTCAGTACAACACATCCTGCACCTATGTCTTCAATTTATCTACTACTGTATCAACTTAGAGTAAATGTATGCATGTGGACAACTAACCGTTTCACCAAATTCTTATATTCATGTGTCTAATTTGCATAGTTGCTAAATATGTTTTAGTGAAAGCATAATGCTTTTTTTCATCATAACAATCTTCTTACTAAACATATATATGGAAATAAATGTTAGTACTGATTGTGTCTGCAGAATCTGCAAAAAGAAGGGAACTTTTCATTTATTTCCCCTACAATATCTTCCTTGGGGCAGCTATAGCAGTTTTAGGGGAACGTTTATAGGTACAAAGTCTGTTTATAGGTCTTGAGGAGTACTGCTACACATGTGAAATAGTTGTATAAACCCTTTTGTGGCTCCAGAGGGAGGTCTTGCTGCATCAATTTTAATTCCTTTTTTTTTTTTTAAACGGTCCATTGTGTGACTGAAGTTATAGGAATGCAATGGTAATTTGGTGCAGTACTATATTAAGGTATTTATTACACAACCAAAAGCAGTTGATTTAGGTTAGGAGAAACTGTGGGTCACTGCAACTATAGTATAGTTATGTTAAGGCTGCTAAATCACTTGGCAACGCTAAGGGAGAGATTGTGTTCATGAATTGAGAAAGTAAATTGCGACTTAATGTATAAGATTACACAAAGACTCAAGGCTCCTGTGTTAAAGTTGAGTGCTTTTAACAGCCATCTACCTCCCTGAACTCCACGACACTGTGTGCACACTCCGCACTCCATCTATATCAGAACTGAATGTAAATTGCTTTGGCAAATCAATTTGCATTCATTTGTAGGAGACAGGGTTGGAATAGCTAATGTGAATGGCACCTGTACATTTATAATGTATAATGGCAACCTCTTGTGGTATTTTTTTTAAAGGAAATGAAAGACTAAACTTTATAGTCTGGGGTTTAATTTGGAGCAAAGTTGGTTTTTTCATTATTTTTATCCTTGGTGTTTATTTTATTTTCATTTAATTGAGTTTTATGTATTGACTTTTAACACTTAATTTTTTCATTGTTGTACATTTTAGTCTTACAAATTGTTTTAGGTTTTGTTCTGGTTTGCAGTAATTGTACTATTTAAAGCACTTTGGCCTACATGTTTTTATGAAAGGTGCTATATAAATACAGCTGAGCTGAATTGAGTTGAGCTCAAACTGTATGGATAGAGACATGCAGGTGCACTTCACAGTGGCCGTGGGTGTTTGGCACCATTTCTCAAATAGTCCATAGCTGAAGGTGTGGGTATGCACTAATCAGTCTCTCTCGTTCTCTTTCCATGTAAGTTTGAACATTGTGTGCTTTTTTTTTTCTTTTCTTTATTTGAAGAAGTTCTTTCTCTCACTGAATCACCTTACCACTGTCTCCACTCCATTTTTCCCTTTCTTCTTCTACTCTCTTTACCCTCTCACCCTGACGTTTAGCTCTTTCCTTGAGGACGTGCTGTTGTTAAGCTTTCAGTGAAAGTACATCTAGTGGAGTAGCTTTCTATTCTGTGCTGGGCTTTAACAGACTACTTTCTGGTGCACTTATGCTTTGCTTATGCTTTTTGTTATGCTTTTTGTTACCTTGTGTTGTTATAATTGCTTCCATTGTCTTCCTCATTGGATATAAGCGTCTGCTAAATGACTAAATATAAGTGGAGTAACTCATCAGAAACAAAAACATCAAGGCCAGGCTGTTCCTAGAGCAGCTCCCAGACCCTTAAGGAGTTTTAAGGGTCTGTGATTGCAGTAGACTTCTACACTCCTCAAATCAGCACATCTTGCCACAGCTTTGGGTGCTGAGGTGCACCACACCTAAGTCGGTCGACCCCATCAATGTAGTTGTCAGCAACATAGTGTGTGGAGGAGATGGGAACGGTACTGAATGTGAGACCCTGTGTGTGTAGAAATGTTGATGTTTAATAATAATTATAGTCATCATCATAATAATACATTAATAATGATAATTGTGGTGATGGCTACAGTTACTTTATCAAATTGAGAAGGAATGTGAGAATAAAGAACAATCAGCTGAGTACCTGCTCTATGCTTTGGCAAGGGCCGATGTGGATTTTGGAGCTGAAACGTAGTTTAGCGCAGGGGTGGTGTGTGGTGTTAACCGGTCAGACAGTTCAGTAAGTTTACGATGGCACACCTGATTTCACACCTGCTATTGGGTTTCTGTAGTCACAGGGGAGACAAGCATTGGCACTGGAATCTGGGCAAGCTGTTTTGTACTTTACATCAATTTCTGTTCTGGATTTCAGGCTGTGCTTGTACCTTCCTGTAGAGAGGGGTAGGGGCAAAGTGAAATTCTAATTCATGGACCAGTTAGGTGTTGAAATACAGATATTGATGTTTTTGATCACATCCATTCAGAGGCTTTCAAACTGTAAGTTTAATGGTACAGAGGAACATGGAAGCATGCGCATTTCTGCTCTAGATGTATGTGTCTTTAAAATATATAGAACTAGGCTTTCCATGTAAATATTTTGGGAAATAAATGTATTCGCTTTCTTTCTGAGAGTATGATAAGCAGATTGCGTTAAAAACGATGTTGGCTATCCTAGCTTAGCTTTGCATAAAGATTGATAGCAAGGGGAAAGAGCTAGCCTAGCCGTCTGTCCAAAGTAAAAAAAATAAATAAAATTGTCTTCCAACACCCGATTATTTAACCCATATCTTGTTTGATTTATATATGTATACACAAAAAAAGGAAAAAGGAGGCATTATATGCTGTAACACTTTATTGGTAAACCAGGACTCTTGTTGTCACAGTGAGGTTGCCAGGCAACCAGCGGAACATTAGTACCAGGCGGATGTGTGAACAGTTGTTGGTCAAGAAATTGTTAAGCACAAATTGTCTTTTTTCCATTTCTGTTAGATACAATGTTTTAATTATTTAACTTTAGGGGTGCTAGTAGATAGATTTTTGAACTTTGGACGGAGCCAGAAAGCAAGCAAATAAGCATATTTCTCAAAATGTTGCACTATTCCTTTTTAAAATAAGCAAAACCTAAAACTATTCCTTTTAAAATAAGCATATATTTTCTAATCTTGTTCTTTAAATGTCATTGTTTTAAAAGAAATGGCTTGAAAGTGAAGTTATGATAACATATATAAACCACACAAAGTCCTATTACTTTGAAGGTCCAGTAGGTGGTTAAGCATATAATTAATTACTTTAAGGAATTGCGATTTACTCACCTATGGTGTTTGGCTGAATAGTTACAACAGATGAGCGAACAAAGAATCCATACTTTCTATGTGTGTGTGCATTTAGCCATGCACAATAAAGCATGTGTATTTACAGTAACGTTATATGTTTCAGTGAAAGCGTTAAGTGTTTCCTGAATCAATGAGGTTAAGCGTGCTGAGGTGTAGGACATTGTCATTGGATTTCACGTCTAACAGAAGGGATTTAGTTCAGATGGTGATGCTTGGCTGGCATTAGATTTGAGTGGTGTTAGTGTGTGCAGATATGTCAGTGAGTGCTTTGTATTCATGATTTGGCCCATCCCGAAACTGAGGTTTGGAATGGATTACTTCGGTTGGTTGTAGGCTATTGTGTATGGTGAGAGTGTATGAGCAGGTGATTTAGGAGTCACACAGGCACACATATTGGATCTCTATACATTCATGAGTGTGTCTGACTCCTGTCTGTCTTGTGGTGGGTTTGTGTGTGTGTGTTATTGGACTGTGGTATGCTGAGGGGTGGACAGATTAGTGCCCCACAGACCTAATGACCTCATTGCCATGCAGATCACAGCTAACCAGCGCTGATGTGATCAGCTCTGACTCTCCATCTCTGCATATGTGTGTGTGTCCGTGTGGATGTGCTCCAGTGCTTGTCTGTGCGAGTGCGCTTGAATGCATGCCACCCCTGGTATGTGACTCTGCATATTTATGTATGTGTGTTTGTTTCCATGCTCATCTCCATAGGTGCATACACAATTACAGGTGCTCTGATCATTGGGCCCACCTTTCACTCATTCAGTTAAAATCTATTTCCTGGGGTTTGCAGGGAAGTAACTCTCATCAAGTTCTTTCACACCCTGTAAAATATCCATCAGAGGTTATAGCTTTAATTTAACCTTTACATTTCATTGTTTCCTCTCCTCTTCACGTCAGTAATTCAGTAAATGTTTTTATTTTGGAATTCAAAGGGTTTTGCTAAACCAGGATGTATTCTCAGGTCCTTTTTTAAAATGTAATATATAATCTAAAGTCCACTTTGAAAAGCACGAAAATATTGTAAT
The DNA here is from genome assembly GCA_011952105.1 of Coreoperca whiteheadi. Classification (NCBI taxonomy): domain Eukaryota; kingdom Metazoa; phylum Chordata; class Actinopteri; order Centrarchiformes; family Sinipercidae; genus Coreoperca; species Coreoperca whiteheadi. The sequence goes on along the minus strand of CM022489.1, from coordinate 9,051,089 downwards.
TACTGTTCGGGCTTATTTTGAGGTGTTAACGGTGTCATTACCATTACTAAACATGCAAATAGTAGACCCTATTACGAAGCGAAGTATGATATTATATAAGTCTTAGTAGCTTACAGTTTCTGTCAATGTTATATAGTGCTGTGGTAAATGTTACTTTTGTTAGTAAATCAACAACAACCTATGTTTACGTTTACCTGACAAGGAGCTCTTATGATGGTGCCTATTATGACAATTATGTGTCAGAATCAAAGGGGAAGGTATCTTGATGTAGTTAATACCTACTTTTAATCTTGACCAAGTATTTATTTATTTTTTGTCCAAATAAATAAACCTTATAGCAGTAGTTCAACATTTTTGGATATACGCTTATTCATTCTCTTCCAGAGAGTTAGATACAAAGATCAATACTAATCTCATATCTGTGCGTTAAGGGCTGAAATCGGGAGGTGGTTGGCCTAGCTTAGTATGAATACTGGAAGCAGGGGGGAAACGGCTAGCCTGGCTCATTCTTCTGGAACATCTAACGCTAAAGCTCAGTAATAACCACGTTGTTTAACAAACAAATGGCAATTTCTGGTTTTAGGGGCACTTAAGTGGAATAAAAATGATTTTGACGAACAACTCTTTATCCGCCCACTAGCAGAACATGTCCGGCTATGCGTTGGTTGCCTGGCAACACTATTAGGAAGACAGCGCTTTGTTGTTGTGAGGTTTTTGTGAGTTACAGTACTTTGGGGTAAGCCAGGCTAGTTGTTTACCTCTGCTTCTTGTATCCATGCTAAGCTAAGCTAACTGCCTAAGCGCTTCACGGCAACGCACCAACATGAGTGTTATCGATCTAATACTCTAGCCGCCCTTGAAAGTGAATATTTCTATAATGTCGAACTATTTCTTTAAATGCAGTACTTTTTTTTTGTTTTGTTTTTTGCCTAAACCTAACCAAACCTTAACTATAGAAGTGGCCGATAAGAAAACAAGAACGAATCATGTTTGTAACGACCTAATGGTTTTGGAAGGCACTGACAAACATTGTTGTGCTGATCATAAGGGCACCAGATCAGGCAATAACAAATTACATATGGTGTTGTTTGTGTTGATGACTCGTTTTTGATCAGTTGTCTCCTCTCGTTCTTTTCCAGTAAATTTTTTCCCTCCCTTCTGACTCATAATCTCTCTTGCTGCCTCTCCCTTTCAGTTTCTCTGACTTCTGTTTGCTTCCATCTCTTCTCTGTCCTTCTACCGCGCTCTCTCTCCCTCTCTGGCAGTTGAGCTTGTATTTACAGGGAGCTCGGCTCAAACTGAACAGCTGTTCATTCTCCAATTAGAGAGCTTGGAAGCTGAGGGTTGAATCTTAGCCAGCGGAAGCAACCCTTCAATACTTTCTCTCTCCCTTCTTCCCATCCTCGCTGCTCTGTCCTATTCTGTCACTCTTCTCCCTCTCTCTCTTTAATGACATCAATCTCACCTCCCTCCACTGTTTCTATGTCGGTCTTAACAAACACTGTAATCTTCATCCGCCCTCTCTATCGTTCTTTTGTGTGCGTTCAGGAGGAGTGATGCTGGTTACCACAGCAACGATAAATCTTCTCTACTGTGGCCCCTTGGGATTATACAAACTGTGACCTCTTGCACTTTGCCTGTCATTGTCAGTCTATCGCCTGCCACTGTTTTGTGCTCACATCCGGTCATTCTCTGAATGTCCTCCTGTTATGTAGTCAGTGTGGTGCTTCAGGGTTCCCTGCACTCGAAAAAATAGGATATTTTATTTAATATAACCCACGGTTTGTGCCATTCTTTAACACAATAATTGGTAGGCATGCTCTTTCCTCTGAAAGTTTGTGTTAGCAATTATGATAACGATCTATGTATGCTAACCATGGTTGTGAAAGTGAGATTGACACTTCTGCAGGAAGAAGGCATCTCATATTATTAACAATTTTCTACACAAGCTCATAGAAAGGCTGAGGATAAAGTGAACTTAGTCAAATATAAATACTTTTTAAAATCCCATTTTATCCATATCATTCTTAAATCAGTTGTTGAGCTTGATGACTAAATATTGAATATTGAAGTTTTAAAAAGTTTCTGCATGTGTTACTGCATGTGTACCCTGGACAGTAGATAGAATTGCAGTAGATGCAAATTGAGCTTTCAGAAATCCACATGCAAAAAGCATGTTTCTCATAAATGTGAAACCTATTCTAATTATAAACTTGTTTTTAATACCCAACCCTATACCATGACATGATATTGACAATTCATGAACTATGACACATTAATTTACTATTTGTTAAACATTTTCCAGAGTATTGTTTTTGAATGGACTTTAGGCCTGCAACTATTGTCCACTTTCATTATTAATTAATCGCAGACTATTTTCTCATTTAACAGTTTTTTTTATTTGTTGTTGTTTTGTCTCACCTGACGGTCTAAAATCAAGAGCTATTGCATTTGCTATCATAGAGGACTAAAACAAAACACATAAATCAGCAAATATTCACATTTGAGAAGCTGTAATCAGTAAATCTTTTGGCATATTTGCTCAGATCATCAGAATGGTTGCTTATTAAGATTCTGATGACTGACAAACCGACTAATTGACTGATAGTTTGAGCTCCACGGCAGTTTATATGTGTAACTGGATGTTAAGACATGTTAGAGGGAGAAAAGCAGATGTTGGCAGGCTGTCTACATCATGAATGTCTAGATTAGGCTAGAGATTATTAGTCATAAAACTTTAGATGTTTTTTACCATAGAGTTTACTGAATGTCAACAACGCTCAGACACATGGAAACATGGGCTTGAATATAAAAAGGCAAAATGCTTCTTTTGATGATGATTCTTAAAAACAAAGAAAAACAGAGCATGAACGGAGCAACAGCATGGGTCCAGTCTGGATCTCAGTCTGGTTCTAATTCTTTGTTAGATCTTAACTGTCTTCCCTGTCTCTCCAATAAACAGTTTGTGCATGCATACTAAATAAATTAAGCTGCAGTCTCTTGCCTTCAGCGAATTAAACTGAACGTGTTTTTGGTATTCAACCCTCCGACAAGCAAAATTTATTGCATGTCACGCGTTGTTACAGAGAGGGGAAAGTAGGCAATTTATTTTATCTCTTGTCTGAGACCCGACGATCGGGCTATTTCACAGCAATAAAGAAAAGATGACGATAAAAGAAAGAAAGGAGCGATATTAATTCACCAAGCAGTTTTATTAATATCCTGTTTCTCTGTCAACCTCGGGGGAATATTTCATCATTTTTAGCAGCCTATAAATCGAACTGATTGGAGTTATTAGGCCTAAAATGGCCTTTTATTCACAGGCGACAACCCAGCTCTGTTGTAAAGCGTTTCTTGAATCCAATGTTTTATTATATTGTTTGATTTTTTTCTTTTTTTTTCTTTGAAATCTGCTGATTCATTTAAGAAACTTAGACTTATCGTTAGGGGCTTCCACCAAGTCAATTACAAAAAGGGAAAGTCACCAATCTAAAAGTTTTATTTAAATCTGACTTTCTCTGCAAGTCCTCCCTCTCATTGCCCTGCCCCAACTGTTCTCTCCTTTCTTACTCCTACCCTGTCATTTACTTTCCTCTCTGTCAGACCTCTCTCTGTACCTCCCCCCCATCTATAACTGATGGGAAGCAGGTGGCGGTTTCTCAGCACGTCTCCTCATTTCCTCCCTGTTGCCGTGGTGTCGAAATGGTGAGAGTGCAGAGGGATTTGGGTGTTTAGTGAGGGCAGGTGAGAAATGGGAATAATACATCTTAGGATGTCCTGAGATGCATTATGCTCGCAGAGAAAAATCACAAATAATACAAATAGGTGGTTTAAGAAAACAATTATTCAAAGAGTAAATAGTTTATGCTCTGTCACCTCAGAGGGAGTGAGAAATGTAAAATTAAAACTCTCCTAGCTGAGTGCTTAAATCACACAATCCCAAGTGAATCATACTGTATAAGTATTTTAAGATTTTGTTCTAAAGAAGACTTTTGAAAAGGTCTCTCCTACCAAAACTCCCAAATAAATACATAAATGAACTTAGGCTACACAACTCACACATCTATCTATTTGACTTCATCATTCACATAACTGGACACCCGATTTTCATTAGTCTGCAGAACCTGTATAATAAGAACAATTTAGTATGAAATTATATGAAAACGTACAAATATTGTCTGTACCAACTGACAGATATGACAAGTGGTCATGCTCATTCATTTAGCTAATGAATTGTTTTCAACTGACATTTGCTGTAAAGCAGAGCCCTCTACAAAACAATGAAGACAATTTGTGATCTTGTTAAAAACGTCACATTTAATTAGATGGAATTATCTGGCTACTAGTTATCTGAACTACAGGTTTTTTTTCCAGCACGCTCATAAAGTTCCCCTGTAAAAAATCAGAAAAAACCTGTGATACAGTATCTGGAACTCACGGTTATTTTACTGGTTTTTCCCAGGTCTTTTGACTATATCCCACTGTCTTCTTCATTGAATGGAGTCAACACCTACTGTACCACAAACTTGAGTTAGACCAATGAATCTGCCATGCTGGTCAAACTCGAGTTTGTGGTCTAACTCGATATGGCCAATATTAGCTTGATGCAAATATAGTGGTATGTGTGTATGTTGGTCGAAAAGTAACAAGAAATTGCATAATAGAAAAGTTAATTTTTCAACTCTAAATGTCCTGCCCAGTATGTATCTTGGTCAAAGCTAGCCCCCCCCCCCCAACAAAAACCCAAATCGAAGGGATCCATGTAAAGACTCTTATTTATCTTGGTGTTTATGTAAAACAATTTCTGACTTTGTGAGCGCGCATACACAGCGAGGTGCAGACCACTGTGAGCTTCAATGCAACATTAAAACACGCTGCAGATCTCTTGTCCAGTACACCATGCTTTATTCACCAAATGTACGGTGGACTGAGTTTTATCACGTATTTTTAATTTGTTAATGTGTTTATGTGCAGAAATAAATCGGATGATAAGTCTCTATTGTGTTGTGTTTTTTTTTTACTTTCAATTATTTATATTAGTATCAGCCTCAAATTCAGTATTTGTAGGGCAATGCCACGAACCATTCAGCACCTTAAGATCTCGGCTTTTATACCCTTGGGGAAGCTCCCACTTCCAAGAAATTCTCAGACTTACTTGAAAAAATTGTTTTTTTTTATGGTGTGATGAAGTTCGTCTATGCATTATAAAGTGACTAACGTTTGCTGATGTAGTGCCCAATTTAGAGTTCTTTTTTTCAAGTTTATGCATGCAAACTACTGGTTTATGGTTAGAGAAAAATCATCTTCATGGCAAAAGGAAGCTAGTGTATAGGAGACTGGACACAAATCCTAGTTTCCTGTGCCCTTCCAAGGACTTTTTGCTACGGTATAAAGACATCATGCTCCTTCCTGCTTTGTTTCTTCTCGTAAACACTACAACCCGTGCTGTTTGTTTTTCTGTAGAGGATAGTCATAAATCACATGAAAGCCAAAGGTGGCTTAAGGTTGCAGTTTGAACAAATGACAATGCTGTCGTTTTTCTCGTGAGCCTCAAAAGGCTATGACGGGTGTGTGTTGTATGGTCCCCAAACACACACACACACATACCCCCACATGCACACACATCACAACAGTTGAAGGTCATCTAAGGATAGCAGGTAGCAAACGTGGGAGGAATGAGTGAAGCCTTAGGAACAGTCCTACATCAGTTTTTACAATAAAAAATGATTTCACTGTCAGATTCCGGTCTCCTATGTATCACGGAAGGCAGATTGAATTTTTTTGGTGGTGTAACTCAACCTTGTCTTTGAAAATATTAAGTGATTTAAAAGCCTAGTCACAGCTTTGTGTCTGAGTCAGAAAGAGACGGACTTTCAATTCACACATAGTTTGTTCTTCTCTCAGTCGATCAAATGGTCTGCTACCTTCGTTTTGTGAACGTACGAGAGCGAAAAAGAGGATTACTTTACTTTTACAATTTTTTTTTTTTTTAAAAGTTGGCCTTGTTCAACGTTTGTGCTGTCATGATTCATGTGTTACAGAGCTGTTGTAAGAAGTGTGCTGGCGTCCAAAACGGCCATAGATGAACTGTAATATGTTGGTACGTGTATCCAGAGGAACTCACACTATCATGTAACTATGTATTTGCAACAAATCAAGAAGATGATTCATTAAAATCATCAAAAAGCAAGTCAGTCCATTACCCTAACCTTGAAAATATGGCAACTCTTTTCAATTCAAATCCATTTTAAGAGTTAGTCTCTTCATCATTGGCAGACATCCAGCATGGAGCAGTCCTCTGTATTACTCTTCAGTTTATGATTGCTACTATAAGGGCATTATCTGATCTGAGATATGATTGTTACTTGAGTATTGAGCTCCAGCAGTGTTTTGTACATATGTCCTATACTCTGCTCTGGCATTTCTTCTGTTTTGTATGTGATTTTGTTTCTTTCTCTCTCTGCTAGCCTTCTCTCATCTAATATCACCAACCTCCTGCTACCTTTCTTTATCCTCTCTGCTCTGCAGGGCAGTTCTTATCACTCCTATATCTCTCTTTATCCTTGCCACCACACTATCTCCTCTCTGAGCTGTCATAGAATAGCATTGTTGTCCCTTCCTATCTCTCAAGGCACAAATCTCATAATAGCATCAGAAAACAATACTTTACTTTCCATGGGTTTCTTCTGTTTCTTGTTCTTTTTTCATACTTACAGAGGCCACTGCAGCAGAGCCTATTTTAATTTTAGTCATTTTAATTCGCCTTCAATCACCTTTTTACTGCTTTGTATTTCATGACATAATGCTTCTTCCTTTTAATGGTTGCCATGTATTTATATTCTTCTATGCAGCAGTTGCCAAGCTGATTTGTCTCTCAGCTTCCTCACCTTCAAGACAAGGAAGGAGTCAAACCAATTACGGTTACATTTAGTATTGACTTTGTAGTAATGATGCTTCTTTAAATACCAAGCAAGGAATTATCAAGCAATTTAGAATAATTCCTAGAAATCATGCTAAAGTTTATAGTAAAAAAAACAAACAAGTAAGGGTATAAACTGCCAAGAAACTTCAAATCAATGCTATTCTGAATGTCAAGTCAGGACTGAAATCAAACTTTGGAGTTTTAGGGTTTGTTGAGTCTTGTCTCGAAGTGTTGTTCAGGCTTAGGCCACTACACTTATGTCATCCTCTTCACTTATGTTTTACATTCTACATTACATTCTTCATCATAATTATATTTACCACGATATGCATAATTTTCATCATTCTTCATAATTGTATATACTCTGATATTCTGTTGTGAATCTGTTCTGTACACATGAAAGCTATTGCATGACTGTCCGTCCTGGGAGGTAGATCCCTTCTTGTTGCTCTTCCTGAGGTTTCTATCGTTTTTTTCCCCTGTTTTAAAAGGGGTTTTTTTTGGGGGGGGGGGGTTCCTTATTCGAATTGAGGGTCTAAGGACAGAGGGTGTTGAATGTTGTACGGATTGTAAAGCCCTTTGAGGCAAATTGTGATTTGTGATATTGGGCTGTATTAATACAATTGAATCGAATGCAGGGCAGGAAAATGGTTTGTCCAAGTACTGTATTGAGGAGGTACTGAGGAAGTAGGGAAATTTAATTTCGGATTATTATTCATTTCCTATCATTATATGTAGTTTATACAGTAGGTGGTAACTTTTGAATAATGAAGCTTTTAATAAAGTGTCTAAAGTTTTTCTACTTGTATATTTTTTATTCATGTTTACATAGGATTTGATTTCTTATTTAAATATTTTTTTTTAAAACTGCTGGGAAATTCTACTTTGCTCAAACTTACAAAATGTAAATTGTTTTTTTAACGTGTTTTTTTTTTTGACTAAAAAAAAGAAAACTCCACAAACATTGTTTATTTTGTATAAGAGATAAACAAAAATGAGACATTTATGAAGATGATTCAAGTAGTTTTTACACCAATATGCAAAACAAGCCACCTTATTAACACCAAAGGCACAGTATGCATGCACAGTATTTGCAGGCTGCCATGATTGATTGATTATCAATGGTGATGATGACTTTTATTATAGGATTTTGGTTTGCAGAAGTAAACGCACACAGTAAAAACAGCCAAAGACATAGTCCACACATTGCAGACGCCCAATTCCAGTGTCATATAGGCAGAAGAAAGCCAGTACACAGTGCTACACAGCACTAATCTACAGTGCTTATACAAGTACAATCATTTGATACAAGAAACAAAACTGATGAGACAAGCAGTGAGTATAATGGTTTCTGGTACCTGACCGAATTGCTGAGCAGCAGCACTCACAGAAAAACAACCGCTAAATACAAAACCACAGGGGAGTTGTCACACTGTGAAATACAATAAGTGAAGTCTTTATTCAGTACAACTGGAAAAACATCTGCACTAACATTCTTCAAGCATATATCCTAATCTGCAGTGAATGGCAAACATTGAGTATGCTGAGTTTTTCAACAACACAGAAAGTCCCCAAATGCCGTATCTAGTAAAACCAATAGTAAGTGAAGGAATAGTCAGAATATGTTGGCTTCTGGGACGCTCCAAGGGAAAGTAAGTCGCCACCCACACTACTAAAAGCAAGCTAACTTTGTCACAGTAACTCATACTGTATAAAGTGAGAAGGAATTGAGGTTGTAATGCTTCCATCACGATTGCTGGCATTGTATAGTAGTTTGGTAATGCACAGAAGCCGTGGGAAAGGCAAATATCCAAGGAGAGCTGTTGTGGGACCAAGAGTGGGAGGCTGTGTTTAGTGGAAGGAGTACTTACTACTGGAGACCCAGAAGGTATTGACCTCAAAAAAGGAATCAGCATAAATGATTTGGTTGTTTTTCTCTGCACTACTACCAAGTCTAACTAGACTTGTACAGTACAGGACCACAAGTAAAAACGCTCCTACCTCAGAGTCGGACGTGGGAGTTATTAACTGTGTGTGAGGCGTTCGCCACTATCAACAAGGAGTCGGGGTTCTTCATTGAGAGAGAATGACCTCACCGTAGCCAGGCTTCTGGGGCCGTTCTGTGTGGAGTTTGCATGTTCTCTCCGTGCCGTCGTGGGTTTCCTCCCACAGTCTAAAGACATGCAGGTTAGGTTAGTTGGTGACTCTAAATTGCCTGTAGGTGTGAATGTGAGCGTAATGGGTTCTCTGTCTCGATGTGTCAGCCCTGTGATCCCACTTCTCGCCCAATGTCAGCTGGGATCAGTTCCAGATTACAGAAGATACAGAACAGGTTTTTTGTTTTGTTTTAATAAAGTTTCATTTGGTGTTACCAATCTGCTACGTGTTACAGGTGCAGGTGAATTCTGTGAATGCCTCTGTTTGTTGCTGAGCACAGGATGAGGTGCTGCCAGGTGCATTTTTAGCTGCAGCTATTTTAGCTTCTAACTCCACCAACATCAAACCTGAGCTTCACGAAAAAATTAACAAGCACAGCCTATATTTGACAAAGAGGTTGCGAGTGGTTTGGGGATATCCTTAGGAAAAGAAGGAATTTACCAGGTTGGTTAACTGATTTTTTAGTAAACATGGAATAAAGGGGAGTGCACGGTGGCAGAGCGGTTAGCGCCCCCGTCCGAATCCCGGACCAGACCACGATCCCCCTGGGTGGAGTCTGCATGTCCTCCCCGTGCTACCGTGGGCCTTCTCCGGGTTCTCCGGCTTCCTCCCACCGTCCAAAGACATGCATGTTTAGGTTAATTGGTGACTCTAAATTGTCCCTAGTGGATGAATGAAGTGAATGGTTGTTTGTCTGTCTGTCTGTCTCTGTGTCAGCCCTGCGACGAGTTGGCCACTGTCCAGGGTGTACCCCGCCTAAGGCCCAAACTCACTGGGATAGGCTCCAGTTACCCGCAACCCCTAATGGGAACAAGCGGTCGAAAATGACTGACTGACTGACTGACTGGAATAAAGGAAATGCACTGTTTGTAAAGAGAGTTGTAGATAAAAGCTAAGAAGAGAATTTCTAATCCTTTTTGATAGTGTCATGGTGGTATTTCTAGTCATTGTCAAGCAGAGAAAGTTTCTCTGAGATGCTCAATAAATACAGCCCAGGTTTTCAGAACTGTAACCCGCTGATGAGACAACAGACTGTCAAGATTTGTCATTGCCATCAATTAGACAGCACAGCTGAGGACTAAACATGGTTATTTATGCCCTGCAATCAGTTTGCTACAGACAGCACATGCTAACAAGATAAATTAAGCTACTAAATGAGGCGGAAGGAAAGAGTGGAAGCTTCGGAGGAGGGATGAGTGAAGAGATGATGAAAGGAAAAAAAACAATCTTAGAATCATTTGGGAATCATGTTGTTACACTGCACAGTAAACAGCTCAGGGATTTTTAGCAGATCTTGTTTTAACATTTATTGAAGTCACTCTAAAATGTAAACTCTTGGTGTCATCCCTGTGGCCAGTCAAAGGTTTAATTAGTGAATTTGTTCTTGTCATTTTTTTTTTTTTAAAGACATTTTTTTACTAACTCAGCATCGGGATGCACATTTGGGTTTTGTAGGATTTTTTTCACACTTCTATATGACGTCATCTGAGACAAAGTGAGAAAGAGGAAAGTGAGAAGAGGTGTCAGGCTTATTGATAAATATCTTGGAATAGATCACCGGAGAGTGTGACAAAGTGCTTTACCAATATGTAACTTCATCTTTAGTCAGAAAGCATCCTGTGGCGCCCCTTAGTGGGCAAACAGAGAACACAGTTGTGGCTTTAATGTGGTAATTAAAGACAGGATTTACGTTATCTCTGTACTCTCATTTTCCACTTCCCTTTCACTATTTGATTCTAAATTTATTTTATTGTTACTTTACCTTTTAATTTACCAGGAATATTCCCACATTCAGAATATCTCTTACAAGGGAGTCCTGGCCAAGACAGCAGCACAAAAGGTTTCACAAAAAAGCAAAACAACAGACTTAAAAACAAAACGGTAAAGAATTAAAACCAAACAACATAACAATTTAAAATCTTAAAAAAAGGCAACGGACTTAAAAAACAAACAAACCCAGATTACATCAAAAAAAATCAATTAGCAGTGTTCAGTAACAGGACATGTGCATTCTGTGGTCAAATAGTCCTTAATCCTGTTTTTATAATCTTCCATGCTAATGTAGTATTGCATAAATCAATATTAAAACTGTGTTCTTTGATTTCATGCACTTCCTTTCTTCATTTATTTATCTTCCCAGGACAGCAAAGAGCCTCCAGATTGCTGCCTCAGTGAGTCTTTCACGTCCCCATCCTGCACACTGGGTGTTGACCTGCGCCGTGGCCGACGCCGTTTCTCGGGCAACCTGCAGCTGCCCCCGTTGTCATGGCGTCAGGGGGAGAGGTCACGGACACCTGATGATGAAATCATGGCCAGGCCAACGTCCTTGCCCTTTGGAGCCCCTCCCAGGATAGACATCACGCCGGTTGATCCTGAATGGTGAGTGCACATTAAAATACAAGGCAAAGAATTCGATAGAACACAAACTTGCTCAATGGCAGTTGAACGAACCCATTGTTTATGGCACCTGTTATAATCTAATTAAACATGAGGCTGCTCTTCTTACTTCCTGAGAAGTTGACCCTGTGGAGATACATTGTTTTCAACCCACAACATTCATACATTATTCAGTGCATAGGACCCACTGCTGACACATTAAGTATGTATACACTACACATGCTCACTTTATCATTAGAGGGACCAGTAGAGTACGAGCAGACATGCCTGCCTATGTGGTTAGTATTGGTGTAAGTGGATAGGGTTACGCTTCAGCTGATGTGGATATTGTGTTTCCTTAAAATTACTAAAAATACCACCTCAGCTAAACAATTTCTTGGGAGAAACCCTGTCTTCCAAAGCTTTAAAAAACCCCCAAAAAACTTAAAGTACTTAAAGTACTAATACAAATACCTCCTGGTACCTGGTGGAAATGAGGTCAGAGAGGGGCTCGGTTTTAAAATAGTTCGCAAAACAAACATAGCTCAAGAAGGAGACGTTCAGGCGTGGATGTCCTCCTGACTCAGCAGACAGGTGTCAGGAGGTAAGAAGGGCTGCACCTTCTGTCGTCATGGAAGCATAAATTCACGCGTGAGAGGAATTCAGGGAGCCCATGGCGAAGAAATTACAGTTGGCCTCAAAGAGGTTCTGGCAAACTGTCCGACAGCTCAGAAAGGGGAGAGAGGGAGGGCCTGGCCCAGACTGGTCTCAGCAGGGGAGGAGAACTGCTTACTTTGACCTTGGATAGATTCGGGTGGTGAAACTTGTTTGAGTGACAGGAGAAGGCATGGTATAAAGACTGAGGAAGTCAAAAAGCTCTGAAGTGGCAAAGCATCAGGCCTGGATGAGATTCACCCGGAGATGCTCAAGGTGCTTGATATTGTGGTGTTGTCTTGGTTTACACACCTCTTTAACGTTGCAAAGAGATCAGGGACAGCACCTATAAACTGGCAGATGAGGGTGGTGGTTCCCGTTTTTGAAGAATGGTACCTTCTGTGCTCTATTTACCAGGGTATCACACTGCTCAGCCTTCCCAGGGTGCTGTAAAGGAGGCTCCAGCTGATTGTTGAGCTTCAGTTTTTGGAGGAGCAATGTGGATTTTGTTTTGGTTGTGGAACAGTGGATCAGCTCAAGTGGACAAGGACAGTGGTGTTTGCCTAGCCAGCCTACATGTGTTGTGTACACTTGGAGAACGCTTTTGACCGTGTCTATCTTTAGTTGTCATTTGGGGGTCAGTGCGAGAGTACTGGGCACTGGGACCATTAAATGATTATATTTGGAGTGAATGCTGTGCCTGTACTGTATTCTTCTTCACCTGCATTCTCCGTTGGCATTGGTCTAAGCCAACGTTCTGCCTTGTCACCGACTCTCTTTGTGATTTTTATTGTCAGACCTTAAGTGTGCATCGGGGCATGTGTTGTCTTTATAGACATGCTGACAATAATCAACCTGTAAAGAATCTGTGTACGGCATTTAAGTTTAACATAACGTTTTTTTCATACATTTGAAGCTAGTTGGGGGGCACTCAAAGGTTAATGCAGATTCAACAGCTAATCATTGGAGACAAAGTTATCTTATAGCAAACCACAGGCTCCCCCAGTCATACTGAGCAACGACTGGTCTTCAGAAGTCTTGTTAGAATACCTCTCCGCATCAGTGACTGATCTGTCATGTTGCATTCAGCCTGTTGAAGATGACACTGCCTTGTTTCATTATTTATGCAACATGCCTTCAGACACACACACACAGACACTCGTACACACACACACACACGTGCAGTTTCAGATAACACACACACAAACACAAACAGCAAGTGGCCAGTTCTTGGCAGGCAGCCAGTTGTCCAGTCATGTCAAATTCAGATACACTTTTCCTTAACTAGCTAATCAGTCCTGATTGGCCCTGTGCTCGAGCATCGAGTGTGCGTGTGTGTGATGATATAAAGATGGAACCAGCTGAGGAACACATTAATAGGAGTTTCCAAGTGTTTCATTCCTTTTTAGTTCGATGAATAAGGGCTACTGGAAAGGTTAGTGCTAATCAGTCCTGGTTGGTGCTGCACTTATGTGTATGTGTGTCGGTGTATACTGTATATACACGTGTGTGTCTGTGTCCTGTTGTAACTGGCGGCAATATTGTCAGTCAGTCAGTCAGCTCATTTCTGCCGCTTGTTCCCGTTAGGGGTCGCGGGTGACTAGAGCCTATCCCAGTGGCTTTGGGCCTTCGGCGGGGTACACCCTGGACAGTGGCCAACTCGTCGCAGGGCTGACAGCAATATTGTAGTCAAGTCAAATGTATTTCCATTGCACATTTAAAACAACATGAGCAGACCAAAGTGCTTTACAACACATATGCATTAAAAAAACCTAAATAGAGCAACAATCAACAACAAAATAGATAATACGTATACCCAGGCAGAGAGCAAGATAAAAATATAGCAATTTAAGTACAATTAAAAGCCAAGGCAAAGACGTGGGCCTTGAGTTGTGCTTTAAAAGGCCTGATCGAGGGGCCAGACCTGATTTGGTGGGGCAGTTTGTTCCACAGACTGGGGCCCACAACTGCGAAGGCATGGCCACCCCTGAGCTTCGCACACAGAGTGCTGGTTGATTCAGGGAGGCCAAAGAAAACCACCTCAGTATTCAGTTCATTTAATATCAAGAAGTTTTCGGACATCCAGTCTTTAACCCCCTGGAAACAGTCAAATAGAGGCTGCATTGACCGAGGGCTGTGGCATTTTAGCGGGAGGTAATGCTGTGTATCGTCCGCAAAGCAATGGAAGGTGAAGTTGTGCTTCCAAGGGGACATAGTGGGAGCATATACAGAGAAAAAAGGGGAGGTGCAAGAACATTGCCCTGAGGATGGCAAAGGGAGCAGAGGAGGAAGAAGCATTCCCTACACTAACAGAGAAACTTCTGTTCTCTAGATATCACTCGAACCATTTTAGAGCTTTCCCCTGGATACCAACCCATTGTTCGAGTCTGGTAATGAGCAGCTTATGGTCAACCGTGTCAATGCCGCACTCAGGTCTAAAATGTTGTCGGTCACTATAATGCTGGAAAGATTAACTGCTCTAATTTTTCCCATTTTTTACAGTAGAATTTTTGTTATTAGCCGACATACAATGAATGACTTAACTTGAGTGCATCAGTTAAATATATGCTCTAGGTCACAGGTTCCCAACCCTTTTTTTTTGCTAACCTTTTTTTTTTGCCAAGTAATGCCTACATATGTCCATGAGGAGATTAACCAGAGTGATGTTCCCGTCTCAGATAGTTTCATTTGAATAGTTTTTAAAGTCTTAAATATTTTTTTAAAGCTCTTCAAATTTCACAAGGGGGAAAAAAACAACAACAAATATTAAAAAAAACAGTAAAAGAAATAGCAGTAATGTTGCTTCTTCTTCTTTATTATCTTGTTAATTACCTCATGACCCCTTGAACTTATCTTGTCCCGAGACCAATGGGGGTCCCGTCCCCCAGGATGGGAGCCACTGCTCTAGGTCAATAGTATTCTTACTGTTACAATTATTCTTGAGTAATTATTGTATGATAGTAAGATTCCAGGCAAATAAGCAGGATGTGTCTTCTTACTTAATGTAAACATAACCATCTTTTGCTCTTCAAAAAGCTTATGTTTTAACAATGATTTTCATTATTGATTATTTTCTCGAATAATTGTTTTGGCTTAACATGTCAGAAAATAGTGAAATGGGCTTGTTATAGTTTTCCACAGCCCGAGGTGATGAATTCAAATTGCTTGTTTTATTTGACCAACAGTCCCAAACCCAAAAATATTTCATTTACTATCATAAATGTCAACATTGACTAAATGTCAAATTCTCACATTTGAGAATAGACTAATTGGCTAATCGATTAATCGTTGCAGCTCTAGGCAATATTGCTTGGCATCATGACCTATTAAGGAAATGAATAAAAGGCAGGGAAGTTGGCACACTGAGGAAATAAATGCAATGTTCTTTGATGAATCACATTAAATTCCTGAGATTAAACAGAAAGTCATGCTTATTGAGAGTTCGTTGAGTGAATGCTTGACGAGCTGCAGTTTCTATTTCTACCAGTGGAGTGCAGTGTGGACATGGTTGACCCGATGGGCCTACACACACACATTCACACATACAGACTGGTGACAGATTAAAGGAAAAAGCAGAATAAATGACAAGTGAAACAAATGCAGATGCTTCCACGCAGGGGTTTCACTGAATGGTTTGACTATGAAACTGATGTGAATAATATGGTATGCAGTGACCTGTGCTAGATTTTTATTTTTTTTACCGATGTGTTACACAGTGCTTTCCACCACCATCATCAATACAGCAAACGAGGGAATACTTTTGGGAAGAATGGTGTTAAACTTCTGGAATTCCAGATTTGGAGGATCCATGCCAAGGTGCACTGACGCCTTTCTGCGGGCTTGTGTTTTCCCCCCTGTAATTTGTAACCTATCTGAACATATATATTTGTTATTTTTATAGAATCTGACGATGACTTCCATTTCTTTCTGTTAACAGCGAGATTATTGGTGGCTGTGCGGTCCGCTCAGGCAAGCACAGACCATATAGCAGGTGAGGTGTGTGTCAGTCCTCAGTAACCCTGGTGGTAGAGGCAGACATGTTTCCCCTGTGTGCTTTTCCTTCCTGGCCCTCCTCTCTTTCAAAAAGCTATCAAAGTATGTCTCCTGCTGCTAAACGTCAGGGTCAACAGAACCTTCCTGAAGCTCCTCAAGTCCGATTACTCCCTTCCCCAGTGAAGCCTTCAGCTGGTAGATGTGTGTGTGTGTTTTACATATGTGTCTATATCGATCTGTAACACCATTTAAATCCCAATAATCAGCATATCTCCTTTTCTCCTCTCAATCCCCCCCCTTTTTTGTACTTGTACTAATTTAAGTGCTTTCAACACTGTTTGGAAGGAGGAGGGGGGAGCAGGAAGTTATTTTGGGATTCAATTATTTTTCTGCTGACGTACACAATTGTTTCAGAGCTCGGAGTGGCTCTTGGATTGATTTGTTGAAATTGTGTGTGTGGTTGGGTGTGCTTGTGCCACTGCCTGAGAAAAGCCAGCACTGGTGCAGACGGTGTACACTGCAAATGAACGAAAGTCGACACTTAAACAAAGTGTATCTTGTGCATGTATAGGATAGAGACATTAAGAGTTAGAGCAGGGCTAAATGAATGCCAGTGGATGCATTTATATAACAGGCACATCAGTAATTAGACCCCTAACCTGATGTAGCTTCAGCAATTGCCACGAACACTTCATCTATATTATCCTAATCAGGTGAAGAGAGGCATTCACAGCCAATACAAACAAACATGTCTGTCAGTTCTTTAATCATATTAGGGTTGTGACATGCCAATCTGAGCTAAAACAACTATCATTAAATGCTTTGTGTTCCATCATACCACCTCGTGACTTTTGTCTACTGCCAACAGCCAGCTGATTGCAAACTTGCATGAATGTTAGCCGTCTTCACCAGAGGAAAAGACTAGTTGGTAGCGTTTAGTGTATTTGTTAGTTAAGACAAATTAAAATAAACTGCCCTACCCTGTTCATGCCACTGTGACTCTCTTTATACTTTCACAATAATATGCAGATTAAATTCTGTAACTGACACTGTCAAGTTTTGCTTTACTTTGCACTGGTGTCATCCCATGGTCTTTGCGGAAGCTTTAACATGCTCTGCCAGCTGAATTGGCTGCAGACTACAGTAAAAAACTACGGGTGATGATTGGCTAAAAAAATTGGAATGGGGCGGGACACATTCGCTTCAAGTTACAAATTGACCTGAATCTTTCGCTTCACATAGAGTTAAAATTTGATTGAACTTTGACAAAAGAAATAGTGAGGCACTCCAGTGCCCAGCCGGCTTGAGAGAAGGGGTGGAACTGACCTCTCATTCAGGAAATAATGTTTGTTTATATTATTTATAACTGCAAGGACAAAAATCCCAAGCAGCAGAGAAGGATCCTTGGCTGTTTATGGACTGCTGGTTTTAGCCATGCTAGCTCCCGCAGTTTATGTTGACAACTCGACCATGGCAGTATCCTTTCTCCCCTGCTTTTAACCACAACATGTGAGTAAATATTGCCAGGCAGATTTTGGTCTGACTACAGTTTTTTCCTTTCTAATATTCGCAAATGCCAAAAAAAAACATAACCAAAGTTGACCCAGAGCCGGTTTTTACACAAGATAAAAGAAAAGGGCAATATTTATTCTGCTTGCACCAAGAATATTGTGTTCTGTAAGCCCATTAACACAAGATGTTCTAGCATTTTGTAATGTAACGTTGACATGATCTGTAAAAATGCCAAAAATAATACAGAAAGACAGGGGTGTATAATTCAGTAAATTATATTCTTTGAAAGCGTTTAAATTGAGTCCTATGAAAATTTGATCTACTTTATCACTTTAGTTTCTAATGTCTGGTGGTGATACTAGCTTGTCCAGTACATTGAATACTAAGTATGAGCACGAGCCTTCCCAGAATGCTTGGGCTTGTAAACATTTATCTATTTAAAGTCCACACCAGTGCACTCTGTGATGCATAATTATGTAATTTCCCCCTATGAATGAAATTTGCCATTTTGGATCCCTCTCCTAACTTGATTTGAAGCTATATTTGGATGTGTTCCTCACATTGGGTCAGGACGACACCGGTCAGATTATGGCTTGTCTGCACTCAGTGTGCTTTCTTTGTGCGGCGTGTTGCTGAGCACTGGCCTCTCTGCTGCTGTTCCAGACGGCTTTAGTGCAGGTGTGAGTAATCCACACAGCCAGTGAGCCGAAATCGGATCTTACACTTTTTATTTTAGCACGCACAGAGAATAAAGTAGACAAATTATGCACAATGATTGTATTAGTCTTCATGTAAGGTTCCAGCTATTCAGTTCCAATCATACAATGGGTATAACAAGTATTGGGGCTTTTTTATATTTTACTCTTTTGCAACTTTGCAGCAGATAACAGTTTGGGACACAGATCAACAGACTTTATATTTCAAAGAAAGCAAGAAATTATGTCAACAACTATGTGGAAGTAAACAAAGGCTTAGAGTGGAGGTTTGATTTGTTCATGCTGCTCCAATTGGGTCGATTTTTGTGTATTTTTTTTAGTAGCTTTATCTGAGTACATTTTAAAGGATCTAATCATCTTTGTTTGTTGAATAGGTGGGGCTGTTGGTGCAACACCAATCTCACTCTACGGGGAGGGGAAATGCTGCTCACCTCAACTTTAACAAAACACCAACAGTCAACATGCATCTAATATTTCAACATCATTTTGCATGATTATACCGCTTTGCCACTGGAACATTGGATGGTCAGTGATATGATCCACTTCTATGGCTAAATCCTTCGAATGAGTAGTCGTGTCCTCCACAGTTTCATCAGCTTTGGGAGAGTTTTGGTTCCGTGTCAGAGGAAAAATAATCTGTCATATTTACCTCGGCTACTCTCCTGGTTGTCAGTTTGTGTTGCATGGCAAGCCTCTCATGTGTGAGCGTGAATTAAACCTGTCTGTTAGGCTGGGAGTGTACAGGGATGCTTTTTTTTTAATGGGATAACGGTCTTCATGCTACCGTACACTAAAACATCCAACAGCAGATCACTCTTCTTCTAGGATTGTACACAGAAGAAATGTTAACAAGGTCACCTTCAAGTCATAATACCCTTTGTTTGGCCATTTCTATGAGCTTTTATCCTTTACCCTATTTTATTCCTATATTTACATTGCTTGGGTGGATATAATTCATATGGATAAATAATTCACAGCCTCTTTTCAACCCTTTTCATCTGCTACTGCTAATATAGCAGCTGCAGGTGAAAATGTGTGTTATCTGCTTTCTCTTTGTGTTTGAGTCTGTCCTTCTCTGCATTTCCATGAGCCCTTGTGAATGAGTACAGGTCTGTTAGTCTGGGCCACAATGCAGTATTGTCTTTCACTTATCTGAGCGAGACGGAGTGTGAAAGAGGGAATAAGGAAGAAAGGGTTTTAAGTAACCAGAGATGCTACACTCATCTCAAGACCTAAACCCATCACACACACTCTCCATCACCTCCATCTGACCCACACACTCATTATAAACACACAGAGACATGCAAGATCCCCATCACTCCCAAACACACACAGGTCCTAAGGACAGTCTGGTTGCCCTGCTCAGGGTTTCACTGTGGGAGACCAAAGACTAAGGCAACATGGGGCAGGCTGAAGCGTCTTTCTTGCATGTTATGACATTATTGAAAGTGACAGGTGGGGCTTGGAGGGGCAGGGATGCTTATACAATTCTTAACCCTATACTCCTTCAGCAAGGTAGGGAAATAACATCAGGAAATTGGCAGGATAGTGACTGATCAATTCTGTCATCTGCTTACTTTTACAATATTGCTTCAAATGAGCAAATGTCAATAATCCTATCAATGCAACACAAAGTTAGCTAAAACAAGAGTCACCAAATTATGTGTGTGTATATATTATATAAGATGCAAACTATCCTCATTTTTAGCACTGCTAGTGGTGTGGCTCAGTGTCTGACAGTCAGTCTGTCCACCACTTTGGTTCAGACTGAAATATCTTATCAACTATTCGTTGAATTTCCATGAAATTGTGAACAGGCGTTCATAGTCCCCAGAGGATGAATCCCATTGATTTTCCTGTAGCGCCATCATGAGGTTGACATTTGTAGTTGTAAGTGAAATGTCTATAAGATAACTATATAACTATACGATGGCTTGCCGTTAAATTTGGTGCATAAACTTTTAATGTAGCGCCACCCTTTGGTCCAAATTTCAGTCTGTCCAATACTGTGGGTTTATGACTAAATTCCGGCAGAATAATAATAATGATATATTTATTTATATAGCACGTATCAAAATAAAGTCACAAAGTGCTTCACATAGCAAGCAAAAAACACATAAAACATCAAATAAAAACAAATAAGACACAGCAGTGATAGAAAAACTATATTAAAAATCTCAAAGATGTGCAAGAGCCAGGAATAAGGTTTTATGTACAGGTGTTTAGTTCATTCCTTCATTTTTTCTATCTCTAATAGTGAGTCCTCAGGAACAGAAGAAACTGTGAGATTTTGGTCTTTCTTTTCCAATTCTATGAAGTGCCATTTAGCCATCCTACTAGCATGGCTCAAGGGACAAAAATGTCAACAACTATGGATTGCCATAAATATTGTATAGACATTCATGGTCCCCAGAGGATGAATCCTACATGGTGAACCGCTGACTTTTCCTGTAGTGCTACCAGCAGGTTGACATTTTTGGCTTTTTGTGAAATGTCTTGACAACTCTTGGATGAATTTTTTATTTATCCATTAGTATATGACTAAACACTTGCAAAACAAGTCACATTCTCATCCGCCTCGGCTTTATTTTGTGCTTAGTGCTAATTGCAAATTTTAGCATGCTAATATGTAAACTTATATACTGTGCATACGTAGGCTACAGCCTGAAAGCGCTGCTAGCATGGCTGTGGACACTTAGCCTTGTTTTAAGCCATGCCACTTTGGTTGGGCAGAATTTTGAAGATGGCAGTGCTGTACATCTACAGCAGGGTTCAGATTGCACTGTGGCTCTTGAGGGGGTCTAACAGCATCACAGTCACCAAATACACACAATAATTACTATAGGCACACAAAATAAGCAGCCCACTGCCATAATAAAAAAACAAACATCTTGTGACATGCATTAACAAACGTGATAAAGTCAGCAGCACAGACTAGTCTTACTGAACTGCAAATAACAGTTATAACAAAGTTTAACCATATAACAAACTAAGCAATAGCAAAGACAAATAAGTTTGTATCACACTTATTAAAACACAGATCTAGAAAAATATATCTTACCTTTAAGCAGATGGAATGGACCATAGTGGTCTATTTACAGGTATCTGACGATGCAGGCCTGGTATCCAGGGTGCGGATGAATGATGGCCTCCTTTAATCCATCCTTTTAACACAGGGCAGAGGGTCCCACTTGTCTGGAGGAGGTCCGCTGAGGTCCACAAACAGCAAAGCACAAAGTCTTTTGGCTCGAAGCTGATTCCTGGCCTGTCCGTCCGTGTCGTTGCATGCTGAAAATCCTCTGTCACATTCAGCAGTGGTGGGGAGATCGGTGTCACTCAGAACATCCGTCTGGTGGATGTGACAGCTTGCATCAACAAGAGACATGTCACCTTTCTGTAACTTCAGGGAAACTTTGCAGTTGAAGTTCATGTAGGCCAGGGTCACTAAGGAACCCTGATGAAGCAAGATGTTTTAAGAGGCCCCTGTATTTAGCCCTCTCCACATCTGAGCATGATAATGCATCATCACTTGCTGTATGGAAATGACAGGCCAATACAGAAAAGTCCTTCAGCACTGCTTTCACTGTGTTAAAGCTGCTTGCTTCCGAAATCTTACAGTGAAAACCTGTCTGATTTTCAGAATCTGTGTATTTAGTTCTGCAGCTGTGGCCCTTAACTCTCTTTAATTTTTGTTGGACTGGTGGTAAAATTAATTCAATTTAGAGAGGGTAAATTATAAATGATTGCATCCTCCCACTTCTTTCGAAGAATCGTGCACTGCCAACTCCAAGCGATGAGCAAGGCAGTGAACTGACTGGACTTAAGGGAAACAAGTGTTGCTCATCACACGTCCATTTTCTCTCCTGGTCAGGACAGCTGCTGCATCCATGGCAATGCTGATGATCAGCCATTTCAGCACCCTGAAGGCTCCCTTTTTTAGAAAATTATGTTTCATTTCAATGGCGCTTTATTTAAACGCAGCACAGGAATGGTCGGATCTGTGCGCAGTGCCGACAGGTGCACCATTCAATTCAATAAGTTTTATGAGCGAAATAATTTTTGTGTAAGCCAGCCTTTTGCTTGCAACCATTTAAGCTGTCAATGAATGAGCTGATCATTTCCTGCGTCAGACTAGCTCTCATTGCTACAATCTTGTTTGGGAGTGTTTTCTTTTCATTTAATTTCTGCTGTTTCAGTTGCTCTCTTATGAGGGATCCTGTCATAAGTTTGACTTTTATTTGTTTTTATTTGTAAATCTTATGTAGTATATTGTAAATTATATAGTAAAATGGCTGATCTATAGTATTTGACTTTACAGCCAGTTCACTTACCAGTATTGGATGCTACTGGGATGTCTTAGTCAGTAAGAAAAATAGAGGTCCCTCATATATAATTCTGTGTCCAGTGTCCAACCAGTTTGCTGGTGACGCTTTTGATTATTTGTACTGGGATATAAAATAGGAGAGTGACAGAGTAAAAAGAGCCAGGAAACGCCATGCATCATTGGCGGATTTTTAAACTACTAACAAAAGATACACACACTCTGGCCTGCTGTACTCATGATGCCTCATATTACTACAAGTGTTTTCTTATTTATATACAAGCTTAGAAAGACTATTTTTAAAGGATTTGGCAAGCATTTAGTGAGAAAGAGCTCCATGCTTCGCTGGCTCAGAATCATCAGTGACTCACAACCAAAACAAATCAGTCGACAGAGCAGACGAGCAAGTGCTCACATTTCCAATACTCGTCACGCTGCCGTTCTGTCTCTTCTGATGTTCCTTTTGGATCTTCTCCCTTTCTCTACCTTTTGGGCATCACCGCTTTTTTTCTCTCTCTTCTTTTCATCACTCAGAGTAACCCTTTGTATGTGTGGATATGTATCTGGAATGACTGTATCTATCAATTCTTTCTTTCTTTTTCTCTATATACTGTGGCAATCTCATGGTTTGATTGATTCTATGCAGACAGAATTAGGGATGGGTAAAAGTGTGTGTGAGAGAGAAAATGTTGTGGATTGTGACTTTGTGTGGTAAGTTAATATGTGGTAGCATTTTTTTTTTTCACTGCAGAAGGACTTTTGTGTACAGGCATAAATGCATGCTTTAGAGTGTTTATTTGAATCAGCTGACCTTTGAGCAGTGTGTATGTTTCTCCTCACTGATGCCTATTAAGCTGTTTGCTTTCATCCCCATTCCAAATTGCCATTTTTTTTCTTGGCCTGCGCTCACCAGTTGCTTGCCGCACTAAAGGTCACTACATCATCAGCAACATTACCACAAATCCTGGCTAAACAAAAAATAAATAATAAATCTGACAACCTGTTACTGTGCCTGCCTGCTTGTCGTCACAACAACCACCAGCCAATCCTTAACAGAGGAGGTGTGGCTTGTACTCTCTGCGTGCCTGCTCTCAGCTCCTTGTGTATATTCTGAATGAAACAGCACGTGAAGCGTTTGCCTGTGTGCTGTGCTGTGCTGTGCTCCGCTCACCGCTCTGACTGTGCGAGTGAAGACAAATCTGACTTAAGGCTCGGCATAGTGGGAGTCAGTCTGTGCCACACCGGGAGTGCCTCTGGGAGGGGTGGGGGTTGTTTGCAGAGAGAGGAGGTCAGTCAAGCAGTGGTTGATGGAGGGAGAGCAAGACAGGAGGAGGCACAGAGCAGTTTTCAACCCTTCTGAATCT
The DNA here is from genome assembly GCA_011952105.1 of Coreoperca whiteheadi. Lineage (NCBI taxonomy): Eukaryota > Metazoa > Chordata > Actinopteri > Centrarchiformes > Sinipercidae > Coreoperca > Coreoperca whiteheadi. Next base: position 9,027,074 of record CM022489.1, on the reverse strand, counting down.
TTTATAACGGACATTCTCCAACATCAAGCTGCCTGGAAGGACGGAGAGAAAGAGTTGGTTCTGAGGTGTGCGTTTAGCAGGCACCAACAGTGACAGAGGGACACAGAGGAACGGAGGGAGAGTGATAGAGCACTGGGGTGTGGACTTCACAGACAGCAAAACGAGGGGGGAGATGGGAAGGAAGCAGTTTTGAGAAGAGGAATTCTTCTCTCCTGAAAGGAGCTGTATGTGACCCCGCTGTGTGTAAGTCTCCTCTAAAGCACGGTGCATGAGCTAAAGGAAAGCGAGGGAGAGGGCACAACTGCTGACTAATCCCTAAATGCGTGAAGAACGGGGAAAAAGGGGGAAGGATCGAAAGCAGAGGCAACACAAACAACTAAAAGGTTTGTGTGAGCTGGCCTTTTCCTGGGTGAATGTTTGTATGTGAGGTCCGTATTAACCTCTCAACCCAGTGTACACTTCTCTGTGTCTGGATAAGACAAGAGGAGGACAAAATCAGCTGTACATGACCAGCTGATGTGACTGAATTTGGACAGTAAGGGGCAGAATTTGAAATAGGAAAGAGAGTCTGCCATACAGGACTCAACCCAGCCTGCAGGGATGTCATCCAACGAGCTGAGCGTTGAGATGGACTCCTGCATCCGGACATTCAAGGAGCACATGCACCTGGAGCTGGAGCCTCCGAAAATCCCAGGTGTGGTGGGAGGAAAGAGGGGCGCCACGTCCCCCAAACTGTCCCCTAGAAGCTCCCCACGCCTTTTCCGCAAGCTGATGGTCAACAAGAGCATCCGACAGAGGCGACGCTTCACTGTAGCCCATACCTGGTAAGATCTGTGGTGGGGGGAAAAATAAAATAGGGGAAGGCGAGAAAGACAAGGTTAAAACTTACAGAAAAGGGAGGTGGGAGGGTGTGGGAGAAAACGTGCAGGGGTCCAGAGATGTGACAGAGGATTAGAGTAAGGAGAGGTAAGATGGAGAGGGGAAGGATGTGGATGGAAGGAGGAAACCTAAGAGACTTAATCGGGGTTTTATTGGGAGAGAGGGGGAGATTAACAGAGATAGCAAGTAAGAGTGGGTGGTTGGGAAAATAAAGGCAAGTAGGGGAAGGAAAAGGGATGAGAGCTGAGAGATGGAAAGGGGAATTATGTAAGAAGAGAGGTAGAGACAACAGACAACCAACAAGGGGGAGAAAGAGGAGATGTGGAGAAAGAAATATCTCAGAGAAGATGAGGAAATGCAGGTAAATGAGAGATGGTAAAAAAACAACAACCTTGATCTCTCCTAAAAAGAAAAGTGTTTTGTGATGAGTTTTGACACAATGAGTGGGGTCATAAATGTATGATGGGGCTGTTGTCTGGTGATTTGTCACTGGATTATATAATGTAATAAAATCACATTCAGCAGACTCCCCTGTCCTCCATTTTGATGTTGTATATCTCGGCCCTGTACCTAGGTGAAATTTGTGTGTGTGTGTGTGTGTGTGTGTGTGTGTGTGCGCGTGTGCGTGAGGATCAGTCCTTGTTTTGGATGGCTGCAGTGATGTGGAGGGAGTATTAGGTGTGTTATGCAACCTTGTGGTTCTTAACCTTTTTGGTTCACAACCCCAATGAACAAATGGATGTCTACATAACACAAGCTCAGCACAAATGCATTGCAACATCACACAACACAATACGCAATATGGTCCCATTCACATTTTGTTGTCATTCGCACTGATGTTATTTCTCTTGGTACATTTCCTAGAAGCCCAGAAGCTCTGGGTCTGACTTTCTCAATTTAACAAGATTATATGGTCAAGAAAATGATATATTCACATATTTACTTCATATAAACCTCATACTCTTCTATCTTATTTGCATCATTTTGTGCCCCATCCCCCACCCGCTCCCCGAGTCTACCTTTTCATTTTGCAGCAGTTAGGCACCATAGAAGATGTGAAGGGAGGACTTGCTATGTTAAGCAATGTATGGTTTAGAGGTGAGGAAAAGAAATGCTGTGATTTGACTACAAAGGCTCAAGGTCACTCTTGTCCCTTCAAAAAAACAGCAGTTAAAGTAAATTTGTTCAAATTAGGCATCAGAGGGGCTCAGTTTTCTTTCTCATGAGGTATGTGAAGGTGAAAAAGCAGGAATTACCATATACTCATAAATACATACTCCACATCTCTGCAATGTGTTAGATGTGTCAAATTTGTGGTATCATGATAAAGTAGGCTTGTCACTGCTTGCATGAGGTAGGTCGAAACAAATCCGTCTTTGTTGTGGGATAGGGTGGGAAAGGAAATAAGTCCAGATATGAATCTGCTCTGCTATGTTGTGTCTACATGCTGTGTCGTTTGAAGGAACAGATAATATGTGCATACTGTATGTGTGTTGTTCTCTGTGTGTATGAGTGTCATGTTAGTGCAGTCATAATTGTTTTTCTTTTGACACAATATTTTTTTTTTTTTGGGTGCACATATTGCATTTGTAAATGTAATCGATGTTTATTCTCTCTTTTCTCCTTGTGTGTCTGGCTCTCTCCTCCATCCACAGCAGCAGTCAGAACGGAGACTCGTGTCTGGTTATATCCTCTCTCTCACTGTATAGCCTATTTCTGGGCAGAGAGAGAGAGATTTGTGGGGGTTGGGTGAGTACAAGGGGATAATACAAGAAGAAAAAAACAACAAAAATTTCTCCATTTAGAAATCATTAAAGATGTCTGTAGCTAGCGTCCTTTGCCTTGTTTGTTCTCATAAGTCCACAGTACATGGGCTCAATCCAGGGACTTGAAAACGCCCATTGTAGCCATTAATCACCAGTCCAGCCCATTAACAGCCATCTTTATGATGAAGTATCCTTGAGTGAGACACTGAGGTCTACCTGCTCACTCATTGTAATGCTCTGAGTGTGACAGGTCCAAAGCTAAAAATGGAAATGGGAGGGGAAGAAACAGAACAGACGCAGCAAGAAAGAGCCCAAAGGGAAAAATCAGCAGTCATTGTGGCAGTCAGAACTGCGAGCAGAAAATTAAGGAGATAATGACACTTGCCAACCAGTACCAGGTGTTTTTCACTTATTTTTCATGCTTGTGTTTTATCAGGCACACAGTTCTTGTTAGGTTATAGTTAAATAATAATAATATAAACCAGGATTACAAGATTAATCACTGCAGTCTTTATCTGCACTTGCTTTATCCCATGTCATTAAATACACTGTGTACTGCCCCAAAATATCATTATCCCTTTTGCCTTGAAAAAAATCTCCTTTCCTGGGAATCCTTCAGGGTATCACTGTCCACGCACTCTTTCTGGCCTAATTGTCTCCCCACCTGTGCCAGACCTTGGGAAAGTTATAAAAAAGAAAGGATGATGAATTACTAATATGTGTTGGCCAGGCCTTTCTACTGTTGGACAAATGAGAACAAAATTATTCATGTTGTTATATTTTCTACTAAATTTAGCACTGCATTAATTATCACTGATTTATTACTGGATTTTTTTTAACAAATTGAGATGATGAAACAACTGTTCTTAGAAGAAAATTAGAAGATTCTTATTTACTGTTGCTATACCAGATGTTAGTTGCTTTTCAGAATGTATTACAGTATGTAGCTATATATATATATATATATATACTTTTCTCAATACTTGTAAACTAGAAACATTATGAACTTCTTTGATACTATTTCATGTTGGTAATTGGTACGTAGTTATAGTTGTCGTTGTTGTGTTTAAACAACTTTCATTTTAAAAGCAGCATTTTACAATAACGATGCATCAAATGACAGTGTGTAATGTGAAAGGGGTCGCAGGTAATGATGAACCAACGCAGAATTATCACCTGACACTGCAGCTCTCCTCGGCTTTATGGAGCATTATAGGGAGTTCAGCCCATTAGTTCAGTCTCACCACTCTCATGGCATTTTTGTCCATAGGATGCAGCTGTTTTCAGCGAAGAAATCTCTAAAAATCCTCCGTGCACAGCCTGCTCAGGGCCAAATGGTAGACAGACCGCTGGTGAACATAGTGAAGCAGTTAGCAGCTAAAGAGGCAGATATTTCCTTCAGCAGTTGGTAGAGACCAAAAACAGAGCTAAAGAGAGCGAATATTGGACTTACATTCATCAGGGGTCCAGAAATATGACTCGAACTTGAATGATTATGTTGCTCTGTAACTGCCGGATGTCTAATTAAGCAACCTTTTGCTAACATAATAATATTTTGACTAAGCTTGTCCTATCAGCTTACAAGGTGATGTCAAAGTTGGGTTTTTTTTTGTTTTTTAAATGAAAATCAGTGATTGTCAGTTAGGTGTTGACGGAAGAGATGCGCTTTCAGGTGCTCTTTAAAGGTGGCTACAGAATCTGCTGATCTTGCAGGAGCAGGCAGATCGTTCCACCAATGTGGAACAGATCCAGAGAAGGTGCGCCAGAGTGATATTTTTTTTTTCCTGTTTGACATGGTATCACCAGACGTTGTTCGTTTGCAGAGCGCAGGGATCTGGCAGGAATATAGGTCTGTATTAGCGAGCAAAGATGTGATGGTGCAGAACCAGTGGTGGTCTTGTAGGCCAGGAGCATTGCTTTGAACTTAATGCGGGCAACAACAGGGAGCCAGTGTAACCTAATGAAGAGAAGAGTTACGTGCGCTCTCTTCAGTTCTTAGAAGACCACCCTTGCCGCCGCGTTCTGGATCAACTGCAGAGTTTTGGTTGTGCAAGCAGGGAGTCCAGCCAGTAGTGCGTTGCAATAGTCCAGTTTGGACAAAACAAGAGCCTGGACTAGGACTTGTTTAGACAGATAGGAAAGGTCTGATTTTCCTGATGTTGTAGAGGATGAATCTACAGGACCGGGTGGTGGTGGCGACATGGCTTTTGAAGTCTAGCTGATCATCAATTACCACCCCCAGATTTCTGGCCATGATGGCATAACGGTCGATCAGCCTAGTTGAATGGAGAGGTTGTGGTGAATCTTTGGGTTGGCTGGGATCACAAGCAGTTCAGTTTTGTCGAGGTTCAGCTGCAGGGGATGGTCCTTCGTCCAAAGCGAGATGTCACTCAGGCATGCCGAGATGCGAGCAGAGACAGGTGAATCATCAGGTAGAAATGAAAAGTGGAGCTGCGTGTCATCTGCATAGCAGTGATAGGAGAAGCCATGCTTCTGAATGACCGAGCCGAGGGATGTCATGTAGATGGAGAAGAGTAGCGGACCAAACACCGAGCCCTGCGGCACCCCTGTATTGAGATAATGGGACTCAGAGACCTTGTCTGTCCAGGATACTCTGAACGACCTACCCGAGAGGTATGATTTGACACCATTCCAGAGACACCCATAGCACTGAGATAAACAGGAGGATGTGGTGATTAACTGTGTCAAAGGCAGCAGATAGATCCAGTAAGATAGGTACAGATGACTTGGATGTCGCCTTTGCCAGTCTCAGGGCTTCAACAACTGAGAGCAGCGCGGTCTCTGTGGAATGACCGCTCTTGAAACCAGACTGGTTGCGGTCCAAGAGTTTGTTCTGTGTGAGAAAGGAAGAGAGCTGGTTGAACACAGTTCGCTCCAGTGCTTTGGCAATGAAGGGAAGGAGGGAAACCAGTCTGTAGCTTTCTAATAGTGTCAGATGTACATCTGCAAAAGTTTCAAAATAAAGCTTGGTAACCAAACTAATACACTGGGAGATCAGTGACAAATTTGAAACTGAAAATTTGTTGGAGAAACACTGAAAACTAAAATCCAAAAAATTGTTTGCGGAGATTTTAATTTTTTTTCAGCCTATCAAAACTTTATTCTAGCCTTCAAAACCTATTTTCAATCTTGCAAAACCTTTTTTTGTTAGATTTCAAGCTTTTTAACACTGTGTTTCAACCTTTTAAAGCTTTTTTTCTTTCAGTTTCGAAATATGACATTACATTCATCACGTAGAGTTTGTCATTAGATTTAATCACAGACATACAGAGAAATGTATTATCTGAGTCACTATCTTCTCTCAAACCTCAAACATTTTTATTTCACAAGTGCGTCACACATGCTACTCAACATTTTTAAGATTATCTAGCCAGACAGACAGAGGCGCACCACCTCTCTCTACACACTCACTCACTGTTCTCTCTCTTCTTTTCTCTCTTTCTGTTCAATGCATGGGGAGTATTTTCATGTAGTACTGTCTGGAGTTTTAAATGAAAATCTGTGGCCAACAAGTTTTGTGTGATCTATTATAAATTCCATCCTTGCTAATATTATTTGGCCCTGCTGTGGACTAGTGGCTGGTGAACTCCTGACCTACTGGCACTCATACAATGACTCTTCTGTTTGAGCCATTCAGCTATTGCCTCGTCTCTTTCTCTGTCTGTCTCTCTCTTTTAAACTCTGGTCTGTGCGTGTGTATTTCCTAGGTTTCACCCTTTCTTTCTGCTTCTTTCTTTGTATGACTTCCTCACTGTCTGTCTTCTTTTTTCCCCTCAGTTTTTATGTCTGTCTTTGTTTCTTTTGTAGGTATCACTCCTTCTTTCTATCAGTGTCTTTCTCCTCTGTCTTTCTCTCTTTTGCACTCCAAAGCACCACATGATGTAAATGTTTGATGGTCAGCTGGGACGTATGGCCACTCTGCTTTCTACTCACACAAAAAGCACATTAGAGAGAGAGAGAGAGAGAGATTAGAGGGAAGTAAGAAACTGCCATGGGAATAGGAAGGGAGAGGAGGGGAAAAATGGGAAAAACCCCTCCTTCTTCAGCAGACATTTTGATGTCGAATAAATCTAAATAAATGTACCACATGTAACTGCTAAAAATTGCTTAACACCCAACTAAATATCATCACACCTACATATCTGCAAATGTAAAACACTTAAGGCTGTTTTTATCTACAGCTACAATAGAAAAGAATGCTCACTTATATTGAACTTGGCCGCCTGTGTGTTGACGTCAATCAGATGCTTTCTGGCGGGACGAAGAGATACCGTGGAAGGCTATAGAGACCGATAAAGCGACGGTGGGAAGGAAATGCACACATTGGAAGAGGGAGACCGATAAACAGAAAAAACAAACCTCATTTACCACAGAGGAGTCAGCTCCAGCAGAAACAAACACAGGTTGCTCTACACAGAGGGTTATTTACCTTAGCTTAAATGTCAACTTAAGCATCCATCTCGCCACACTATTCTGTCCAGCACTCCGTCTGCTATTGATTAGGTTCTTTCTCCGCTCGCCTCTGTGACTCACCCAAAATCATCTTTCTATGGACGTCAGGGAAGGCTTGACGTGATTATTGTTACTGCTGCAACCAGTGTGTTTACGCCAACTTCTCAGTTGAGTAAGAGACAGGGAGACAGACAGAGAGACAAAAGAGAGATCATTTCATCACAGAGCAAATGGCCAAAACATCTATCATGAATTGGAAATATATTGCAATAACGTAATGTTTTGCAGCTCTGTGGGAATGTTGTGTTCCTTGTTTCACGTATTGCCCCTATGAACAGTTTTTGTACCCATTAACATATTTTAGGTTTGTAGCACATAGGCTATGTATCTGGGTGGTGGCAGAATAAGTTGAACAAGAGACAACGTGGTGCCCTGATACAAGAAAAATATTATGTATTAGGACACCTTAGGGCACAGTGTTATAACAGTTGTCAGAGAAACCAAGAAGAACTAGGCTATGTTTAACGAACTAAAAACAAATAATTTTGAGACTCGAGAAGATTTGTCGAATACTGAACCTGTTTGATGTAGCTATTAGCTAATTTGTTAATGTTTTAGCACACGGAGAGTAACAGGCTGTCTCACGTTTGCAAGCTACCTAGATATGTTAGCTAACTTATTAGCTAATGTTAGCCCTTCTCCCACTTTAAGTCAGCTATTTTCTCATGTTTCTTTTGTTTTGTTTTTTCTTTTCCCAAGAAACAGGCAATTATCTTAAGTGAGTACAAATAGGTGGGATGGGACAGGAACAGACTTGTAAGGGTAACATGTTATATAATCTAGCAAATGATATAATGTTAAAAGCCTGTCAGAACTGTCACTAATAAAAAAAATTACATAAAGTGGTTAAAATTTTAGCTGCAAGTTGTGATGAAGCTGTATTTAAAAATGTTGGAGCCAAAGCTTATTTACACATTTTTTTTTACTAATCAGAGCCTTTTCTTGTTCTTGGAAAACACACAATCCAGATGTCAACATCTTTTCTGTGTTTTCTTTGTCAGAGAAAGCTGATGTGAATCCTGGGAGAGAGTGATTGGGAATGATGTGATTGGGTTAATGTTGGATGTCTGTTGTTGTTTTCAGTGAACTGGTAACCGCGTTCATATGGTTTAAACTGGAATTGTACTTCTCCAGGCTGCAGATAGGTGAATGTGCACACAATGCGTGGCATTTCTTTAATTTATCCTTGCATGTAGTATGTTTAAATTTGTTATTTGAAACTGATCTCCTGACAGGAGTCGAATCAACAAATGAACTTGCTTGACGCGCAGGTCTGCACAATCTCATTGTTGAGATTTGGGAGGTGTGTGCACGTCGGCTCCTCTGCAAGCATCGTGCGACCTACAGTTACCCATAACACCCTTCTCTGTGGACATCCATGGAGACGTTTACGTATATATTTGAAGAAGCATAATTCCAGCAATAAACCACAAACACCAAGCACATCATGTAGAATTTGTATGTTGAGAATACAAAAATGTTAAATTAAATTACTAAAGCTCCATTTGAAGACATCATAGGTTCCGGTCTATTTGAATCTGCCACAGCTTTGTAACGTCACCTGCATTTGTCCCGCCCACAAAGGTTCTGATTGGCTCGGTTGTTTCTCCAACCACAAAACAGCCATTCACAAGAGCAACATCGGTCCTTTTTGAGTCACTGGTCAATTTGGTCATGTGGGTGGTGATTCAGATGTCTGGAGCCATGTTACCTCCTCCCGTCTCCTCCTCCTCCTCCTCCATCTCTTCGTTCTCTCACACTGCATGACTTGGTTCAGCACCCTCCATCTCTCTCTCCTGTCTCCCTGTACTGAACCAGCCAAGCAGAAAGTTAGCTATTACGGATCGGTGAAGGCGTATGATTGCTCAGGGTAGTGTATGCATGTGCATGCCTCTGTGCATGTTAATATGTCTATGTGATTATCTTGGCCAGGATTGGGATTCAATGGATGAAAACTTTTTGCAAGTTATAGGTGACATTTTTCACGCCCGGTACCTAATACACATGGCTTATTCAATTCTCAGGTTGCTCATCTTGCTTTCACAATGGCGCAGTAATTACATTATTTGTCCTGGCTGTAGCTTTACATCTACATCAACTCTTAATAAAGCAAAATGTGGGATTCAAGAATTCCACGTTAAGAGCCAGTGAGATATTTACAAGAAACAGCTCCATAATGTTGACAGGATGCAACTCAGCTGCTTAATTAACTCAAGCAGTCTTTAAGTTTTCATGCATGCCGTGGTAAAGGACTGATGGGAAGGTAAGTGCTTGTTCCCCTGGGATGTCCTCGTGGTTGCTTTAAGCTTACTGTAAAGAACATACTGTACCATGTACTTACACTGCTGTCAGTTTGAATTTAACTGATGTGTATTCCTTGTCACCCCACCATTGCCCCTTTTGTACCCTGCTATATATGGTCTGCCAAAGCAGCAATACAGTTCTACCCTGGAGTGTATTGGTCATGATGAAGATGTAGAATACTGTATATTTCCCTTTGTTCACTGGTAAAGCCCAAAGCATGAATAGGTTGTTAGATGGTTGACTGTTCTCTTGCAGCTACTAGATGAAAATCAACATGTCCAAATTGATGCATTTGACCTACTGGTCCTACAGCAATGCTTTGCATGCATATGTTTTTTTTGTTCACTTAATTTCCACATTCATTACAAATGTTTGAACCAGCTGTGGTGAAAACACACATTAGAATACACATCATCATTGAACATCAAAACCATGAGAGAAAGAGAAAATGAGAGACTGCAGTAAAAAGAGTAATGAACACAGGGATAGTAATTGGACTGCATTGTGATAAAGTAATGCTTGAATTCTCTGAAAAGTTTAATTTTTAGATGGGGTGATAATGATGCAGCAGCAATTTGCAAGTAAACATAAGGTTCCCCTTTTCCCTTCATAAAAGATATCAGGATTTCTTAAGCAGAACTCTGAATTGTGTTTTCTCTGAATATTCAATATGAAACTTTTTGTCAGAAACAGAACAGAAATAGGATTATTATGGTGACCAGTGTAAATTTATGCAACATGTAAAACGTTTAAAAAACTATTGCTTTTCTCACTATTTACAGTCAAAGGATTACTTATAAACCCATATATGATTAAATTAATGAAAAAGTTCAACAATGAAAACGCATATTGTACTGCAGTGTGGTGTTGATTCTCAGTGGGATCAACAGCACTCTAGCAACCGTTTTACAATAAAGGGAGTCATTTGTTTCATTGATGATATAAAAATGCAGGTGGTTTTCCAAGTTAGTGCATGTGAGACCCTCGTGTGAAACTGTCTGTGAGGAGAGCTGTTTCTTTTCTCATCTAACACAGTGAATTAATGATTTATTTCTACCAACCCAGAAAAGGTGATTGGAAAGTCTAATAAAGATGGTTTTGGGGAGTTTTATTTTGTTTCTGTCCAGTTTAAATGAAGTGTATTTTACGATGATCTGTGAGGTAAAATTATTGTTTTTCTCAATGGAGTCTGGTGCCCAGTAGCGCCCATTTGTTTTGGTCTGAGATGCTGGCGCTCTAGTGCAACATTTACTAGCAGTGAATATTGCTTATTGCTCCTTTAAGTTCACAGTGTTCATGTATAGGCATTGTATAGTACTATAATGAGCTGTTCACATTATAGTTAGTTAATCACAATGTTAAATACCATACACATCTAATGGAGTGCTAAGGTTACTATACAATAAGGTACACAGATATACTTCAATGTTGTTTCATGCCAAATATTACACGTTTGATGTTTGTAGGCCTCCAATACAATTTCAACTCAGTATCAGGCATGCTCCATTTCAGTTTTTATACATTGTGAAATCATAGGCACATGTAAAAACGTGTATTGGAATTACATGGCTCTTTGACTCAGCATTTGTTGCCATTATAGGGCTGTAGGCACTGTCCTTCTCTGGAAAACATGTGGCCTTTAGCGCTAGCATTCAGGAAAACACACTTGTCTTCATTATATTCCATGCTCATCCCCTTTCCTCCTACTCCTCCACCTCCTCTGTCTACAAACTCCATCCCTCATCTCTCTTGCGATCTAGTCTCAATGATAATGTGACATTTGTAATGAAATTTGGGATGCTGAAGAAGCCACGTCTCTCTTTTTTGGCCTTATTTAAACATAAAATGTACAACTGACATTCTCAACCATTTGTATATTTTATAATCGAGCCCAAATCAATGTTGCTGCATTGGAAAATGTTATGACGGTACTGGGAATTGAACCAATTTAGATTTTTGGCTGTTTTTTTTTTTTTTCTTTTTGGTTCGGGCAATAGTAATTTAGGCTATAATAGATTTGTCTTTCATAGAGACACATACCATTCCTGTTAAATTGAGGGGACAGAAACAGAGAGAAGCAGCAGGAGAGAATGAGACACAAAGAACGAGAGCAATTAGTTGCCATTTCTGTTAGAGTTGGAGAATGGGGTTATGCGGTGTGGAAAGACCATGCATCGATTCATACTGTGCTTCTTAGGGCAGCTACAACTGTGCATTTTGTCATTAACATATTCCTCACTGTGTAACTGACCAAGCATGTGTGTGTGTTTGCAACACGCACATACTTATTGGTCCGCGTGCATACCTTTGTCATTGTTAAAGGGAATACAGCTGTGTCATTAATGTATTACTCATGACTGTGTGCGTCTGTGCCTTTGTGTATCCGTGTGTGTGTTTGTGAAGTACCAGCTGTATATTCTTTCCAGCCCATTCAGAAGAGCACAAGCATTCATTAATAACAAGAGCTCTAAAGCACCATTCGTATGAGCTGAAGTAAGCAGAACGCAACAGTACATTTTCTCTCTGCCTTTTCCCCTTCTGTCTGCTCAAAGCAAGACGTAGCGATTATTCTCCACTTGATTGCTGTCTGTCACACTGACTGAGGAATTGTTGCAGCATCCTATTTTTTTTCTGCTGGCAACAATGTGCAGCAATGCAGAAGCGAGGCAGAGCTGCATTGTGCTTTATCTTATTGAATGAGCGCATTCTGGCACCATGGGAAAACTGAAGTTATTGTAGCTGACGTTATTCAGAAGTTGTTACAGCTGAGCATGAATTAACAAAGAGAGAGCATTTGTCATGACTTAGTGACAGACGCACAATTCTTAGTTGTCACCTTAAGCCTGGTGAAACAGATTAAAATTATTTTGCATCAGCAAACTTTAAATAAATACTAACTACATTTAGCTAGTACATCAAAAGCGTTTTTACAGACACAGTACATCTGTTGTCAAGTACCGAGAAGCTCTGAGAAGTGAACTGTGTCCTATTTAAATCAATAATGAGAAATAAAAAATACAAATAAAGGACAGAGAAATACACTTAAGGCAAGGCAACTTTATATGTATAGCGCCTTTCAAACACAGAGGCAATTCAAAATTCTTGACATAAGGTAAAGATATGCATTAGAACAACATTTAAAAACACAATAAAAAGCCATTTAAAATCAAGCCAATAAAATTTGATTAAAAAAAAAATAGAAAAAATGGGATAAAATACATATAGAGAAAAATAATAATAGACTCAGTGTACAGTTTATCAAGCTGCCAGTATGCTTCTTCAGATCATCACGTCGGACGGTCAGATATCTTTGCAAACCCCGTTACGCCTTTCTGACGTCGGATTAGGGGGTGGGGCTGTGTCTGACCCTTTCAGTAACTTTCCTGAAGTGACGATCCAACATTCATGCCCAGTTCATGCAGTGACTGGCCAGCTGTGCGGAGGTGAGAAAGGAACCAGGGTTTGCACTTCTCTCTCTCACTCTCTTTTTTCATTCTTGACACAACTATTGATGTGAACAACTGAGTGCGACACTATGAATGTGTTCCAGGAGAGAACTGTATCTGTCCGGTTGTACTCTCCCCCCCTCTCTGTGACGGCCAGCGTTTCACGCCACCCATCCAGTGTGGCCATTGGGATCCGGTATAAACATATTTTAGATTTCTTACGTGGTCGGACAACACGTCATTCGACCCAGTTCTGACCGAGCATAACCTGACCCATAGGTACACTTAGCTACAACTGATGTAGTCGAATACAACGGCCCTGCAATAAATCCTACTCACATTAATCGTATAATGTTCACTTGCTGAATTGGTTTCCGAGGTGTTGATTCAACCGTATGATCATTTTGGAGGCTAGACTGTGGTGCTCTTGAATTTGTTTACCTAACGGCTGAAAAGCACATAGCTTGAGGAATGAGCAGAAGATTTTGATGAAAATCCCTCTTACAAATATCAGTATTGTTTGAAAACCTAAAGATGAAAGATGTCAGAGTAAAATACATTTCTTGGTTAAATATTTGTTAGCCATGGGAAACTAGCACAAAGTCATATGACAGCAGACACATAATGTCTTTATGCCTTAAAACTCTAAATCATACTGTAATTATTGAGTGCAATCATCTGATTCGGGGGGAAAAAGCATGATTATTGATCGTAGGATTACCCATAACACTGTTAGTAATGGGATTTGAACATGAGATTAATTGTTCAAATTTCCACAAAGTTCATCAAACCAACAGGGAACAGTGTCTGTTTACTGTCTGGCTCCAAGACACTCACACAGTCTGAATCACAATCTTCTGGTACAATAAGATTCGCTGTGCTGCTATCTGATAAACAAGATTCTGGCAACACATTGTCACATTTTAATCGTCATCACCTTTCTTCTTGTTAATATTGTCATTATAATCACTGCTCAGTTCCATACTGCTACTCAGTGTTCTTTGCGTAAACCAGTGCAGAGTGAGTGTAGGAATGTGTGTATACGTTTTAGCAGCAGAGTCTGTGACTTGGTGCATGTACAGTATGTCCATCTGTGCCTATGATTTCTCTGTGTGTGTGTGTGTGTGTGTGTGTGTGTGCATGTGCTGTCTCCTTGACTCATTGTCACCTCAGGCCTATGGGGAAATCGCCACCAATGCACTTTCTGATATGCAGTGTGAAATACAGAGTGTGTGTGTGTTCGTTGTTCTTATATCCTGGTGGGGACTTTAACCTGAATGCACACGGACCCATGGGGACTTGTGTCACTGTGGGGACAAAAATTGAGGTCCCCGTGGGTAGAGACTGTTTTTTGCAAGGTTAAGACTTGGTTTTAGGGTACACGTTACAATTACGTTAAGGTTAGGGTAAGGTGCTAGGGTGGGCATTATGTCAATGACGGTCCTCACTGGGATAGTGAAACAAACGTGTGTTTGTATGCATGCACTGATGTGAATAAAATTGGACTTGTAGAGCTGCTGAATGGTTTAGTGTTAGTTTGTGCTCAGGGATTAAAGGATTTGAGTGCATTGTTTGTGTGTGTGTGTGTGTGTGTTTAAAGTGTATGTGACAGAGAGAGAGACGGTAAACCAGGGAGATTACATGGAGGGAAAAGAGGAAATAATATATTGGAGTTTGTATAGTATTCTTTTGATCATTTTTGCTGAAATGTTGAGATTGTTTTTACCAAGTTACACTCACTTATCTAATCACTTTATTAAGAACACTTGTAATAGTTTTGTGAATCACTCTCTGGAGTGTAGCAGCTTTTGTAGCATTGAGTACATTTTCTTTCGTCTGTGCTAGTTTTACAGTCATTCTTAGTACCTATATGCCTTCAGACTGTTTTAGTGTATCCTACCTGTGTATCCTACCATTTTACTTACCTTGCTTTGTTAAACTGGCTTACAACTGGAATGTTGTAGTTTTTTTTTATATGTAGGCAAGTGTCCCTTATCTACATATAAAAAAAGAAATCTATCTGCAGGCTTTCCTCAGTTTATTTCCCCCCAGGACTCCACAGTATGTCCCCAAGCTGACTGCTGGCAGAAATTGCTCCTCAATAGCTAATTTCATACACACTTTTTGCACCAGTAGGGTTTTAAACTATTATTTTAGAATATAGTTTTAGAGTAAATGTTATTCAGCTAAGCATGTTTTTTCCATTGTCCTGCGCTATTTATTTGCTGTTTGCACCAATCCACAAACCGTACATTTTGGAGCATTTTGGATAGCTTAGCGGCTGTCTGCCTGTTCATCTGTTTGCCCCATCTGCAGGGGTCTGGTGTATGTGTGTATACAATAAGTAACGTTTCCCTTAGTTTGTTTATGAGTAATATGTCTTAAACATTGGGGTCAAGCTAATCTAACAGTCATTTTGTTCCTTACTGCTCCTTTATCTGCGTGTGTTTAAATAATGGATACCTAAGGGTCACACAGTGCCATGTGGCCAGTGTTTATCCATGCTGGGATGTTGGCATTGAAGTATTGGCACCACATTCACATCCAAAATTCACCCTCTCTCTCTCTGTCTCTCTCGTGTCTCCATGTGCAGACAGTTGTGCCCAGTGACAGAGTCGGTACCCCTTGGTGTGTTAATTTTGTCCGCTCACCCTTGGCTACTCTCAAATTTGCTCTCACATTAATGTTTCCTAGGCTTTGTGTCACTATGGGCAATTGTTTGTTTGTCCTGACATTCATGTTTCCGTCAGGGATAAAGGCTGTGAAATTGTGCCCCCTCTGAATATGGATCTAATAAAGAGACTCACAGTTTCCAAAGGCCAAAGACTTTAGATATTAACAAAGACAAAGATATTAACAGGCTTTTACTGAGAACAAGTATGGAAGTTCATTTAATTCTAGTCAAATGTTTAATCACAGAATAGAATTTCAGAGTTTGTAGGCCCTCAAAAAGGTGAAAATGAACATGTAGAAACACCATTTAGCCATGGTCTGCTCTCTCTTAGCTTTGTAACTGCTTATATTCCCTTTCTTTTATGCCGTTTTCCACCTGCCTTCTCCCCTCTCTCCCTCTCTCCATCATGTCTGTCCCATGATTCAGACTCAGTTTGCCTTCAGTCCATTTCTGTTCATTATCCCTGCTCTCCAGCAGTGTTTGTTTAGTTAGTGTCACATTGATTTATACACACACACAAACTGTGAGAGGCCTTTTCATGTGCTCGTCAGACTTCCTTAATGAGCCTGGTGTCCTACACCTAGAATGTGAACAGCCAGAATAGGTATTCGTATTCAAACCAATGCTGCTGGCACAATTTAGATGGCCCCTATCGACCATTACAGATGTTTTGGTTGCATGTACAGCACAGTAGTGAAATAATAGAGTAAAGAACAACAAAGTGAGCAACCATATAATCGTGTGCTGCACCACCATTACCCTATATGGAAAAAGGAGAACATAACAAATTTTATGTATAACTTTTTTTCTATGTATTCTCGTTTCCTAACCAATTTTTATCACCTTCCTTACTACAACCCTTTTAAAACCATTTCTCTAGAGGTTCTTCCTAATTACAATAATAGCTGCAATGCGCTGCAAGATTTTCAATTTTGCACTTATATTATAATAGCAATATTTACAGTTTGTGACTGACTTAACTTCATCCATAATGATCCCATTCAGGCTTTCTGGAAAGTGATCCCATTCAGGTTTCTCATTCAGCTATACATCAGTCATAACTCAGTGGCATGTGGGAGAGACTTCATGTAGGAAAACATTCCAGGGGGGGTTGGAAATACATACACAGAGATACGCAGTCATACATGCAGATAAACACGCTCACATAGAGGTATACTGTGCACGGAGACAAACACATACACACAAATAGACACCAAAAACATATAGGTTGATGTTAGGATGGAAAATATATAGATTTGGAAAATATATTTGCTACTTCATAGAGAAGTTCCTGAGGAACACATTCCAGTGGAGAAGCGAAATGTGAGCATTCGTTATTAACATCGTATGCGGTGGTCTAATGAAAAAGTCACTGGTGTTATAGAGATATATTTAACATAAAGTTGTATTGATATGAAATGTCATAGACTTCAGCATCAGGGTACAGCAGTTACCACTGACATGGCGCTCTGTTGGCCATTTGAGGTCAACATCAGGATCGTAAATTTGGAAAATTATGACTTAATGACGTTAACAAGGACTGCCCAAATGTACCTAACATTAGTTTTGGTCTCGGTAAGGCTTTAGTAGGTCTCATATGGGAAGGAGCCCACAAGTCTGCAGCCCCCCAAAGGCAACACCTTTGTAAGCTCAGTCTTTCGAAAGAGCCAACCTGCATTGGGCTAATGTCTAATTTCAGTCAATGTGTCTCCTCCTGCAGTTATGTTAGCTGTTGGACAGTGCTGCACTGTACTCAAGTACTGTACTCAAGTACAATTTTGAGGTACATGTACTTGAGTATTTCCACTTAATACTTCAACTGCACTCCAATTCAGAGACAAATATTGTACCTTTTACTTCACTGCATTTATCTGACAGCTATAGCTACTAGTCACTTTTCAGATTAAGATGGCTACATTTATAAAATGCCATAGATTAAGGATTAAACCAGCGGTTCCCAGTTCCCTTAATACTTAAGGTGTAATTTGAATATTCTCTTGAAGACCTTTTGCATGGCTCTCTACGCTGCTCTCTGTTTTGTGTGCGCTCTCTTGTCTCTGTGCAACTGTTTATGTATTTCTCTCCTTGTTTGGGTCCCCATTAGCTCATTGACATGCGAGTCCTCCAGGAGTCCTCCCAGTCTTTTTGTTTTCACTCTCATATGTAACCTTTCAGATTATTCCAGGAGGCACGAGCTCTGAGCCAGTGAGCCTGGCATTTGAAGGTCAATTGTACAGAACCACAAAGGGAGCCATAAACCACTGTTCAGACTACGGTTCAGAGGATAATAGAAATTAATGTAAACACTAACATACACACAAACACATTAACGTGTGTCTCCGTCATGCCTTGTATCAAACACTTAAGATCTTTGTATAGCTACATGATGGGACAAATTTCAATTCAGTCCCTCGTCGTCAGCAAGTTAATGGAGAAACTTGTTGTACTCTCATCAATTGCAGCTCCACTGTGACCAGTGGTAAGCCACAGTTTAGAAGAACATGTTTTTATCCTTTTTCAAATGAAACCCAAAGCAACCTGAGCTCCAGAAAAGTTCTGTTCTTAAGGCAAAAATACAACAGTATGTATTTAAAATTGCTGAACAAAGAAAATGTTTTACAGAATGACACCAGTCTTTCATCTTTAACCTTGTGTGTGTAAGCCTATTTTGTTACCATGCAAGGCAAAATAAACAAGCTTTGTGTCGTGTATATTGTGTATTCTGCTGTCAGACACCATGGAAAGCCCTTGGAATCCCTAAATCTGTCGCTCAGTGTCGTCTCAATGTTTGCGACGAACAACAGTTCAATAGAATGGGGAGAGAAGGAGCTTTGAAGGTGGCATGCCATGTTGTCTCTTTCTCGCCATCTAACATCCCTTAATTTTTCATCAGCGCCTCAGACTGTTCTGAAGTTTCTCGACTGAACTCATTGGCAGTGATAAAGTGACAGTCATAAGGAAGTTGTGTCATGTCCTGCTCGATGTGTGGGTGTGTGTGTGTACCCGTAATTCAAGGATGATAATGTCAAAAGCTGTCAGTTTTTATTAATAATCGGCTTTGACTCCTGTATAGTCCTCCTCGCATCCCAGTTACCACCAAGCTGTGCTCTGACTTTAGATTGCACTGCCTCTTGCTGCCAGAGTTCTGATGAGTAAATATATGCACAGCACAGGATTACACCGCCACAATTTGGCTTCTCTAAATTGTCTGTTACCTGGAGGCTTGATTTTACTGATTGCTTTTTCGGTTCAGCTGGATGTGGCTCCTAGCTACATTACAAAGCTTAAAACCTCTTGCAACCTGTGTGGAGATCCTCACACAGTCCTCTTTGCTTTTCTGACCAAATGTGGTTGTGAGATTATATATATATATATATATATATATAAAGTGTATATATATATATATATATATATAAGTATAAAAATCCTCTGACCCCCCCCGAAAAAAGAAGCCAAGATAAGAAACAAGGCAAGAAAGCGAAAAAGTTTTTTTTCCCAAAATGTCCAACCATCCCTTTAAAACAACTTTCCCTCCCAGTTTAGAATTCCCTCTCTATTGTTCTTGCTATTGGCACTGATAGTGATGTCAAATTGTTTGTTAAACACTTTGCAACAAGGCTGAAAATGTTTTTTTTCACAAGCTGCTATTAAAATGCCACATTCTGCGTGTGTGTGTATCCTTATGTGATTGTGGCCGTGTGTGTTTGTCCGCTCAGACAGTGATCCAGACCATTTTGGTGCCCGCCCATGTGTTTACTCTGCCACAATTGACTGGGATAATTAAATCCTTTCTTCCTTCTTTTCCTCTCCTTCCTGCTTATTCCTCGCAACACTCCTCCTCCGCACCTGTCTGTTCTTGTTATGCACATTGCTCCCTTTTCTTCTCACCCCAGTTTCTTCTCACGGTCGACTCCCCTCTTATTTCTCTGCTGTTCATGTGTCACATGCAGCAGAGTGGAGTCTGCATTGTAGTCATCACTAATTCAAAGCAACCATGGGCCGTTACTTTCCTCTCTGATACACGATGCATTCATTATTCATACGTCTTCAAATATCTTTCTAATTGCTGGCACGAGCACACATCATGGACATGAATCAAAACCCATACTGTGCATATTACTGTTATAAGGTGAAAACCTTATTTCTCATAAAATGGCAACATCAAGAAAATCAGCTTTGGTTTTTACTTTGACAGTCATGTATTTTTAAACTTTCTGTTACTATAAAGGTGCCTCGAATTCTTGCCTGCAAAAGCATAAAAATCTGGAGTTAAAAGATATTTACCTGACAGCAGGGATGTGTAAAACTAACACATGCACAAATGCATAGAAGACAACTCCTTTCCCTTTTGAAAGAAAAACTCGACCTTTCAAAAAGGAAAGGAGTTGTGTAAGGGGAAAACTCATCTTCCACTTTGCTCAGGCTACTAGAGTTTAGGAAACTGATTGCCACTCTCAAACGCATTACCTGCTGCTACTTTGCGGTGGCGCTAAGAAGATATTTCATGTAATCTCCCTCTTTCTCACTCTGATTCCTTCCATTTACACCTCCACCCCTCTCAGCAACAATGGGCTCACATCACTATGCCACACTAGATTTGCTCAAGCAGATCATTGACTTCATGTCGTGCATGCCGCCTAATAACAGTTACTGTAATTGAAATCAATAGAGGGATATAGAACTTACTGTGGCCAGAGGGACTGGGTGGTGGCGGCTTATGTATTTCCTGCTCCTTCAATGCTTGTCTGTCTCACAGTGAGTGTTATGCCCCAGAGACAAATTCATCCCAGAAAAAAACCCGCCAGTAATTGTAATGTTGATTAATGAAGAAAGTTGCTTTTGATACAACTGCAAATCCTGCCTAGCTTAAAGCCTCTTTGCACTTGTTTTTCTCTCCGTATTTCTGCTGTCTTGGGTGGTTGACAGTAGGGAAAGATGGGAGGGAGGCATGATGACATGTGACAAAGGTTGCATGCCTGATTGGCGGGTACACAGTATGCGCCTGAGTCATCTGAGTCACCACAACACCATAAAACCTTAATGGTTTATAGCACTTGCTCGAGCTCCAGGAAGAATTATTAAATTACATCTTACTGTTTTCACTAAAACTGGTTTACATGAGGGGTTGACTGATTACTGGCTCACAGATAACTACAGGCTGCTATATAGTATTTTCATATTTCGCAGATGCATGCATTCTACATGAATGGCAGTGGACATTCGCTCAATGTCTGAAGTGGTTGAAAGAATGAAAGTATAACACACATACCGTCCAAAAGAATTAACCCCTAAACCATCAGCCTATATGATTATGTTTACTGACTGAAAATGTATTTCAGCTTTGTGGACGCTGAGTCAGCAAGTTAATACAGCAAAAGTAAAACATCAGTTGTTCCACAGTAACAACAAGTGTATGTATTTGTAAAATTAAGGAATCAAAAAACAAACAATGTGCACTCTAATGTGTTAATAATGTGTAAATTTAAAATACTTTCAATTACTACCAGACATAAAGATTCTGTAGTCAGTCCCTAGTTTATATGTATATGTTTATACTTTAGCGTTGATGCTGTTCTGAATCTGAATCCTTGCTCAACTTGAAGACCACCTTGAGTGCTTTAAAATTTAAAAATCGATTTTTTTTCCTCCCCAAAATTTTGCTCATTTCCAAAATTGATGCATGATTGCTCTCACTGAGGAACTGGGCCATTCAACGTCTAATGACAGGAATCAGCTTGCTTTCGTTTAATTTGCCTTGCAAATGACTAAATGCCATTGATGTCACTAGTGAGGTGTGTCTACTTCTCCATCCTCGTACATCTGTGTCTCTTTTAGCCCAGTAGTCTTTTCTCCTTGACTTTTTCTTCCAATAGAGTCATTTTTATTGTGGGTAATCTTGAACCATTTGAAAAAAAAAAACCTCTTCATGTCTCTTCATAGTCAACTCTTCCAAATTCAAATGTGACATTTTGCTGCACTATAACGCTGCTTGTCAACAGTTCAGTTTTTGGCCCAGAGACCATAAATCCTCTTCTGCATGATATTCTGTCAGCTTGTGGGACGTTTAGAAGTCTAAGTACATGAATAAATAGATCACATGGATGTCAGGTCGAACAAATTAAACCTGTTTGTAGAAACTAACCTGTAAGTTAGACAGGACATGCAAGGTTGTGTGGAGGATACTGCAGAGTCATTTAGTGTTGGCTGCTTTTATAGAAGGTGTTAATGACTTTGCAGGGTGGCAATGCCCTGGCAGCAAGCTGGAAGCAAGGCAAGCAGAGTGGTGATAATGGGTGGGAAGGCTACCTAAGCAAGCACAGAATGAAAACAGAATGAAATAATGGACCCAATGCTCGCCTCGCATTGAAATAGTTTAGTATGTGTGTGTAGGAGAGCATTATTAATCTCAATCATTATAGAAAAGAGCCTAGTTGACAGGTGTGAAATGAAGTAATCCCTCCCTGATAGGTATGATGATGATGGGATTTTTTTTCAAGTCAAGTGTGTGACTACGTGTGTGATGTATTTCCCTTAGATAGATAATATCTAAGTGGCTTAATTGCCACAGTGGCCAAGTGCCCGTTAAGACTGCAAGCGTGGAGAAGTTTATCATCATCAAGCATCAAGTGTGGGTTAAGTGGACTGTGTCTTGGCATTGTTCAGACATGGGACTCACTTGCCCATTACCTGCTGTCAAGTGAACACACACTCAAGTGCTCCAGAAACCAAGTGTGCGTATTGGGACAGACCCAGAGAATGAGCTGGAAGAAAATCAGCAGTGGTATGACATTACTGGGATTGAGTCTTGATTTCCAGTTTGATATCACTGCCGTCACACATGCTAATAGATTACTGCTACATTATAGATGGTGAAGCCATAGAGTAATTCTGTTCTGACTTATGTAATGCTGTCAGTTGGCCTTAATAATTTAATTTGACTACTGAGTGAAATTCATCTAATACTGTAAGTCACTGATAATTGATGAGTAATTGGTGCATAAAACTCAGGTACTATCTAATTAATTTATGAAGCTCAATTTTAAAATTCTTAGAGTAATGCTCAACAATGAATGATGCAATTACAATGAGTTTCACACAGTGAATTTCAGTGATGGGTGTTGCTCCCCTGTTATGGGTGTGCAGATTTGGGATAAAATCAGGAGAATGCTGTTAAAGTGTGTGTGACGGGTGGTCTTAGCCTGAAGTTGCGTTCAATAAGACAATCCAAACGCATTTTGTTTTCTTTTTCAGTTCACTAACTACCTTCTCCTTTGTCTCTACGCTATAAAAAAAACAGCTATAAACTACAGTAATCAGAAATGCATGATGATGTGTGATAATTTTCTGTTGGCTGACACTTTGTCATGCACTTTTTCTCTAAACTGTAAAATAGCCATTTGGCGTTCTTTCCAGTTAAAAATGCTATCTGCAGTCGACGTTGATGTTTTTTTTTCAAATTCGTAGAGATTTGTCATCATTGAAAGCAACTCAAGTATTGAAACTTGATTTGAGTGTGTGCATCTTTTTATGTAAACAACTTACTCATATGCTTGATTGCATACGCTTAATACATGCAAAGAGCGCAACTGCCAGCTGTTGCTAAAAGGCCAGTGTCCTGTTTATATAATGAAAGGAAATCACACAGTTCACCGTTTCACTAGAAACCTGGCTACAGCAGAGATGAGATGCTTGTGACAACCGCTTGCCATTATCATATGACCTGCATAAATCTGCACTGGATGTACAGCAGCACCGATTAGATTAACACTCACACACACACACACACACACACACATTCAAGTATTCATCTATGACAACCAACCTCCTTCCCCTCCTCTCCTTGTCTGTCTGGCCCAGTTCTTTCTGGGTTATTTGGGCTAGAAGAGAAGTCCACAAGGACACTCACTGTCTCTCTCTCTCTCCCTCTGCGTGTGTTTTTGTGTAATGTTGACGAATTTGCATCCACTGTCAGCAGTGATGCAGGAAGTTGCAACTGTCTCTAGGCCGTGGTACAATTTAACAGGATTAATGGGTCTTGTGTGTTTATCATGTGAGAAAGTATGCAAATATCCATAATGTTCTGTAATTACTTGCGTCAATGTGTGTATAAAATATTCACTTTTGTGTGTGTCTGACAAAGCAGCCTCTTGATGGTTTGCAAAATGTTGCACAATTTTACTTCAACTGCTGCACATCAGCGAACATTTTGGCATGTCTGCATGTTTACTACTATATATTTCTTTGCTTTTTGATGCACTGGTCTGATACACTGAATTGGTACCTGCTCCAATACTGACCATATTAAACAGAATCGGTGTTGATCACCCGGGGCTAATCCACCAGAAATAAGGGTTTTGTGTTTTTTGGGGGTTTTCTTGTGGCAATAAGGGTTTTGGGGTTTTTTTGTTTTTTTTTACTTAAGGCATAAGTAAATGTTATTGTTTAATTTATTTTAGCAGGATTATATCATAGTGACATTATTTTATGATGTTAAAGTTCTATAAATTCTGTTGTCCAAATTAATGAATCACACAATTAGTTAGTAGGCTACTATTAACACAATTGTGTGAACCTTAGTGTTAGTGTAAAAACATGTTGACTTTTGTTTTAGAAATTACTTACAGTCTCATGTAACATTATACTGTAAAACAAAGGTCCCAGTCAGTTCAGTGAAGGAAACCAATTTAAAATTAGGAAAAACTTGTTTTAGTATGAGATTTCTGCTCACTATCATCTATTACTATTTAGGTATCAGAATCGGTATGAAGAGATCTTTGTGCCCTGACCATGTTAATCTCTTTATCTGTATGTATTTGCCAGCATATTCGAACACATTTCATGTACTGTGTGTGTGTGTGTGTGAAGGGGTAATGAGGCATAAAATTGGACACAGCCATGGTGCTGCGTGTTCTTGTATGGAGGCTTGGTTGTGACACAAAGGGCCTATAGGCTGTTCAAACACTAAACACTCTGTGTCCCCCAGGGGTTGGGGTGGAGGATAATGACATAAAATGAAGTCAGTAACAAAATAAATTTTCCCGTAACAAAAACATATTTTACTGAATTTATGATAACATATTTTGTGAGGAACCACTGTCTGAAACACACAGACACACCCTCCCCCTCCATCCATCATCCCTCCCTGTCTCTCGGTGTGTGTGAGGTGACATTTAAGTGGCTGGCAGTTACGTGTGATCACCAAGGAGGCAGCGATGGGATGAAGGTGAGGAGACGGTTGGTTTCCACACTGTTCACGGTCGTTCTCTTGACCTGGCCTCTGAGGGAATAATCACTGAACCGCATCACTGTGTGTCAGCTCTGTGAGGGCTTTTGTGTTTGTCTGGGCAACAGGTGTGAATGTATTTGTTTGTGCGTGTGTGTGTGCGTGCGTGTTTGCAGAGGGTAGGACTGTCTTTTTAAAAAAATTTTTATTCTGTCCACGGAAATGGCTACTGCTCGGTCTCCATGGTAACGAAAGAAGCAGGAACTGCAGGATTTAGTATGAGAGTGTGTGTATGTGGGGTGATAGGGGTGAGCGAGATGGGGGGTTAGCAGGTGATTTGTTAAGTGATAACAGGTTGTCAGGTATAGTGTCTCCTGGCTTCTTGTTGCTGTTGTGTACCCTTTCTAGAAGTGGATGACTTTTAGGAGGATTTAATGATGAACCAATAGTTGTTTGCAAAGCAAGGTTCTTAAAGTAAAACTGAAGGTAGGTCACAGGTAGACCTACTTACTGGTAACCAGTTGGGGATTGTAGAACTGGGTTGTTAGCCGTTGCCCATCTGTGATTTGAGCAATCCCTACGTTACTCCGTCTGTGTCATGATTCAAAGAATGATGTGTCGAGTGCTGAGGTTTCAGGACTACCTGCTGTAGTGAGTTGGACAGTTCTGACAGTTTGACTGGTCATTTGCGATCACCACGACCGGACCCATGAAAGAAAGACCGCTAACGCTAGCTAGCTGCCCGTCTTTCTGTAAAGTGTAACAAATATACTGTAGCAACAGGTGTGTGGGAGCTGCTAGTCACTCAGCAGGCGTTGAAATAACATGAACAAAAGTAATGTCGAGTTGGAACCCTGCTAATGTTAGCAAGGTAGGCTAACTAGCATCCATGTTTGGAGTGGAATACACACTTAACAGCTCGATGGGTTGTCTCAATTAAATGTTTAGTGCGTTAAAGGGACAGCTGTCTTCAATTGCAAACTAACCAACATTAGTTTGATTTTTTAAAAAAAGGGGGAAACTCAGCTAAATGCTACGGATCCTAGCCTCAAATGGCACCACTTTGTACCAGTACAAGTTTCATCCCATTGAACAGTTAGTAAGGGTCACTCTGAGTCAATTCTTCCACGTCGGTTACACCATTACAATCAACTGAGCTTGGAATTGCCTTGATGATGATGTTACGGCTTCCAGTGCTTTCAATACCTATCACCCATCAGTTTAACCTTGAAGATCAATAAAGTTCATATTTTCTTTAAAAAAGCATTTTAACCCAGTCTGCAGGCATAGCTAGTACACTACTTTTACAAGCCTGTTGTGGCTCATCTCCAAAGAGGAAGTGTCAAAAATGCAAGTGAGGATGCTTCAAAGCTTGAGCAACAAATCCAACACTTCTAGACAGTGCAGTACTGAGTTTTTCTTTTTATTACAAACCGTCAGCTCCTAGAGCTACAGTATTTTCACTGTCAGGCTACATTCACTCTCATCTGAATAATTTCTCTCAGTTCACTGTGTATTTTAGTGCTTTGTAAATCACTTTGTGTGAATCTACTCAGTTGAAAGGCAGGTTGGTTATTGATTCAATGTGTGTGCTTGGGAAGAACTCATCTTCCATCAGCACATGTTACTATTTTTGTTGTACCAAATTTTTAACAGTTATTTTGTCATTTAGTAGCACAAGAACTTTGTCTTTAACTTCACTGGTTTGTGTGGAAGTGTGATTTCACTACAGAAGAAGTAAATAAGCATTAACATCACAAATTAACAACAAACAAGCTGGTCAGCCGCACTGTCAAGCAAGAAGAAAATTAATTTTCAGACTTGCTGATACCAATTCAGGAAGCTAATTGAAAATGAATCGGATGTAATCCAAACACAGATTCTTGTTAAATTTGTTCACAAAGCTGTAAGCATGCAAATACACACACACATACACAACACAAAAATAATTTCCTGCTGCCCCTCAATAGCAATCTTCTGACTTTTTGATCATCAGAGAAAATTGAATTGGCTCTAGGTAGTTTGGCCCTAGTTACGGTTTCCAAATGCACCTTGACAAATTGTGATTTTAAAGGTTTTATATGACAAAAAAATTTACATTTACTCTAATGTAAATGTACTTAAAGCAGAATGAGTAGGATTTGTTAGTTGCAGTTTGTAAACACAACATTCAAAGTTTGCCCCCTCCTGGCTCAACGACACCAGAAGCACAAGTCCAATGCTGTATATGGCAATGTTTCCAATACTTTAGCAAGCTACCTAAGCTAACCGCTGGCACCTACCCGTCCAACAGAAAACAAGCCAACTCTGCATCGCTCTTCATCCCCATCCTCTCCTTCAGTGCTCACCAGCCGGTGAAAGCCAACCCCAGATTCACTCTCGTTTTGGGACGAGCTTCGTCTGCTTTCCCCTCACAATATTTGCATTTTTTCGGCGCTGTGTCCGCCATTTTCGTAGCTTCCTCACACCCTGCAAGCTGTTATTGGCTGGGGGCTACACACCCACTGCCCAAAGTTTGACACCCAGGTTGTCCCGAACACAGCAAAAAAAGAAAATACAGGCAGACGGCAGGGTTTATGCCGATACAGACACTGCCACACACATCTAGTGGGTCATAAGTGATGACTGAGAGGGATTATTTTTGTCTATACATTGTTTTTTAGGAAAATCCTGCTCATTCTGCCTTTTAAGTATAATTTGGGTACCTTACTTGAGTATTTCCATTTTATGCTACTCCACTACATTATTTATTTTATAGCTATACAATAGTTGCTAGTTACTTTGCAGATTTTGATTGTTCAAACAAAACATAAGATCATTTTTTAAGATATGATGCATTTTTATAGATTAAATTACCCAACAATAATTAAAGTTTAAATTAGCTCAACCACATTGATATATCACTAATAATGATCTGAGAATATAATACCCTATTAAAGGGGCCATTTGGCATAATGAGTACTTTCACTTTTGAAACTTTAATAATTTTTTCCAATAATACTTAACAAATGTTTAAATTAACAATTCTTCCACCAAAAGACACTAATAATAATAATAATAATAATAACTCTTATTAATCACTGGAGTTATTTCCTAATGTAGATGTTGTTTTTACTCCCATTCTGTTCCACTTGAGAAAAGGACAAACATAATCATTTTGCACTCCAAACAATCCCGTATTTGGACAGCATGTTCCATTACATTTTCAACCTCTTGGAGCGATTTTGTTTTTGGCTTGTAAGTCAGTGCTGAGGAAATAACCCACAATAACAAACACCTTCTAATTTTCTAATGATTGAATTTATAATAAGTGGAGTATTCCTCATTTTGTAGGAGCACCTCTCTCCCTTCTTTTTATCCCCGGGGTGTCCCAGACTTCACGTTTACAACAACTGGCCTAGAAACGTCATACCTGGCCCAAAATAAATTATAACACTGCAAGCCTTGATCACCTCACAATCTTGGCTACCAGTGTCTATCTGTGTAGTAATCAGTGGGTGCCTCCATGTGTTTATAAGTGCCCCCATAGCGCATTTAAGGTTGACCTGTCTGCCAGCACCTTGTGTTAAGTGTGTGTGGCCTAAAAAGCCTCCCTGTGGCTGTGTGCTGCTCTGCCTGCTGGCAGCCGGTGTGCAGCACCGGGGCCCGAGCCCCTGCCAACACTTACCATCTGCCAACGTCCTTGCAGTTCTCCTTGTGAGGAGTCCAGGCGGAGAGTGTCGAGCAAAAACAACAGACCACTCTGGAACACGGTAGCATGCACATGAATCACACACACAGACACACACTAGTTCCCACGAACACATTCATCTCACTGACTCTTCTCACACCTCTTGCTCATCAACATGCAGTAACTGTTGAGGGTGATGAAACTGGAGAGGACACAGATGATAAATGCCAGTGTCTCTGAACAGCCTTAATGGGTCTAATGATGGTTAAAATAACAATGACAATAATAATTTGAAGTCATTGAGGAGGGTCATGGTATTGAGGATGATGACTGTGATGATGCCAACCACAGCAGGAATTGGATTAGTCACAGTGAAAAGGATTCAAATCACTCACTTTCTCATGAAGTTCAAACCCATCTTGTGACACCATGTAGCCCACATCATGATAGCAGAAGACAAATACTAATCCGCAACATAGAACCTCAAAGGAATCGTGTTGGAGCGCAGAAGACAAATTTAGCACAGCGGCTGATGTAATAAGAAATACAGACTTCCTCTCATCTGCTATGAATAGCTGGAAGTGCTAGTGGCTTTGTAGCTCTTAGGGTAAATCATCCTGACTTGCGGAGAAAGCAATCCACTTCCTGCCACCAGGGAGACAAAAAGAGATGAGCTTTTAATTACGGACTTGTTTACTGTTGTCATTTTTATCACCTAAATATGTCCCAGAGCGGTTATCTGCCTCTCTCTGTGTCTCTCTCTCTAACTTCATCTGTCATCACAAACCACTCAACCAGACTGGATGCTGCATTTGGGGCAGCAGCAGCAGACAGTAGTAAATCCACTTGCCTCTGGCTTAGGTTTTTCAGTCTAGGTTGGTGCAGAAACATTCCTGCTTAAAAAAGTGACAAATCTGTAATTGGATCTGGTAAGCAGAGAAGATGGCAGACGGTAAGAGTGTCTGTGCTGGTGTCCATATTCCTTATGCTCCATCACCAGTGTGGAGCGTTTCAAGACCAAGTCTCTGTCTTGTCTGATTTACATGTGCACCAAGCAGCCTGCCAAGCACCTGCAGTAGCAATGACTCATGCGACATATTCTTGATACGACAGTCATTTCATATAAGACATGGCTGGGACGATAAGCTGCTTCTAAATATGCTTCTAAATTAATCCATGTTGCCTCTAGCTTACTATCTCTTGGATATTATTTCATCGATTTGGCTATCGTTTATATTGATTCTACTAACATGGTACTCACCAAAATAATTTCTGAAACCTGGGAACACAAACATTGTTAGAACAAAGAAAGAAAGAAACAAGAGGTCAGGTAGCAACTGCTCTGTCTGAAAGCATCTTAGGTGAGTAAAGATAAGGGTATTGTACATAGTGATAAAGACTTTCGTACGTACAAATATCTTTGGTTTTCTTATTGCACTTAAACCATTATTACTGCCAGGAGCGATATGAAACTATGAAAATGAGACCAAGTTGTAAATATGATCCTATATGCACAAGGACACTATATTTTATGTACTTTTCTATGATAGTCGTCCTCCACTCTCATCCAAATCTACTACATTCTTCTTTTTTGTCAGTTTTATTCTTTGCTATAACACAGATTTCACAACACAGAATTATCCTAAACATTTAGTGCTTCATTTTAGCCCAGGTGATGTTTTCAAACAGGCTAATAGCACTGATTTGCTCCAGTTTTTCCCCAGCAAGCCACCATCCTGACATTATGGCTGTTATTACATTTGTTGCTGATAAATTCAGTGTTGCTGGACCTGGCCTTTTTGGCCTTATAAAAGCTAGGCTTCCAGAGGTCCACATTTAGATAATCAAATCAAACACCCCGGCAGCAGATGAAGACCATTTTCAACCTACCGTCCTTATTCCCTTTGTCTCACTGCCTCTCAACATCCCCTGTGTCCATGACTTGGGAGAGTAGAGTGCCGCTGCCAGGTGGATCAATTGTGTTCAGCTTGCCAAACTTAGTACAATAGTCATATCTGTTTTTTTAATACTGCTTCTTGCATATGGTATCCTTTAGAGCTACACAATGGGAGAATTTAAACACAAAACAAGAGTTTTTAGAAATTTGAAAGATGTTTTAGAGTGACAAAACATGTTCTTGGTCCCCTCTGCTTACTGAATTCAAAGCACTTGTGCAATTTTTTACTTCTTTTCTTCCCTCGGCTTAAGTGGAACAAACGAACCGTGAAGAGGACTTGATTTGTAGTGTTTAGATATAGTAGGTAGCGCCACTGGAGTTATGTGGTTATTAATGAGGAGTGTTGATTGTCTTACACACCGCCGAGTCCCATGGCAGGAGTTTGGCTGTTTGGGTGGTTAATCTAGTGCTACTCTATCTCTGTGGCTCATTAAAGCTCTGAGGCTACAGAGGAATGTGCACTTGCACAGTCAAAGCCATTTAAATTGCTTGTGTGATGGAGTCCGCTGCATCATGGCACAAAACGTGTGTCTGAGAATTCAATTCAGTTCAGATTTATTTATATAGCGCCGGTTCATAACAGATGTTATTTCATTGCACTTTTCATGTAGATCAGGTCTAGACCGTACTCTTTATTATATTTACAGGGACACAACAGTTCCTATCATGCGCAAGCACTTAGTGATGGAGGCAAGGAAAATCTTCTTTTTGTCATAAACTAAATGCTGCCGTAGGTACTGTACAGTCACTGAGTGTGGCTGTGCGTCTCGGATAATTCATTAGTGCCCATGGATCATCAAATGAAGAGAGAGTCAGAAGGTTATTTGTGTCTGTTATGCCGCAAGGCTTTGTATCTATTAGCATGTGGACATTGTGTGTTATTTGTAGATTATGTTTGATAAGGATCTTTTAATAATAACTATAGTCCATGTGCTTTGAAATAGTTTCAGAATCCTCATAGCCAGCATTTGAAAAACTATTTGAGTATGAATAAAAAAAACAAAACACTAGGATACTAGTCCACATCTAAAGCTTTTAAATGTGGATTTCTACAGAATGAAGTTGATACACTAAAAAGAAACGTTACCAAAATAAAACCCTCAAAGTTTGTGTACAGGCTTAGAAATATGCCCTACTCAGCTCTGCGACATGCTGATGCAGTGTGTCGCATTAGTATGTGCCTGCAACTGTATCAATTTTGGCTTGTTAGGCGGCGGTGTCAGTGCCAGCCTCACAGCTGCCATTGTGACTGTGACTGCGCTTGTTTGATAATTTATCAGAGCCTCTGCTGTGAAATGAATGCAGGGCAGACCAGAGGTGGCTGAGCTCTGCGGTCCCTTTGCAGTGGGAGACTCAGCTGGGTTTTAAGGAAGAAGGTGTATGGTACTTTTTTCCACTTCTTTTTGATCTCTTCCTTTCAGTCTATTCTCAATCGCTTTACTCTCTCTGCTTGTCTGAAGCTCCTTTGCTTCTTTTTTTTATCTGCCGACTATATAACATTTAATCTCTCTGCATTCATTCTCTCATGTCGCTCCTTTCCATTCTTTTCCATTTCTGTGTCCCTCACATCCCCTTCCTTTTCCCCGCTTTTCCCTCACCCCTTCAGACCACTGATTCCTTGCCATGTAGGGTTTAAGACTTTGATGCAGGCTGTGTTTTGTCAGAAGGCTTTAGGGATGCTGTTGCAAAGTATACAGATTTATACAGGCAGGCAGCAGCAAAGGATTGAAACAATCCTTCAACGCCTACATAGAGCTGCTCCACCACCATGCTCATTGGGCTCATCTCCTCTCCCAGCCTCCCCTTGTCTTGAGGATGACTAGGTGTGAATGCCGATTTGCCATATGGTTGGGACAGCTGCGATGTGCCACACTGTGAGCAAACCATGATCAGAGCCAATGATTCAGGCGAGTGTTTTTCAATAAGAGAGGATGGAATGGTAAAACGCCTCCCTTGACCACATGTTAAAGGCTTCTGCAGCCGTACTGGCTAAAGGTAACCACAGTGCCTATAGCTCTGAACCTTTTCACCTTTAGTGGCACATGTGCTCTATTTTCTATATAGCCACTGAAAAGTTTCACAAACAACAAGAACTCTTTCCTATTAAATAATACAGCAGGAGCAATCCTGGATGGTAAGGTGAGAGGACAGACTGGATGATTGAGTGACAGAGAGGAGCCATGTGACGAGTCGATGGGAGTGCAGGAAGAGTATGAGAAATGGAGAGGTGGAGGATGAGCAGGGCAGAGGAGGGGTGAAAGAAGAGAAAGAGGCTTGTTCTTCAGTGTGCTGATGCTGCTGAAAGACTGGCCTTTCTTTGTCATTTGTAAACCCGTGTGACGTAGGTCTCCCTCTAGTCTGCTCCCATGTGGTGCTGGTGTCATATAAATTATATGGCTTTCTGTCAATGCTTCTCAGGCCCCCTATTGTGAGATAGAGGCCCCTGTGTGTGTGTGTGTTAGTGTGTGTGTGTGTGTGTGTGTGTGTAGAAAAGAGGCTGGAATCTGATTCCCAGGCTCAGGTTGCAGAAAGAACATTTGTGTGTACGCGCCTGCAGGGGGTGAGAATGTGAGTCTACCTTCGCACACTTAAATTAAAGCTCTTTAGAACTGAGCTACACAATGCTCACATCAAAAGAGGAGCCCCCCCCCGCACACAAGAAGTACTCGGACAGGTCCCTTTATATTGGTGTCACCAGTGACGTCACTGGTACATGTCACAGGATAACCTGGCATCTCCAGGGGAGCCTGGCTTGGAACTTGGCGATAGCCCACAGTTTCTAATTACATCATCTGTCCTAGACTCTTGTAGGTTAATGTATGCTCTAGTCTTGTTTGTATTATTCTTATTGTTTAAACACAACGGCACCATGTTGTGCACAAACACTTCCTGGCCAGTATGAAACATTCTTATTTGGATAAAATAGTTTTGCACCACCTAGCCCTTTGTTGAAATGTGCATTCTAACATAAGTAATTACACTATAAAAATGCTACTTAAGTTATAGGTCCTCCTATAGCTGAGCTAAACAAAAAGTTAATTTACATTTCTTTAATCTGTGTTTTAGCTGTGTTGTTTGTGCCTTTGCGCCAAAGGAGGTGGCTATACTTACATACAAGGAACACAGTGTTGAAACATTAGGTAGTTTGTAAGTGCACCCCGTATCAGAACACCTGAAGCCCCTTACACGTGTTGAGGTGGATCAGGTGGTGGAGGATGATCCTGGAGAGAACCTCTAAAGCCAAACCTGCAGTGTGAACTTGGAACATCTGCCTGAAGGGAGCCTATCTGAAAGATCTTCAACTTCCAACTCGGGACTGTTTTTTCTGTGTCTCCCAGGAGGTTTGGGACATGAAATCTGAGTAGACCATGTTCAAATCCTTTACTGAGGATGTGGCTTTTGAGAGTTGTGGCTAGAAGATTGTTGGTGCCTGGTGGTGGCAACCTGAGTCCAGGGGGCTGCTGAATGAGAAGAAGGATTTCAGGATTTTCTCTTTCCTAATAAAATAAAGTCAAAATTATTAGTTTTTGGATCACTTTAGTGAGTGCAGAAATGTTCCTCTGCTTCTGGGACAATTGGTCTGGTTATGTGCCAAACTGCAAACAGTTGACACAAGGAGGTGCAGCTCCTACCATCGCTGTGGTTCCCGGCTTGTAAAAGAGGACTGGAGGGTGCTCCAACTATCAGGGTATGGCACTGCTCAGCCTCCCAGGGGAAAGCATATACCAGGGTGCTGGAAAGGAGGCTCAAGCTGATTGTCAAACCTATAAATTGCCTCCGTGTGTGAATGTGTTGTTTGTGTATTAGCCCTGTAAAAGACAGCAACCTACCTCTTGCTCAGTGCATGCTGGGTTTGGCTCCAGCCCCCTGCAACCTTACACAGGATAAGCTGGCACATAAAACTGATGGATAGATGGATATGGATAGAGAGCTAAGAAAAGGAGAAAGCAATTAAAATGGGCACAGCGGAGTCCAAAGGATGATGTGAAAATGGCCAAGAATGCAATTTCAAGTATACATGTTGTCGCAGATCTTTGTTAATGCATCAAGTGCTGTTTCTCCCCTCAATTCAGACAGAATAAACAACACCTCAAAGAAAGAACTCAGGTGAAGGAAGCAAAATCCCAAGTGGCCCATTTAGTTGTTATTTGTGGGAGACAATTACAGACAAGACAAAAATAGGCTGGTTTGAGCCCTGATTGGAATTAATCACATGATACTGTTCATTTTCAAGACAAAGATAGACACAGGTAAGGAGCAGGGCTGCAAGCAAAAACAAATGCACAAATTGATACTAGAGATAAAATAATAGAAAATTAGACAATAGCATGGCATGATAACTGGGGATAAACAACATTGGGCTGAAGGGCTAAAGTGGACGATGAGAGATCAGCCCAATAAAAAAAAAAAAAAGCTGTTTCTAACACAAAGCAAAAAGAGGGAAAGCGACAACCGAAGAGGAAAGAAAGGGGCAAAAATAACCAAATGACTTGAAGAAGAAGAGGGGAGACAGATGGAAAGGAGATACAGGAGGCTATTTGAAGCCTGGCTTTGTTGAAACTGTCGGCCATGGCAACCAGGCGGAGAAGTTTGCTTGTAACTATGTGCGTCACTCTGTCACACACTGACATACCTTGTAAGAACACACATGCCTTTGTGTGCACAGATACAGATGGACAGACACACACTTGGTCTCTAACATGTATAAAAACCCGTGCACACACATACTTGCAGATATGGTATATCTGAGGTGAGACAGGCATAGACCCACACAGGGCCCCGGTGATAATTACATTTTACATTGTTATGCGAGTTGTGGTGATGTCAGTGGTGGCCTTTGTGGCACTGGTGTTGTACATGAATGTGTATTTTATGTCTGGTTTGTGTGTCAAGGGTATAATATATTAGGGCTTCATTGTAACTCTGGTTTAGAGCCATAGGAGACAAATGGGAACATTGTATTTGTATGTACTCAAATAATTAGACATATTCCTAATATTGAATTCTATTTACAGCTGAATCCTTCTCTAACTAAACTGTTTCTTTATCTGCATCTGTTCCTCCTGATCATACAGTATAGATGCAAAAAACACCCCTGTGTGATCCTATTTTTTCTTAATATTTTGCACATTAAATGCATTGCACTCAGCCATGTCACATACTGACTAAGAGCATTTTAATTGGGAAGGAATGAGAGTATAGATTTTGTTTTGGTGTTGAGTCTAAAGGTTTTGTGTCGCTTCCTACCAAGCATAAATTAAAGCCAGCGAAAGTGAGATCAATGCAGCCCCCTCTGGGGAACCATGAAGACTTAGCCCACAGGTCGATGGGGTGGTGGTGGGCAGTGACACTCATTGGCACCACCGGTGGTGGTGGCAGGAAGACTGAGCAGCATCTTTTTTCGCAATTTTTGTTTTTTGTGTTTGACCTGACAGCAGTAATATGAAGGGAGCCTCGTTTCATGAATACTATCTTAACTTGGAAAGCAGCTAATTTCCACATTAAAACGTACTGCTGGTATGTAAATGCACTTCTTGATTAACTCAGCGATTACATTTTCTCAGATGTTAAAAAGGACCTTCATTAAAACTTTAAGCTTACTACACATTACACATACATTTATAGAGCTAGAAATAGGAATCTGTAAGTAATAGGGTGGGAATTAATGCCGGTATTGCATCAGTCTTATTTGATACAAAATGAATAAAAAAAAAATCAGGATTTATCTCTTCTATTCTCTTCTTGTTGTTTTCAACCCTCGCCTGCTTTATTCACCATCCAGCCAATTAGTCACTCATGCTAATGATCATTTCGACAGTTCTCTACCGTCTAATCCCTCATCACAACACTCTGCCTGGTTTGTCTTCTACCTGACTAAATCCTCCGCTCTTTCACTTTCACATGGCCAGCCAACATGGACTCCTAAAATATGGCTTAATTTACAATTATTCCAGCTGCTTTGTTTTTTTATTTTTTTTTGAAAAACCAACTTTTCTGATCTAAGAATATCCAGTGCACTGTGGGCCTTCAGTACACTTTGCTTCATTGTTTTGCATGATATATATTTAGACACATATCGTATTGTATTTAGAGATGAGTGTCAGTCACAGTCAAGACTTCTACCTGCTCCTTGCATGTTGTGGGGTGCATTTAGGCACCATTATGGTCCAGGAATCTGACTTTTGTTGAATTGCCTGAGACTGACTGAGTGTATGTGAATGTGGATACATAGCCCATATAGGGGACTTTTGGCCGTGGGGAAATCAGCTGGTTGTGAGATACTCCATCCACCTCAGTAATAAGGAGAGTCGGCATTTATGTGTGGTTTTAGTAAGCCTGTGAAAAGGTTGGGCGGTCCATACACATCATGACTTTAATTTAGACTAATTCTGCATGGTATATTTGAGAGTCAAAAAGAAAATGCAAAATATATTACAAACACAATATAGCAGCACGTGCAGTTAATAAATTAAAATTAAATGAAATGCATAAGCTGTAGTAATAGAAAACTATTACTGTAACATTATCATGACTTTAAAGCAAGATGTGTAAAATGCTGCCAAGTCATTGCTTCAAGTGTATTATGAATCCTCTGGCTTACTATTAAGGTCACCGCCCATTGGTGGAGTCAGGCTTACGAATGTTGTTGCCATGGAAATGTCTCTCACCTCAGTGCTTTTGTCTGTGTTTTTTCTTCTCTCTCATGTTAGTGTGTGTGAAGAGTTTCCCAGCTGAGGGGTATTTTAAGTCAGCGTGTGTTTTTGTCTGTATACTAAATGGTTGTAGAATATTCAGGCTGAGTAATTTTCTGTCATTGCCTGTCTTTGTTTCGGGATGAGTCGATGCCTGGCTTTAAGTCTTCGTGTGTGTGTGACTGCATGAGTGCCTATGACTTAGCTGAACTTTGAATCACACTCCATCTGTGGAGTTTTTTTCACCAATAAGCAAGCAGGAGGCACCGCTCTCAGCTACAGAGAGAGGGGGAGAAATTCAGTATTTTTGAGGGTCTAGGGGCTGGTTTCACGTCTATTTGTAATATAACATGAGACCTCTAACGTTTGAATTACAAATCAAATGACAATACATGTAACTATTTACTGCATAAGAAGAAATTAGGGTAGATTTTAGTAATGTAATGATGTTCTTACCTAAAGTATTGCCATAAAACCTTTTAACCTTAATTCAAAATTTGGATCAGGCAAAAAGAAATAATGATATACAGCTCAGAAAGAGATTTAATTCAGTTTGTCAGAGTAAAGATTGGAAATTCCCATTTATCAGATTTAATAAGGGAATTCCTGCATGAATCTATTTTTGGCCACTGGGGGGTGGCAGAAATACTCCTGTTATAGCTGGAATTGCCTACTTCTACACATCCAGTAGACACAGAACAACATTAACGGCCCATTGGAGTGGTATAAGTCCAGGGTTGGTTAGGTCACCAACAACTTATGAGAAAAATATCTGCGTCTTACACAGTGCTTTATTTGTAAATCAGGAGGTCCCGGAACTCAGAGAGGGTGCTGTTCCGCCGAATTTCACAGCACAAGCACCCACTTGCTTAGTTTTGGGGCTTACAGTAATCATATGCCAAAATATTTTGAAACAAAAAAACATTAAAACACTTGTTAGAATACAGTGTTGAGGCGTTGACTCTGGCCTTCTTAGGGTCCCGCTGACGTTGAAGAAATTCAACAACCTGACCTGACCTGACCTGACCTCTGTTTTTTTCCTCTGTCAGTATCTGCACAGGATGCGTTCAGCCACAGTACTGCTGCGCAGGTCACGTCCGTTTCCGCAGCGCCTAACACACCAATCACTGTATTTACACATTATGACACAGCTACGCATGTAAAACAGATGCTCGATTGAACCCCTATGTAGACAAGCTGCTTGAATTTCTTCACCAGCCATGTGTTTACTTGAGCTTTCTGCTCTTTATCGATGGGCAGGCAGCATACAGTCAGTCTGTGTTTGGTTGCTAGAAACAGCTGGCTGCCATTTATGCTGGAATTTTGAGCCCACCATACATGTAGTGAAAAAGTAACAGGTTTTAAAGCAAACAATGGCCAACAAAACAGGAGCCATGAGTCAAGTATTTTTTGAGCCCACTTGTTGCCAGGCAGTTTCACATGCTGTTTTATAGAGACACTTTGAATAGACTAATAAAGTGGGCACCAGTGTAAAAAGAGATATTGTATTTAGCAGCAGTTGTGTGTGTTTGCTGAATGCTATTTGATACACAGAGTGTATCTCAAGTGTCCATCTGCACATCAGCCAGTAGTGCTGGCTTTTTGAAACGCACAGTTCCCGATGTGTGTGTTGCCTTCAAAAGTGGGGATTGTGTGTCTCGATGTGGGCTAGAGTCATAGCTGCAGTCCTTATCGCCTTGTACCGTGTGCCGCTGCTCTGTGTAATCAGACCCCGTGTAGGTACAATCAGCACGTACAGTGAGAGAGA
This sequence comes from Coreoperca whiteheadi, assembly GCA_011952105.1. Classification (NCBI taxonomy): domain Eukaryota; kingdom Metazoa; phylum Chordata; class Actinopteri; order Centrarchiformes; family Sinipercidae; genus Coreoperca; species Coreoperca whiteheadi. The sequence continues at coordinate 8,988,162 of CM022489.1, read as the reverse complement.
TATGGCTGTTGTGACACAGAGAGTGCTACGAAGGAAGTAGTCGGGTAACACAAGAAGGCAAACCAATGAGAATGTGATTCTTCTTGCATGTTGCTGCCAAAGTAGGTGATTAGTTTACCTCTGGGCTGTTATTTGAATGAAAAAACCACAACTGATGTTAAAAGCATTTTAAATTGTAGCTGATCAAGAGTTGTTCTGTTTACAGTAGACCAACGTGAGATAGGTACTGTACGTAAAGGCCTATACAGTTGCAGGCATTGTAAAATCGATTATGCATTCTTTCACAGAAATGGATAAGAAACTGTTATCCAACATCAAGGCTTAAATATACTATCAAATCTATCATCTTATGGTTTTTATTGTTCCAGATTAGATTATAGTTGTTGTTAATATTGACTTGACTTGTAGTTTGAGTAGAGAAAAAAGTGGCATGGAGGCAGCCTGCCAGTATTTACAGATTTACAGACAAGTCTTTCTTCATTTGGAACTATATCAAAAAAGATAAACAGGAAAAATTGTGATGGACAGTCGTTTTTGCCAAGAAAGCTGGATTGTTTAGCAGTGGTCTTCTCGGCCCATGCAATATATACCTTGGTTACTCGTGGCCGGGGGATCAAAGATCATCCATGAAATATGACCTGTACTTTGTCCAGCCGACCTGAACTGAGGCAAAGACTAGAAAGAGGAACAGCGTCAATTTCAGCAGGACAGGGAGAGGCAGATACGTGAAACATGGCTCTGGACAGTCAGAAGAAAACTGGCATGAAACAGATGCAGTGATCAACACGGAGTCTCTGGATATTAAGTGTTTTCATGAAGGAAATGGATTTTTACTTTTGATTTTTTTTTTCTGATTGTAGTATTTTGTCTGGTCTTAGTTTTTCAATTCTGGCCTTTAATTGGGAGGACTTTTAAATGTTTTGGTAGCGCTGCAAATATTCAGTTCTTTCCTGAATGACAGAATGCAGATTTTTATATATTATTTAAATTGGCTGGAACCAACTTTCTGTCTCATCTTATTATCTGAAAACTGCTGACCTGCGGTACCTGAATTAATATGGAGGGCGAGTTTTTTTTTTTTTTTTTGTGGCCAGTGAGCTACCACCTGCTGCTTTATTGAAACCGTGAGCAGTTATCAAGTGACGGATGCTGAGATTATCCTGGTGAATTTCCAAAACTGACCTGAGATGATCCACAGTGGGATTCCACGATGGAACGCCTGCGTGGCGGGTATTTCTTAAGAAGACTGGTTCAATAATACCAGGGTTATAGTTGAATCATCTATGAATCAAATCAAGTAAGTTATTGAGTTGAGACTTGCAGAGAACAATAAACAAACAAGAGACAAATTGATTCTTGATCACAAGGGTAACCGAGAAGATGATAATGACGTCATCCAGTCTGGAAGTTCCCATCGGCCCTTTCTGCTTCCGTCGTCACTCCTGGGTTTGGTATGTTTTGGAAAAGTGGGGACCCAGCTCTGTTACTGTTGTGCCTTACAGTGTGGGTGTGGTTGGTTGTGTGACTTTGATTTTGTTTCAATTTGCGTGTTCACTATGCAACCCTGTCTCCTAGAAAGTATATTTACATATTACTAAATTGTGTTGCCCATAATGTTGTGGTGACAAGCGTAATTGCTGCCTGATTTATGTTTAAAGGCAACATTTTTCTTTTTGAATGAAGTGCTGTATTTATGTACCGCACCGGAGCCGCAGGAAAGATAAGGAAAGATCAGTGGTTTTGGTTAAATGTTAATTAAACATGTTGGGTCTCCTGCTTTATGTCACAGTAGGATTTGTCTGTATTGAACCAAGACCATGATCTTTCCCCAACCACCCAAGTGCTGTGAGAACCAAGAGACAATTATAAAAAACTATAATAATGCAGTAGTCACTACAAGTGGATATTGTATTGCAAGTTTTTATATTTTGGCGGAAAACAAATATGACAATATAAACGTGAACATTGAACATTTTACTGATATGTTCAATATCAACATTTTTGCAACTTGCCAGATACATTAATTAACAACATTTCCTTATTATGTTAATAGAAAATGTAATCTGAATGGCATTATGTTTCCTTCAGAACATTGTCAGTACATGTCCTTTGTAGGAGATGGTTGACTATTTAGACCATTTAGCCTGTGCTGATGTGTGTGCGCTTTTGCATATGAACATAATTGCTGTGTGAGGACACCGTGTCTCATTCTTATTAGACTCAGTAGTCTTGTAGTGGAAGCTCAGTGGTGTACTTTGTGTTTAGATTGCTGCTGAAAATTGCTGATAGCACCTTTAGATGCAGGAAAATCACCTCGGTGCATACTGTAGGAGGAGAGCCGTGGAGTGAAAATTGCACTTTTTATTTCTCTCTCTCTCTTTATTCTCCCGACGCTCTGTCTCTCTTTTCTTCCCTCTCGGCAGCTACACAGACCACCAATTCAACTCACTGATCTGTACCTTAATCACACCAATTTCCCTGCATACTTGGGTTTACAGTGCCAAATGGGGATCTAAATAAGAAACAAGTGGGTCAAGTGTGCTCTGGATATACTGTAAGCCAGACTACCCTCTACAGTGAGTACTTTTCTGCTTCTCAAGTTGTCTAAGTGAAAGTTGTCTAAGTGTGATATTACAGGGTTTCATTGACAAAAAAATAATTTCCTCTCAGGGAACTCCATTGGCACCCTAACAAATTTTATGCAATAATCTAAAACCTCAGCCAGCAGAATTAACATGTTTTTGATAATTAACCTAAACCTAGCCTAAAGCAGGATTAGAATTATTCAAACTTCAAAGTCACTGATCAGCAGCTCATCACAGTGTTACACGCACTGTATTGATATAGTATAGTAGTATGACTTGAAACTGTATTTTTGGTCAAAAATCAATTCCAAGTTTTAACTTATGTGCTGGTTCAAAACAGAACCTCTCATGCATGTTGTGAACAGCTGAAGTGTGTGCAGAGCTGCCGGTTAGTGATTTGGTGAACGTTCCCTCCTTCACTCTCCTTGATCTATGAACCTGAAGTGAATCATTGTTTTGAACCACTTTGCAGATTACACTCCTACGGATCCTGTAGCCTGACAGTTGGAGATGGGGGAGATAAAAAGGTGCTACATTTAGAGGTAGGAAGGAAAGAGCTTGCGAGAGAGAATTTGGCACATGTGGGCCTTGTTACCTGACTCCCTGTTCTTATGTCAGGATCAAGCCCTCTCACTCTAAACACCATCCACCATGTTCATAGCCTTAAATATCCTCACTGCAACACACACCGGCATGCACGTCCCTGACGGACATACATTAGACTGGCAGCTGCTCCATTATAGACTCGCTGCAAAAACTTTATGAAAACATGCAGCACCATGCACAAGGACACGCACACACTCCCTGATGATAGACTATAATGTAATGTGTGTTGTGTCTTTGAAATACAGTAATGACGCATGTGCTGAGTTTCCTTTGCAGTATATACGTAGTTGCTCTAAATAATAGTTTGACCACTGAGGAAGTGAGGCAAACTCCTTTGTGTGAGTGCTGTTGTTTTTATTTTGAAAGAGTAGGACCGTGTACAGACAAAAATGTCACTCAGGTGGTCGGTTATTAACATAAAATAAAAACGTATTCACAGCTAGATAAAAAAACAGTCACCACCAGTGTTAGGCAAGTTACTTGACAAATAGAATCAATTTTTCATTCCATATTACATATTACTCAGTTAACGTTAAATTATCACACTTTACTCACTTCAAATTTAGTTATGTTACTTTACTTTTGTTAGGATGTGCCAACTCAGTCAAAGCTACCTTTAAACATCTCCAAAGCATCCCCATGTAAAAACAACTTTTTGGAGGTATCTACTGACCATCTACAGCAAGCTAAACGTTAGCGTGGTTCACTCACAAGCGATCAGGGTTCCTATAGTCAAGCTATGTTGTACTGTCGGTCTCCCTTTGTGAGCTCTTGCTTTTGTGGCTTTCGCTGGTAGTACGTGTTTAGTAGTGGTGTTACATTCTGCACTGCTTAAAATTCACACATTTTTTCGGAGTATGCCCCCTGGTTATCTCAGCGTGAGTGCTGCTGACGTCAGATACGGTACGGTGTTGGCACTGAGACGAGCGCTGCTCTGTGATCAGGGGATTAGGTTAATCACAGGGGACTGACTGCAGTGCCCTCTTTTTCAGAGAGGAGAATTAGATTTATACGGGGGGGGGGGGGGGGGGCTCTTTTTTTGTGGAAAGCCCACCAAAACGACCCCCCGTGGTTTTTCTTTTAACCAACAATGATTTATAAAATA